>CM041777.1:4166854-4301074 GCA_023374045.1 Limonium bicolor
TTATCACCAGCCACAAACTAATTCAGATCATACTCTCCGCACATACTCCTTACTTATTCCTAACACTTCAGCATCCTCTCAAACCCTACAAGAACCACCCACATTCCCTAATCAGCCTAACACTTCAGCATCCTCGCAAACCCTACAAGAACCACCCACATTCCCTAATCAGCCCACAACTCCTACTTCACTCTCCCATTCTCAAACAGAATCTCAATCATTTTTACCCTCTTCTCCTGAAACAGAAACAAGATCATCTTCTCAAGAAACAGAATCTCAATCACACAACACCCGATCTCCTATACCTCCACCCTCTGCCCATCCTAACCCTCAAGCTCCTACACACCACATGGTCACTCGAGCCAAAACCAATTCTCTAAAACCATTAATTCGCACTGATGGTACTATCCCTTACACTTCCAATCTCACAACCCTCTCTGAAACTCCTGAATACCCTACCTTAAAACAAGCCCTTCAAAGCTCAGACTGGCTTACAGCCATGCAACAGGAACTTATTGCATTGGAAAAGAATCACACATGGGATCTTGTTCCATATGATCCATCCATGAATCTTTTGGGTGTAAGATGGATTTTAGAACTAAGCGGACTGCTGATGGTAAAATTGATCGACGAAAGGCACGACTTGTTGCCCAAGGATTTTCTCAAAATCCAGGGTTTGATTATACAGAAACTTTCAGTCCAGTTGTCAAGCAGTCCACTATCAGATTGGTTTTGTCAATTTCAGTTGCCTATAACTGGCCTATAAGGCAGATTGATGTTCAAAACGCCTTTTTACATGGTGACTTGGAAGAAAATGTCTTCACTAAGCAGCCTCCTGGTTTTATTAACCAGCAGTACCCTACGCATGTGTGTAAGCTTAAGAGGTCTCTCTATGGCCTAAAGCAATCTCCACGGGCCTGGTATGCTAAGCTTAGCAATTTTTTGATTGATCTGGGGTTCTCTATGGCTCAATCTGATCATTCACTATTTATTTTTCAGCAGGCTTCTGATATTGTCTATGTGCTGGTTTATGTCGACGATATTCTATTCACTGGTTCTTCCTCTACCTTACTTGATAAGTTTATCAAAGCTTTTTCTACAGCTTTTCCTATTACAAACAGTGGTGATATAAATTTCTCCCTAGGGGTTTCTGTTTATAGGAACTCTCATGGCTTATTTCTCAGTCAGAAACAGTATATTCTTGATCTCCTTCAGAAAGCAAACATGCTTACCTCTAAATCTATTTCCACTCCTATGGTTTCCTCTGAAACCCTAGACATTGTTGACTCACCCCTCTTCGACAAACCGACTGTCTACAGAAGTATCGTGGGTAGCTTACAATATTTATCATTCACACGTCCTGATATCAGTTTTTCAGTCAACCGAGTATGCCAATATATGCACCAGCCACGCGAAAATCATTGGAAAGCAGTGAAGAGGATATTAAGGTATTTGAATAGTACCAGAGATCTTGGTCTTTTCTTTGCTGCAAATCGTGCTGGACCTCTGCATATCTTCACTGATGCAGATTGGGGGGGGGGAAATTCCCTTGACCGACGATCAACATCTGGGTCTCTCGTCTTCCTTGGTCCGCATCTGATCTCGTGGTCTTCAAAGAAGCAAGCTACCGTGTCCAGGTCCTCCACAGAAGCTGAGTACAAATCGCTGGCGGCTGGTGCAGCGGAGGCGCTGTGGCTTCAAACCCTAATCTCCGAATTGGGGCTTCGACTACCTTCTCCTCCCACCTTGCATTGCGATAGCCTTAGTGCTACCTTCCTGGCTTCGAATCCGATTCTTCATAGCAGAGTAAAGCATCTGGCACTCGATTTCCATTTTGTGAGGGAAAGAATCAAAAATGGCCCGCTCCACGTCTCGCACCTCCCCTCGACGTCTCAGCTAGCGGACTGTTTAACAAAACCGCTCAATCCTTCTTTATTTGCTAATTTTCGGTCAAAACTCCCGTTAACAGGATACTTGACCTCAAGGGGGATAATAGATAACATAAGATATGGGCTTACTGATCACAGCCCACAAACAGACTGGCCCATAGTATTCAGTTATATCTGTAATAGTCCAGTTATATTTAGTAGACCATGTATACAGATGTCCTTACTATAAATAGGACATTACAGTGTAATACACATTAGGGAGAATTAATGAAACAGTAACCCTACTTATTAATGTCCAATAGCTTGTGTCTAATAGATGGTTATCTTGTTTTGTAGTTTGTGTACCATTCTGCATCATGATATTCTTGTTTTGCGTAGGCATGCTTCGCTGATCTTTGTGTTTGCTCTTCTACAGTCAAGTCTGATTTTTGTCTTGAGTTATCGAGCACCCACTGTGCTGCTGCTTTTTGTCAGTTGATCGCTTTTTAAGCTTCTGATTTGGAATCAGCAATGTGGGTGTATACTTGAAATACCTCCGGTTGAGGCTAGCAGGTTACTGCTATCACTTTCAAACTATCTTTTTTTTAATAACTAATGCAGGGTTGAGGAGTTGCAGGCCGAGGTGGTCAAATGATATTTTCTTGCTGCTGCGCACAAATACCATTTCTATTTGTTTTGGTAATGTTGCCAAACATAGTTTTTGAAAGAATCTTTTTGTCTTTGCTTTGTTTTCAGCCTTTTAAACTTATCAACAAAAGGGTGATATCTAGGGACGACAGGCAGAAAATTCATGCATGCATGTAGACAGCGATAATGCTCATTTTTGTACTCGTCACTGTCATTATGAAAAATATGAATATAGTGACATTTTAGATTCTGATGATCATAAGAAGAAACCTCAACCAAAGGGAAAGTACAAGAGATTATATGTCCTCAGATGTTAACCATTGATTACACGTTTCACAGGTTTGTTATTGATTTGCCTACTAGCTGTTTGACCCAATGTTTGAATGAAACTTGTGTATAATTTGTGAATGTTACAATAGGTTATTTTTCTAGTGCTTTCCTCTTTCTTTATTGTTGGCAATGCTCTTAGGATCTCAATGCTCCCAGGATCGCAATCCTAACATAGAATTGAAAGTGATCCCTAGGATTGGATTGTGGGGTCGGATCATAGGTTCATTTGATCCTACAACTACCTCAAAATATACGTATGCTATAAACAACTTCTATCTAAAGCATAAAGATTAAATTGAATAAGGAAATATAACATTGATAAAAGATTATAAATTAAGACCACAACTATGACAATACACTTATTAAATCTATATATTGATAAGCAAACATTATGAATTCTCACGACATTGTACATTAAAAACGACAAAATGAAATGAGATTGGTTAAACATAAACCAAATCCACAGACTTTATAATTTTTATTTGCGTCTGTATTTCTTGTATCACCATCCTAACAAATATTATGAGCTACAAGTTCATTATTTGCTCATGCTCATTCAAAAAAGTAAGAAATGGAACACAAAGTCTAAATGAGTTCTAACTATTTATTGTTTTAATTATAAATCCAAAAAGAAAATAAAAAAAGAATAAGAGAAATCAATCATATTATAAAAATTTGTATTGGTTCTTTAAATTATTTTTCATTTTCAACTTTAGAGTTTTATAACTTTGAATTTCCAACCTTGACAATATTAAAGAAAAACTTTAAATGTTTAACATTTTTTGAACACCTAGGTACATTTTGTAACTTTTCATACCGGAGAGTTAACAAGAAGTATCGATATTCCAATCTTAAACCTTATCCGCTCAATGACCTCAAATAAATATACATATGAAAGTTATTTTTAATACCTTCCAACTGAAATGTTCAAAGTCATGGTATTTATGGATTATGAAGCTTTCTACAAATTTTTGAGAACTTTTTGTTTCTTTAGATTAAGGGGTCGTTCTTTAAACGCAGGTTTTCCTGCCTTTATAATAAAGCTGCATGTGGTTGGTTGGTTAACTAACCCTGTTATGCCATGTGGTTAACAAGCCCAATAATAAATTGGCACTTGTCTCTACTTTTTGATTAATGTCCTTAAAGTTGTGATAATGTGATAAACGAACGCACCCTATATTAAGATATAATTCACATTGATATGAAAAACTGAAACATAAAATAAAATTGGGATCAATAGGATCGTACTATGGATCTAGAGTGTAGGATCGTAGAATCGTGATCCTGTGACGATTCTGCATGGTTCCGATCCTACATACGATATGGTTCGTAACTATGAATTTGGATCACAAGATCATAGGATCGTGGGATCGAATCGTGGTTCTGTAAACATTGATTATTGGAGATATGTATGAAACGATGCAGCCTTAGGCTCAATACAACACTATAACTTGAATCTCCAAGTTTAGCTAGTTTGAGATTTACTGAAATTCTCATATACAGAGGATGACTTAGCTGAACAGAAATCCAAAAATGCATGTTAAATTGAGCTCATCATTGATCATAGGGTGTCCAAACTCAGTTTTCTATTTTCATGCATCGAACCCTGACCATATACTTGATATTTCCTGTAGTGCTTAGTAAGATCAATTGTTGTTATAATGTTGCACTGTTATATGGTTTTTTTAGATATATAGTAGGTTAATTGGACTACATGCTACTATGTCTGTCATCTACTATGCTAATGCACACATGATAAATCACATTCTTGTGCACGTGTATTGCTATGATTGTGGTGTTTTGATAATGAAGGCTCTTTATTTCTGGTGGCCAGTAGCTACAGACTTTCTTTCGAAACCTTTATGTGTTTGTCTTATTTTGTAGGATGGTTAGACTGAGAGGTCTGAGATTACTTATAGAAGCTCATCAAACTCTGATGCACAGACACTAATGAATTTGAGGGCTAGTCTTAGAACATCCAGCTTTGGATAAAAACAAAGAGGTACCAACCGTGAACTCAGTTGTAGTTTGATTATATAACTGTGATGGTTAGTTGAAGTCTTTGAAAGCTAAATTATGAGACTGGAACTAAAACGCTCCATATTTGTTGCTTGTCCATCTGTAACTATTGTTCTGGGTGGCTAGAACCCTGTGGTTATTGAGATTCTGTTGATCTTGCTTAATGTCAAGGAAGCTCTCCCTGTCTTGTGTTTTTGTTCAACATCTTATCTAGATTCCGGAAGCAAATAAAGTAATCAGTATGCAGATGTATAAACCACGCCGGTGATGTTATTATGGAATCAATTTTGTAAAGGGTTTAGTCACTGTTATACAACATCTGTTCAGATAATAATGTTTTATTTTCTTTCTAACCTCAAGATTGATTATGTGATTATTATAAGTACAATTATCTGTTGATCATTCTGCTTACTCTTTCTCATGTTGTGCAGAGCCTTAGTGACGGCAATACTGAAGGGATGCAACTTTGACTGTTTGTAGAGTCATGCTAGTTTCAAGGTCATTGATAAGAACCTTTGTGATCTAACCGAGCTTTAAGTGTCAATGCCTAGTTTGATGTGTATACTAGTGCATTGCCCCTTATGGTCTTATGGGGGTAATATAAACAGCCTTGTGTGCATGCAGTCATTCATCTCCGTACGAGTCATCCCTGCTCTTCAAAATGTCGGAAGTATTGTGACGAGAGATGATTTTTAAGCTTAGGTGTGTCTGTCTTCCTTATTTCTAAAATGCAGTACACATCCTGCACAAGGTTATGCTGATCTTAACGGTTATGCTCATATTACCGGTCTTGCTAAGATTTTAGCAGCTTGAATACATGATACACATTCATACAGCATGTGATATGTTGTACACTTGAGATTAGCTCTGCTATGGATGGCTTTCTCTCTAAGGTGTGATTTGCCATACTATACATTGGGTAACTAAATTTTAGGCTGTGTGCTCATATCTACCCTTGCAAGTTTCTTGCTTCTAGAATTTAACATTGTTCTTGATCCGTTTGAATTGTCAATATAGATTTCGAGATGCTTGTTAGGTTTTGGTTCGTTAAACTGGATAAGTATTTGAATTTTGTAAATTTGATTTTTTTTTTTGTTAAAAATAACAATGGTCAGTGAGAGCTATTTTAATTTGCACTATTGATATTAACCAATGAGGGCAATTTAGTTTTTTTTCCCTTTGGTGGGTTATAATGCTCTAAAAGTGGTTCTACTAAGGGTCTAAAGGGCAATTTGATTTTCGCTTATACTAGCTAGTTGCCTTCTTGATCTAATGTAACAATGTTAAGAAGGCAATAGGAGGGTAACCATTTTACCAGGGTAATGTTTTGATGAAAGAGCAGTGCACTACGATGTTGTAGTAAGTATTGTTATCTTTTTAACTTTTGGGCCAAAATTGATGTAGGCTTGGCCTTCGAATTATAAAAGTAATATTCAGGTTGTTATTGTTTATGAATTAAAGTAATGCATGTGTTGCATTTATCAAGCAGTTTATCCCCGTTGATTAATATAGAATCAGCATGTTTGCACGTAAGATTAAAATATCTGAGAGATTTGTACTCGGTTCATATATAAAAGAATGCTTATTGCTTGTCCCCGGTTCCAACCTTTGATAACATTCGATCTTAATTGATACTAGCTACTCCAGCTAGCAATAAGATTATATGACCGTCTGCTAGCGACAGGTATGCCCATCATGTTACCATTGACCTAGTTTTATGATCTTGATCATGTGCATGAGTATGTGAAAGAATGCTAATTCCTTGTCCTCGGTTCCCACCTAAAATTACCATTCTATCCTAATGGATACTACAGCTAGCAATAATATAATATGGCCGTCAGCTAGCCACAGGTATGTCCATCATGTTACCTCCATTGACCTAGTTGATGATCTTGATCATGTGCATGAGTATGTAAAAGAATGCTTATTGCTTATCCCCGGTTCCAACCTTAATTATTTTACCATTCGATCTTAATTGATACTACTCCAGCTAGCATGACCGTACAGGTATTTCCATTATGTTATCTCTATTGACTTAATTGATTATCTTGATCATGTGCATGAGTATGCTGATAAATAGCCCCCGGCTGGCCCTAAACAAAGTGAAGCTAGCTGCTGCTAGCACATCTGTCACACACAGAGAGTGGTGGCCGAAATCAAGGTAGCTAGTTACACCTGTCTAATTCTTGGTTGTTCTATATAAGAACTAGTCGCCATGTTTCAGCTGTTGTTTCTATAGTTTACTTTATACATAGGATCGTTCTATGTCCCTATGTCATATTTTTGTGTGTTTTAATGATAAAAAACCAGGTATATATGAAGACAACTCAGAAAGAGTGAGGCATTACGTGGATCGGTCACCTGATATCATCATCGACATGGACATAGTAGAAATTTCTAAGGGGGTCGGCAATGTTGTGGCTGAGCCTGCCTTGGATGCCTCTAAAGAATGGATCAACTATGTCCGCAACTATGATGATAACATGAAAACAGTCATGGATCGGCACCATGAACTCAAGAACCGTAGAGAAGAGATAGAGCAAAAGATGGATCTGGGGATTAATAATAACGAAGAGGTTGTTACTCAAGTAAAAGAGTGGATTGAAGAGGTTGATAAGTTCATGGGATCAAAAGAAGAGTGGGATGAGCTTCTGGATGAGAAGGTGAGGAGGGATACTGGAAAGTGTTGTTTCCAGTTGTGCTGGAACCCAATATATCGACACAACCTGAGCAAGAAGGCGATGGACAAAACTACCGAAGTTGATGACAAGCTTGAGAAGATAAGAAAACGGGGACAAGATCCTGTGTGTCTTCCCAAAAGGCCGATGAAGCTGTCAAGTTCTAACTCATCTGCCTTCTGTCGAGGTTTGAAATCTCGGGAGGACAAGTTGGAAGACATACTGAAAGTGCTAAGAGATGACAAGGTCAATAGAATCGGTATTTACGGCATGGGAGGCGCAGGTATGTCCTTCATACGGTCATACTTTTCTTTATCATTTTACCTTAATATAAACTTCCTTTATGATAACATTAATTATCATATAATTTATACCCAGCCACACACACTGCGTACAAGTCACCTATTATCTACATTAGACATACTGAAATAAGATAAATTATTTACAGGTGAATAAGTATAAAAATAAGATTAGAAGGAAACAGCTATAAATATATGAAATAGAAATTATGTTTCTTCTTTAATTTTTTTCTTTTTGTGAAATCGTATAAAATGATGGAATATTAGTTTTATAGACAGCGGTAGGTTATATCTGAGTTTGCAGTCAGCTTATGACAGACAGATCTACTTTCTGTATTAGTATCCTTATTAAACCTAAACAATCTACTATTCACATAATTTAAAATGCACCCAATACATCCATATCCATTCCTACTAACCTCAATCTTCGCTTCTACTTTCTGGCCTTCCCCAAATCTGATACTGATAGGATTAAAACCTATCTTAGCTAAGCAACTACACCGTATTGGCCTATTTCCTCTCAAAAGAGGCCAAGTCTATCCTCATACAATTGATAGTCCTATCCCATAACTCCCCATCTACATAAGTAGGTTAATTCCTTATATAAGAAAGACCATTATGCCCCTACTTAACAGATTAATGTCTACTTAACTAATGTTTTAATATCACATTCCCCCTAAAACTACCTTGTCCTCAAGGTTGGAAAAATTGAAAAATAAAATTGCCAAAGGAAAGGCCAAGTAGCAGCTCCATTCAGTTAAACCAAAGCCTCAAGGTCAAGGCAGCCTATATGCACACAAGGTGTGAATCTGCTAGCGGTCTTCATAACCAAATTAGTGATAACTTCTGTCGTCTACATTCTCTGGAGCAAACCCACCAGCAATGCAACTACGGAAACGAGCAACAATTTCCTCTAATGAGTCATTGTTGCATCCAGTCCACCACACTGTACCAAGGTTAAAGAAGGGTTCGGTACAATTTTCTGACTCTCTGCAGCTATAATACTCCTAGGTGGGTTAACAATGAAACTCAATTGATGTAAGTTGGCGACTGAGCTAATGTACCCGTTCTCTTGAATTCGACGGTGGTTTAGCTTGTTTAAGGCTAGCGAACTCTTATGGATAAAACTGATCTTGACGAACCAACCGTAGTCGCCGAAAAAATAATAATTAGGTATCGCGATTGCACTGCTCTTCCCCATGCGATTCCCAGAATTTGGGATCTGGTTCGATTTGGGGAATTTAGGGCCAATCTTCAATTTTCCCCAACCAAGATGAGGTCGATTCACCAAGTTGAGATGAGATTGATTCTTGGATGCCGAAAGTGAACAGAAGTGAGAAATTGGGTAGTAGACCTTCTGAATCTGGTTCCAAAACTGGGTATAATCACCGCTACCTAATGACTTTTGAGTCGCCAAAACAACGTGAGTTCTCTTCCCTTCTTCTTTTCCCAAATCCGTTTCTTCTTCTCCTTCAAGCGACAAATCTTCATTTGTCTTCTCTATTTTTGATTTTTCCTCACATTTTTATCAATACTCCAACAATGAGGGATTTCGTCTAGTTGTTGCCGCTGGAATCAAACTGTCACCTTCTTTCTTTCTTTCCTCCTTACAATCTCAAGTGTGTTGAAAATATTCTTCATCGACATCAATTTCTTAGCGATTGAAGCCATTGATACCTTTGATTTCCAATCCTCCATTAACACCTTGATTTTTAGTTCCTCAATCTTGAACACAACCTCCTCTTCCGTGTCAATCGTCCCCCTCCGCTGAACTCCGACTGTCTCCTTCGGTTCTATCTAATCCCCTTTTTCCTGCGTAATCTTCGTTCCACAAACAACAGTAGTATCTTGGTCCATCCTACACCCCAAATCCAAAGAATCCTTTGAAAATCTCTTGCATCTCTGTATAAGCAAATCTCATAAAAAAAAGACGAAGAAGAATGTCCAAAAAGATTCCATACCCGTTCGAAAAACTGAAACGCTACACCTACCATATATTCGGCCGCGGCTTAAAATCTATCAGCTTTGTCCGAGCAACTAGCCCCCGCCACTAGACCTGGCAATTTCGACCCAACCTGAAATCCAATCCAAACCCACCCCAGAATTTTGTAGGTTAGGGTCTTGATTATTGACCCAGTATTTTTGGATTGGGTTAAGGTAATAAGCTAATTTTGTGGGTTGGGTTAGGGTAGAGATCCAAAACCATCACCTAACCCGAAACCCGAAAATATATTTATAATAATAAAACAATTAATGTATGTATATATATATATTACTTTTGGACCAAACTTTATCTTAGCCTTAAGCAGAAATTATTTTACCGATCCAGTTGGACTATCTAACCTTTAAAAATATCACATACTTCATTATGTTAATCAAACAAACGGTCCAATCAGCTCTGCATATCAAATAATTATTTTAAGAGTTTTGACTTCATATTTTATTTGTTTAGTTTGACTCAACCAGCTCCACGGTTGCTAATGTGAAGATGACTATTTCAGGATGTTGTTCTTTGATAAAGATATCATTTTTTGGCTTTTTCTATGTGACACAACACAACTGATATGTTTAGCTTATGTAGGGTGAAAAAAGTAACAAAAATAAGATATATATATATATATAATATATATATATAATATATGTTTGTGAATGAATATAATACTTTATGTCTTGTAAGTTCTTGAGTTAGTTTCTGTATTTTGAAAGGGGATCCATCAAATGCAATTCAGGGGATGAGATTATATCAATTATATATGTTATGTAATGCTATCTAGCGTTTGTGGAAAGTAACTTTTGTACTTTTAAAAGTGGTCTATCAGCTATTGAACTAAACATATACTCCCTTTTGTTCTTAATGGACAATTTTCTAGCACAACACATGGGTATTAAGGAGACAGATTGGGAACTATTTTACCCTTACTTTTCTATGGGGAACAGAAGAGTTGTGGGTGTGAGGGAAAAAGTAAGAATTAAATGTGGAAAGTAAGTGGTAAAAAAGACCAAAACATCTTATATTTTAAAAACAATGACAACTCTTAGAAAAGCATCTATTACGAACATGAGGAAGTACTAGAGCTGTCAAAATTTGATCCAACCCGAAAACCCGCCCGTTTTATCCGAACCTGAAACCCGACCGAACCTGAAAATATTTAAATATAATAAACCCGAAACCTGATTATGTTAAACCTAAAATGACCCAAACCCTAAATGACCCGAAAAATTTATAACCCGAAACTGACATGAACCCAAAATGACCCGAAATAATAGTAATTAAAAATTATTCAAACTCGAATAACATGAAATAATAGTGAACATAAATTTTCCCAAACATGAATGACCTGAATAAATATGACCAAAAAGCTTGGTTTAACCTTATTATATTTGAATAAAATTAAGAATATGCATTGTATTTGACTTTTTGTGTTCTCTGTGTAGTATATTTTTAAAGATATTATTTATATCTTTATTTAGTAATTTTTTCAAGAAATATTAACCATGACCCGAAATAACCGAAACCCGATTCTACTTAACACTATTACAACCCGAACCTGATTTGACCCGAACCCGAAACGACCCAAAAATTTAATGACCCAAACGGATATTGACCCGAACAGATATGATCCAAAAACCAAATGGATAACCCGTTTGACAGGCCTAGGAAGTACAATTTAATCTCATGTAATGTGGCATTAATGAATGTGTTAAGTAATATGGGTTATTGTTCGCTTAAAAAATGGGTTGGGTGGGTTGGGTTAGGGTTTAACGATTTTAAATGGGTTAAGTTAGGGTCATGATTTTGTGACCCATCTATTTTTGGGGTGGGTTGGGTTAATGATATTTTAAATGGGTTGGGTTAGGGTTGATATCAACCCGACCCGACCCATCAACCAAATTGCCAAGTATACAGCCATCACCAGGATCAGAGCTCTAATACCGATTAAACCCTAGTGGCCTATTTCCTCTCAGAAAGGTCAAGTCTATCCTCATACAATCGATAGTCCTATCCCATAACTCCTCATCTGCTTAAGTAGGCTAATTCCTTATATGAGAAAGACCATTATACTCCTACTTAACAAATTAATGTCTACTTAACTAATGTCCTAACACATACAAACACTGACCCATTACAGTCATTCTAGCCTTTAAATCCCCCTATATATGCTATGACAAGTGGATGCATATAGGCATTAAACTGAGCTGAGAGCTGCAAGTCCCAAGGGCGCTTAACAACTTGAAAGATCTTAATAAATTGGCAAGGGAAAAATAGATGTTCATCATGCTACGCCACCAAATTAAAGAGGCTCTACGTCAGAGGCGGAGCCAGAAATTGAAGTTGAGGGGACATGAACATAATTATAAAAAATTAGGGGGTCTTTTATCAAATATTTATAAAAAAAAATTTACACTAGAATTTGTATAATTTAACAAAGTTGGAGATGTATTGTACCCCTACCTCCCTCTCCCTCCGCCACTGCCCTACGCAGACAAAAATGTTTCAAATTAAGCATGAATATCCCATGTAACTCAAACTGGTCAATGGTGGGTGGAATAACTCATACTAATTCAAACAGGCCGGGCCTACCCTCCCCAGCCAGATTCTAAATATGACAAAGGGGCTTCATGTAGGGTCCGTTACAAAAGAATACAAAAACAATTCTTTATTTTAGATGCTCTAATCTCTGGGTTTCACTAGATTGTGTGTTTCCTAATCAACTGACTGGAGATGGTGCGCGCCGCCCGCGTTTAATTGTGCGGCTGCGTGAGTTGGCAGCCAGCATTCAGCTACTGAATGGGTTGCTTTTTATAATATTAACTTTAAATTATTGTATCATTTAAAATATAAGTCCAAAATGCAAAAACATTATACCATTGTTCATGTAAATTCAAGCTCTTCAAAACAAGATCAGACATGGATATATTTTGAGAACGTTAAAAATTTATATTAATTACATGTATATATCCATATATCAACGAGACTTATTATTCATAATATCATTTTAGTGTATCATAATATCACTCTTAATGAATCATAATATCAAAATTAATGATTCATATCTTCATTTTAGTGTATCATTGCAAATATATAAGAATAAAATTTTTTACACAATAATACAACACAAAATAATATTTGGTATGTATGTACGCGATTCGTCATGTAAGGTAAAATACACCATACAACAATAATAATACACTACAAAACAATAATGATTTTTATTGGTTTCGAAGTTTGCTATCTAATTCACCACTTAATAGTTAATGAATCATAATATCAATTTTAATGAATCATAATATCAAAATTAGTGAATCATATCTTCATTTTAGCGTATCATTGTAAACATATACAAATAAAAATTTCAAACAAAATGCAACACAAAACAATATTTGGTATGTATGAA
The DNA here is from genome assembly GCA_023374045.1 of Limonium bicolor. Taxonomy (NCBI): domain Eukaryota; kingdom Viridiplantae; phylum Streptophyta; class Magnoliopsida; order Caryophyllales; family Plumbaginaceae; genus Limonium; species Limonium bicolor. The sequence goes on from CM041777.1 coordinate 4,180,093, forward strand.
AAATACATGATTCACCATATAATGTTTAAAATACACCATACAACAATAATAATACACTACAAAACTATAATGATTTTATCAGCTCTGATATTCGTAATCTAATTCACCACTTATTAATTAATGAATGATAATATCAATTTTATAAATGAATCATAATATCAAAATTAATGAATCATATTATCACTTTAGTGTATCACCATACACATGTAAAAATAGATTTTTTTTTCAAAGTTGTCAAAACATATCCATGCCTGGTCTTGTTCTGAAGAGCTTGAATTTAGATGAGAAGTGATATATTTTTTTTCATTTTGGACTTATATATTAAAAGTTACAACCATTTAAGGTTAATATAGTTAAAAGACAGCTCAGTCAACAAAAACAGTCCAGTCAACAGCGGACTGGACTGCCAAATGGATAGACTGTACGCTGCACGGTGCAACCAAGCCGTGTCTTCGAATTTGCGCATAATCAAATGCAGGATTATACTCCTTTTGTTAGTTAGGATATCAAACGCTCTTCGCTAGATTAGTGTGTTTCATAATCATTGCAAAGCATCTTCTTATTCATTATTTGGGAAAATTACATTCCCCACCCATAATATTTGGTAAAATTTCACCCCGCATTCACGAGATTTCAAAAATTACCTTCCTCACCCATGTGGTTTATCCTGTTTTACATTCGATAACTTTTATATTTTTTGTTCAGCTTAGGAGATGCTTAAATGTTGTCCAAAGTTGATAAACTTTATATAGAAGATGCTAAAGACTAAGGTGTTATATATTGGTTCAGCGTAACATCCGAAGTTTTATAAGCTCATATATGATCTGTGTGATCCAATGAAACATTGACATGTAACATTTTTTTCATTGGGTCTCACATGTCACACATGAGATTCAAAAACTTTAGATTTTACATTGGACAAAAATATAACACTTTAACATTGTCTATGTAAAGTTTTATCAACTTTGAATACATTTAAGCGTCTCATAAGTTGAAACAAAATTAGAAAAATTGTTAGATCTACAACAAAAGCCTAGGGGTGTGGAAAGTAATTTTTAAAAACTCGTGGGTGGGGTGTATAATTTCGCCAAACATCATATATAGGCGATGTAATTTTCATATGTTATTTTTAGGCCAGAATGCTATGCATTAATTCCCATCGTAGGAGCTCACAGATAGAACAAACTTCTTCAAGACTAGATTCAATTGGTTCTTACAAACGTAATATAGCCTTTTTGACGTAAACATCAAGTTAAGAAAATTATTGTACGAAATGTGTTTAGATAATTAGTGTTTTAATAACACATACTCAAATGGAGGGTTCAAGGACTAATAAAAAATCACCAAAGCCCCGGGATTCCATTTGGTTGCCTATTTAAAACCATCTTAGTAAATCCCTTAGGGGAAAAGAGTACAATTAACTGAGCCATCTCAGTTCCACCTTACTAAGAGCATGATTATCAATGGTTCTTATGGGTTCTTAAGTAAAAAAATAAATAAAAAATATGAGGTGGAATAGATAGAGATAAGAACTCTAATTTTAGGTTCTTCAGGAAGAACTATTTAAGAACCCATAAATGGGACCCACCATATTTTTCCTCTAATTATAATATGTCAATATAAATAATTAAATCTTATATATTTTAATCTTATATATTTTAAAATCTTAATATTTAAAAAAATATAATAATATAAATAAACTAAATATTTCAAAATTCTTAAAATCTTATTCTCTACAAAATGAGATCAATATTGACTATGTTTTTCATATTTTTAATATATATTTATTTTAGGTAAATTAACACTTATTATTTATATTTTAGTGATATAAAAATATAATATGTACTAATGTATTTATGTCAAAACTCATTATAATATTTTAATCCTAAATATCGAGTGAATATAATAAAAAAATATATTAATAATATATATGAATAAATTTTATTTAATGTATGCTTCAAAATTATAATAAACTTTAATCATACATAAAATATGAAGTTAAGATTGTTTGTGTAATATTGAATAATAGGAATAATAATTAAAGATAATATTTGTATTCTTATAATACTTAATAAGTAAAAATAAAATAATATGATAAATAGAGAGAGTTTACAACCAAATGATGTGTTCTTGGATGTTGGTAAAAATTAGAAATGGTTCTTAAAATAATGTGGCAGTGAGAGAAATAGGAAAGAGAGTGTTAAGAACCAAAATTTGGGTTCTTTGATAATCATGCTCTAACCCATACAATAGCGAAAAATAAGGAAGAACTATATATAAACTTCCACTTTTTTCAACTGACATTAAATAAAATAAAATCTGGGTAGTCAAAAGACGATATTAGTTCAAGGGAGCAAGGTGACTCTTGTATGTCTCGGTATATTAGAAGGGGTAAAAAAATTCCTTGAGCCAATGTTTGACTAATGGGAACTATATAGAACATCCCCAGCAGTAAAAGTGGAATATACTCTTAAATAAATTATATTGTATTCTCCTCCAAAATAATATGGGTGCACCGTAGCTATGAAACTCTGTAAAAGAGTTCCTTAAGTAAGAACTTCTTAGTTAAAGAACTCCTCTCTTGGTCCCTCTTCTAAATATGAGCATATCCTTTTTTTCTTCCTTTGTGTTCATGTGTCAGTAATACATAGTTAAGACTTAAGAAACATTGCTGGAGTTGGTCTTGGAACTGCCCACTACTCTATTAATAAAGAACCTGCAGAGCTCTTCAGTCTTGACCATGCACTACTCGGTCATGACTCGTTTCTTAGCCTCTTCTTTACTCTTTCTCACCTTCATTTTGCTCCAGGTGCTCCTTGGTTCACCTTATGGTTACCTCCTTGAAGCCTTTTTTTCCCCAGTTTATCTCAATGTAGCTACACAAATGAGGAAACAAAATAAAATAAAACACTAGATATTTCACCCATATCATACTTATATAAAGATGTTATGTTTGCCAAGTTGAGCAATGCCATGGTTGAGCTGGATGTTTTTTTTTGTAAATTTTGGAACCATCTGTTTTCGCATTAGAGGAAATGTTCTCCTTTATACTGTAGAAGGATGCTTAAAGTTCATACATTTTTCAATGATTTTGTTAATTTTCTTATGTTTTAATTATTGGCACAATAGTTAAGAAAAAGGTAGAAGACTGTTAACTTTCTCAACTGAAAAAAAATCATACATATATATATATATACACACACACACAAATAGTTATCGTTGTATGCTTATTTTTTTCACATGTATGTAGGCCTTTACTCTTTTGTCTTCTTTCCCAACTTTTACGTTTGTGTAATTGGTATAAAACTTGGACCAATACTCAATCATTTACATGTGAGCAGGAAAAACAACATTGGCTCAAGAACTTGCGAAACAAGCTGAGAATGACAAGCTATCCAATGCAGTCATTATAGCTGAGATCTCTCAAATTCCTGATGTGAGGCGTATTCAGGATCAAATAGCTGAGAGAATTGGGTTTACTACTCTAGATCGTTATCACACTATTGAAGAAAGAGCATTCAACTTAGGCATTAGACTCAAAGGAATTAAAGAGGGAAAGAGGTTATATGACGATCATGAGCTGCATGGTCTGACCAAAGAAGGAAAATTGGAAGATGAGGAGGATGGAACAAAAAGAAGTATTGAGAAGGTCCCAACAAAAAGGAATCTTGAGAAGGCTTCAACAATGAAATATCTTAGCTCGCATTCTTCAAAAAAGGTGAACATGCTAGGAAGTCCTTATCAAAGCGGTCAAAACTAGGAGATTATGATGGAAAGGGTTGAAGAAGAGGGTCAAATTGAAGGAGAAAATCATGATGGAGATGATGTGAAGGAAGGCCAGGTAAAGGGAAAGAAGTTTGGCAAGGATGATAAACAAGGTCATGGAGTAGAGAAAGGTGGCAAGTTGCTGGTGATTCTAGACAACATGTGGGAAAACTTGACTGTGCACCGTTGGGAATTCCGTATGAGCTTCAGAAAGATTTAGGATGCAAGATTATTGTGACTACTAGAAGTGAAGATGTGTGTAGAAAAATGGATGCATCCGGTTCTTGTATATTTCAAGTGGGAGATTTGAATGATGAAGAAGCTGAGCACTTATTCAATGAAAGAGTCGGAACAATTGCTAACAATCCAGAATACAAAGAGATTTCAAAAAAACTACTGGAAAACACTTCCCGCTTGCCACTCTCAATAAATGTGTTGGCTGATAGACTAAAGAATCAAACTTTACCTATTTGGAAACGCATACTTAAAGAGTTGGAGATGCCCGTTCGTGGAGAAACTGTAGGAATACTTGGAGATACATATTCAATTATTGAGATGAGTTACAATTATTTAGGGAACAATGAAAAGAAATTGTTTTTCTTACTTTGTTGCATCTTCCCGCCTGGATCAAGTGTGTACCTCAAGGACTTGTTAAAATATGGTATAGGGATGGGTTTATTTCAATATGTTAACTCGATCGTTGAAGCAATTGATCAAACATTTAAGTGGGCTGAAGATCTGAAGTCATTATCACTTCTAGCAAAGGTTGATGTCAACAAAGGAATAATTCAAATCCATGACGATGTACGTGAAGCTGGAAAATCTTTTGTGGCAAAAGGTAATGTAGATTTATTTTCATCATTTAGACATTTTGCCATTCTAATTAGATGTTTTGTATAATTTTAGTTTATCTCTTCTCTATGTTGCTTTATGCAAGTTGAGATAAGTAGTCTACTGATTTCTATTGTTTCATTATAATTCATCATTTTTAGGAGAGACAATGTTCCATGTTGGAGCTATCCTCAAGTGGCTGGAGAAGGAATCATATGAGAAGTACACTGTCATTTCATTGACTTCTGACAATAGTTATGAATATCTAGTTGGACAATATCTGCCAAAGCTGAAATTATTGCGCTCCCAAGGATTGGATTGTGCAAAACTTAGTAGGGATTACTTTGTAGGGATGCAAAGTCTAAAGGTTTTGGACATGTCGAACTCTGATATTACAAGTTTTCCAGGATCCTTTGAAAATTTAGGAAGTCTTAAGATATTGCTTCTTGAACATTGCTCCCTAAAAGACATCTCTCAAGTTTCTAAGCTAGTGAAACTTCAAGTGCTAAGCTTTAGAGAATCTGATATTACGAGATTACCAAAGGGGATGGAAGCTTTGGTGGAATTGAAGCTATTGGATATGACTAATTGTAATAAGCTGAAAGAGATCCCATTTAGTATATTTGTGTGCCTCACACAATTGGAAGGTTTGTATATGAAGCACAGCTTTTCGAATTGGACAATTAATGGGAGCATGGCGAGTCTTTCAGAGTTAACTTCCTTACCTCTTCAAGTGTTAGAGATTACAGTACAAAATATCTCACAGTTGGCAGATGGTGATTTTCCAACACTTGGTTTGTCAAGCTACAAAAAGATCTTGCAGTGCAACATCACCATCTCAACAAGACCTGTTATTGTCACGAGATTTGCAACTTCAAGGAATTAATGCTCGTGACCTTGTGAAGGAAGGGTGGAAACCTTTGATGAACAGAGCTGAAAGTATATACATCGAGCAGATTCGAGGTCTAAAGAATATCACACCTCAGTTGGGTGAATATGGGTGGCATGAATTGAAAAGAATTACAATCTCTAAATGCCAGAAGATGGAATGTTTTATCACGGAAGGGCAGTGCATCAATCAGTAAATTTTCCAAAATTGGAAATGTTAAAGCTAGAGAATTTGCCTACCCTGGGAGCTATATATCATGGAAATTGGCCTACCGATTTGTTTGTTAATCTTCAAGAATTAACCTTGTCGTTCTTAAATCGGCTTCAGTCATCTGCTATTGCTATTCAACATGCAATCAGATTGAAGGTCTTGCAAGTAAAAAGCTGTGAAAATTTGAAATCGGTTTTCTTTGCTCCCACGGCCATGAAGTTGGAAGGACACTAGGAAACAAAAGGTAGTCATGAGATTCGATTTCCTTGTTTGGAAAAGTTGATCTTGGAAAATTTAGAAGCATTTGAAGGCCTTGTCGGAGAGACATATTCAGATGATAAGAAGAAACATGTCTTTCATAAACAGGTAATTCATGCCTGCAGTAGTTGGTGATATATGTATTAACTTGCATGTATTGAGATCTTAATTAGTGAGAGTATAACTTCTTTTAAATAAAATGTTGCAGATTATATTCCCCAGTTGGATAAAATCAAGTTGACAAGATTGCATAAAATGGAACTATATGGGATATGGCTACAGGGAAAGATTTTGAGGCTTCATTACCAAAGTTACGAAGTGTATGCGTCAAGCAAATGCATGTGCTAAAACATGTTTGGAGTGCTGAAGTTTGCAAGACAGTAAGCTCGTTCAACTTTGAAAAACTGAGGAAATTGAAGATTGATGACTGTGACTCTCTTGAGTATGTATGTCCATGTCAGTTGCTGATGGTTTTCAAACACTTGAACTTCTACGTATTCATTCCTGTCCCAACATGAAGCAAGTCATCGCATCCGAGGGGGGTGAAGGAGATTTAGATGGCATAACTATGTCGAGTTAAAATTGCTGACTGTGGATTTGGTATCATTGCAAGCTCTCACATATTTCTACCAAGGAAGGATGAATATGAAATTTACAGCCTTGAAGAATCTGAAATTGAGAACTCTTCCAAGAATGAAGAAATTGATAAAAGTGGAATATAATGATCAAAAAAACAAAAACATTGACAAAAGTAGAATCTCGGAAGATTACTAAATCAAGCAAAAAGAAAGAGTATCAACAAGGATGATGAGCTTTCAAATGCTGCTGTGAGGTACGTATGTGTTCTTAATTAGTTTTATAATACTATCATTAATTAATTGTTTTTGAAGAAAATAGTACTTAGGCATTAATTTGTTTGCCGATTACATCGTTATGTTGATATCAAAAAAAAATTATACTCCGCTTTATATTTCTTTATTTAATGAAACGATATTATACTCTTAACTTCACCTCTAAAATTGTCAACTCTTTCTAACTTGCAGGTTCAATTTCCTTGCCTAGAGGATCTATCTCTGGTGAGCTTGAACAGCATTAGAGGGTTGTGGGATCTCGAAATCGACCAATTCTCTACCATGTTCCCCAGTTTACAAAGTTTGTTCCTTCGGAAAATGAAACTATTAAAGCATGTATGGACTAAAGAACTCAATCTTGATGTAGCTCGCATCTCTATTAAGTTGAAAGCAATAGAGATCGACTCCTGTAAATCGTTGGAGATCAGGCACTAGTAAAATCACTGTCTGAATTAGTAAATTTGGAAGAGCTTATCATCCACTGTTGTGGATCTCTAGAATATCTGTTTGGAATAGTTGAGGGTGATCATGATGTGCCGGTCATGTCTCTAAAAACGTTGAGAATTTCAAGGTTGCGTAAACTCAAGTGTGTTCCGTGGGGTATGCTCCCGTGTCTTCAGTCTGTAGATATCGAATATGTGAGTTTTAAGGGCAAAGAGTTCTTGATCGCAGCAAATGAAGTTTCATCACTGCAATCACTTGAAAGTATGGCAATCGCGGATTGTTTTTATATTCAATCCATTATTGGTGACGAAGCTGAAAACGATCAGGAAGTCAAAAAGGATGATGTTTGTCGTGAAATTGTGTTTCCTAAACTCAAAGAAGTCAAGATTGGAAGCATGGCCTCGCTTTCTACTTTTAACTCGACAAGAGTCACTATGCATCTTCCCTCCTTGGTGTCAATTGCTTTTACCCGATGTAACTTTGTTAGTTCATTCTCAGTTGGTCCAACGGTAATATCACAGCAGCTCGGAAACCTTGCACTGGATAACGTCGAAACAATAGTGCTAGATGGAGATCTGAACTCCAACTTTCAACGTGAATTTGATCTGAACTCCAACTGTCAATAATCATCATTTTTTTAATCTTTTATACACTTCATGTTATTATTATTCCCTTGAACTAGAATATATTTACACTTTCTTCCAAAATTCAGCTTCACATCATGATATGAACCCACTCTGCACTTTAAAAGAATCCCGACGAATTGAGGAAGGAAACACACACACCCGGCCTTGCTTACACTCATTTCCTTTCTAGCCCTTGCTCCTTCTCCCTTTATTTCGCTCACAACAAATCTGAAATTTGATATTGGGGGAAGAGGATAAAAAATGAGATCACTAATACTATCATTTATTTATATATATTATGTTATAAAAGGATATTTTCTTTTGGTTAAACAGCTTTGGAGATTACTCTCCTGCCCGGGGTCTTTAGTAGCTCAAGTCTTGAAGCAGCTTTATTACCCTGGCATCAATATTTGTGAGTGCTACCCTTCGAATAAAGGTAGCCCCATCTAGAAGTCTATCTCTTCGGTCTTAGACTTGCTCAGAGAAGGAGCTCGGCCTATACCATCTGTTGGGGATGACTCTTTGTCTTCTAATTCTCATGACTTGGATATTTCTAATCAGTGGACCTGGGCTTTTTCCAAAGATAATAAGTTCTCTGTCAAATCAGCTTATCTCTTCCTGGTAAAAGAAATAGGGGTGGAAAGCTCCTCCAATCCTCCCCTCTCCATTGGTAGGATTGGGAAGAAGCTCACTAGCTCCATTTGCTGCCCTAGAGTAAAACTTAATCTCTGGAAGTTCTTGGCTAACATTATCCCTTGTCAGGATAATCTGGCTAGAAGGATTGGTGGTGATTCCAAGTGTTTCTTTTGTGGGGATAAGGATAACTTGGCGCACTGCTTCTTCTTTTGTAGTGCTGTTAAGGATATATGGAGGGGCTTGGTGGATGTGAATGATATTCCTAACAATGTGGAGGGTATGTTGGACTGGTTTTTTCGGATGTCTGAGGTGTGGAGTGTGAAGAAGCTATCTCATATAGCTAATAAGCTTTGGGTTATATATGCTTCGAGGAATAAAGTCAAGCATAATCCAGAACTATCTTGGTGGAAAGAAGTCGAGGTAAATAACTCCTTTACTGAAGCTTATCTTTTGGTGATGAAGGTTCCCTCTTATATCTATTCTCCTACGATTTGGCATCCTCCTCCATCGGGCTATCATAGCATTGGTACTGGTATGCTAGCTAGTCGTTATGGTGACCGGATCATAGCTGGTATCATTCGAGATGATCGAGGTTTGCCTATTCTAGTTTTCAATCGAAGAATTTCCAGCACTAGTAATGTGCAGTATGCTGATATTAAAGCAAAAAGAATTGCCATGGAGCTTGCTATCTCGGTGGGTAGCCATAGCATTTGCTTTGAATCAGTGGATAAATATTTTGAGGATGTACTCAATTTGGGAGATATCAGAAGACCCAATGCCAGTTGGGATGATATTTCGATAGTGAGAGGGCTACTCCCTAATTTTGCTAGTATTATTAGGAGTGATTCTCTTTCGTACGACAAATATATGACAAAGATTATATGTAATTTGGGGAACCCTTGTGTTGAAAGTAATCGGGTGTGGATGGGGGAGCATGTTCCCCCTAATATTATTTTGGCTTGTAAACTAGATATGGAACTTGCATGACATGAGGGTTTCTCCCTTATGCATGGGTATTTTTAATATATGGTCACAATGTTCATAAAAAAAAAAACAAAAATTAGTACTCCGCTTTATATTTCTTTATTTAATGAAACGATATTATACTCTTAACTTCACCTCTAAAATTGTCAACTCTTTCTAACTTGCAGCTTCAATTTCCATGCCTAGAGGATCAATCTCTGGTGAGCTTGAAGAGCATTAGAGGGCTGTGGGATCTCGAAATCGACCAATTCTCTACCATGTTCCCCAGTTTACAAAGTTTGTTCCTTCGGAAAATGAAACTATTAAAGCATGTATGGACTAAAGAGCTCAATCTTGATGTAGCTCACATCTCTATTAAGTTGAAAGCAATAGAGATCGACTCCTGTAAATCGTTGGAGAGCTTGTTTCCACCTCCTTCAGCATCCAATAGTAATACAATCACCAATGCCATTGTAGAATTTCAACATTTGCGTACCATTAGACTGAGATCCTCGGACAAATTTAAGTATATCATGGACGGAAATGGAAATGTGAATCTGAAGTTCCCACAGCTGAAAGATATAAAACTAAAAGACCTTCAGGAGCTGGTTGCAGTTGCCAAGCTTGAAAAGACGTCTACAACCGCGAAAGGTGATGAGGATGGTACTGATGATCTACCAGCAGTAGCCTTGGCCCTGATCCATAGAAAGGTAAATAAGAAATCATTTCATTTTTACTCGTGGCAATTAATTAATATCAGGAATTCCTAGCCTGGCCTAGGTAGAAGTTAATTTTTTTGATTTTTAATGAATGGCTCCGGGCCTGTATTGATGAAATAACAAAGTTATACAGAAAGTACATATATCCTACTGTACATGACCAGAACGTGGTCCTTCCAAGACAACCAGCAAGCAGACTTCATTTCCTAACAAAAAACGCCCCTGTGCACAGACACAATTGTTTCCCAGAGCATCGCAGAGCATCACTCATCGCCTACTGATCATTCCACAATCATGCATTCATTCATACAGACACCACATAAATCATTTAGACATTAGACATTACAGCAGCTATATTCCTTCCACCTGTGTAATAGGCTCCTGTCCTGTAAGAAAGAGTGCATCTCCATCGGTGGGACTATCCCATTACTCGAAATCCACCTCCATACCATCACTTTCACTCTCTCCAGACTCTTCAATTGGAGTGGTCTTCTGTTGAAATAATTCTTTGTTCCTCACTTCCCACGCCACCAGCAATAGGCATCTTAGCGTTACCCTCCAAACAACTCGCAATTGTTTTCCTTTCACAGCGTACTCCCATTGTAAAATTACCGCTTTGATATCCAGAGGTAATGTGATAAAAACTCCCCACCAGAGGATCACATCTCTCCACAGTCCATGTATTTTTTTGCACCATATCAGCGCATGACTTTGTAGCGAGAGATCGAGAGAGAAGAGAGAAAGCGGGAAAAGAAGTAACTATGAATGATTCTGTTATTTGTATTATGATGAATAAGCAGAGAAAAGAGAGAGTTTATATACTAGACTACTCTCTTATTGTTAACAGGCGACAGCGTGGCAAAACTAAAGTATACGAAACTAAAGAATATGCTAGAAGCTAGTAGAACATGACATAGCTGTATAACAATCCTAACACCCCCCCTCAAGAGGTGGCTGCAGCAGGAAGACGCCTCTTGGCGAAAGAAGAGGCAGAGATGCCCATCTGATTGTAGTGTGTGCGATAGGAAACACCCTGTAGATTTTTAGTCAACATATCAGCAAGCTGCAACTTGTTTGAAACATGTTGAACACAGATTAAGCCTTGCTGAATCTGTTCCCGAACAAAGTGACAGTCCAACTCCACATGTTTTGTTCTTTCATTGATAACGGGATTGGTGGCAATAAAAACAGCCGACTTATTATCACAATGCAGAGGGATGGGAGTGATTTCTGTAAGACCCAGATCATGAAGAAGACGGGATAGCCAGGCTAGCTCTGAAGTAACCCGTCGCATAGCACGGTATTCTGCCTCAGCAGAAGAAAGGGAGACACAAGCCTGCTTCTTGGACTTCCAAGAAATCGGAGCTCCGCCTAACATGATATAGAAGCCACTAACAGACCTTCTCGAGATAGGACAGGACGCCCAGTCCGAATCACAAAACGCCACAAGAGAATAATCTGGATTAGTGTTAAAGAACAAGCCATTGTCTATGGTACCTCGAACATAGCCAAGAACATGATATGCAGCTTGCAGATGACTGGTGCGAGGTTTCTGCAAGAACTGGCTAAGCAACTGCACACTAAAACTCAGATCTGGACGTGTGTTTGTGAGATAATTGAGCTTCCCAATCAACCTCCGATAATCCTCTGGTTTGTCAAGGAGAAGCCCATCTTCAGGAAGAAGCTTGGATCCCACAGGCAAGGGACTAGCAACTGGTTTACAACCAGACATCTCAAAATCAGCTAAAAGCTCTTTAGCGAACTTTCGCTGTGATATAATCATTCCAGAAGGAGTGCGAATGAACTCCATCCCAAGAAAAAAGTGTAAATCTCCCAAATCTTTAATACGGAACTGATTATCGAGACACTGTTTCAGTTGTTGAATCTTTGTCTCATTATTTCCACAAATGAGGAGATCGTCGACATAAACACCAATGTAGGTAACATCAGATTTATGGACTTGATAAAACAGGGATGAATCGTTCCCAGAACTGAGAAACCCTTTAGACTGAAGAAAACCCGTAAGCTTAGCATACCATTGCCGGGATGCTTGCTTGAGCCCGTACAAGGATTTCTTTAATTTGCAAACCACATTGTCACCACTAACCTTCAGCCCATCTGGTGGCTTCATGTAAATCTCCTCATGGAGGTCACCGTGGAGGAACGCATTGTTCACATCCAGCTGTTGTAAGGACCAACCTCGTTTGACAGCAATGGCGACAAGAGCACGGACGGTTGTCATTTTGACAACGGGAGAAAACGTCTCCGTGTAGTCAATTCCGTGTTTTTGTGTAAAACCCCGAACGACCAGCCGTGCTTTGTAACGCTCTAAAGAGCCATCAGCTTTCAATTTTACCCTGTACACCAATTTACAAGAGATAGCCTTTTTCCCTTTTGGTAAGGTAGTAAGTTCCCAAGTACCATTACGGTCTAGGGCTTCTAGTTCCTGTCGCATTGCCATAGTCCATTCTTTACTCTTACTGGCAACAGTATAATTGGGTGGTTCTTCAATATTCCACGCACCCATGACAGAACATGATAGAGAAAGGGTGTTGTGAGGTGTGATCTCTGTCAAGGAATTCAATTCCAGCCTATTTATCGGACTGGTGGACTGTAAATGAGCAGTAAGAATATCTGAAAAGGGCTCTTCTGATTTGAGCTGAATAGAACTCTTCCCAACAAAATAATCCTGTAAGTAATGCGGTTGCTGTCGAGTTCTAGCTGATCTCCTGGGTTCATTAATGACAGGAGCAGAATCAGAGGAAATGGGAGCTGTAACTTCTTGAACTCCATTAGTTTCATCGAAAACTGATCTTTCAGATGAATCATAAACTGGTGTTGTTTCAGTAGCAGGTGCTTCTTGTGAGGAAAAAAGCTGCGCTTCTCTTCCTTCTGGCTGAAACAACTGTGGAGGGAAAATACCAGGATTTACGTGCTCATCATCAGAGTGTAGCAGAAAGGGGAAGTGTTACTCATGAAACACAACATCCCTGCTATTAAAAATCTTCCTTGTGTTCCAATCTAACAATTTATGCCCTTTACAGTGCAGACTGGGACCGAGGTACACGCACTTATGTGCTCGAGCATCGAACTTCTTTTTATGTCCTCCAACATTAGTGGCATAAGCCAAACAGCCAAAAACCTTCAAACTGTCAAAGGAAGGTGGTTTGTCATACAAAACTTCATATGGGCTTTGGCCTTGTAAGGGAACAGAGGGTAGTCGATTAATAAGGATAGTAGCATATAGAACAGCTTCTCCCCAATACTTGAGAGGAATTCCCGACTGGAAGTAAATAGCCCGAGCTACTTCTAGAAGATGTCTGTGTTTCCGTTCCACAATGCCATTCTGTTGTGGCGTATGTGGACAGGATTTTTGATGAATTATCCCCAGTCTTCTGTAAAAATCTGTACCCTCTGTTGAACCTCCCAATTCATAGGCATTATCAGACCTCACAATCTTAACCTTCTTTGAAAACTGCCTTTCCATCATGATTATAAAATCCTTAATAAAACCGAAAGCCTGAGATTTGTTATGCATCAGTTTAACCCATAGACATCTGCTTTTGTCCTCAACAATAGACAGAAAAAAATCTATTTCCATCATGAGCTGTCTCTGAACAAGGCCCCCAAGTATCGATGTGAATCAAATCAAAAATATCGATACTATGAGTTTGTGAAATAGGAAATGGCAGCCTATGGCCTTTGGCCTTATTACAAGCATCACAAACAAAATTGAGAGGTACATCCTTTTTATCAACTAGACCAATGTCTATTAATTTCTGAAATGGGACATGCCCCAACTTGTAATGCCATAAAACTGCCTTCTGATGAACAACCGCACTGCAGAGACTATTATTTTGCTGTATGTCTTGTGTCTGGTTCCTTTGAGAAAGAAAATTCTCTAAAGCTTTCGTGTCCAGGAAGTAGAGACCGTCCTTCTCCCAACCAACAGGACTCTCATACTTCGATATCTGGTCCTGCAAAGTGCAATATCCATTGTAAAACAGCATATTACACTTAAACTGCTTGATAAACCTACTAGCAGAGAGGAGTTTGCATTTGAACAGAGGGGCTAGAAGAACATCTTCTAGACAGCAGTTTCTTGTAACAGAAACTCTCCCATATACTCGAACTTCTTGTATTTGACCATCTGGAAGAGTAACCGAATGTTTGTGTTTCATGTTCTTCTTGCCAATAATCAACTCCTCGCAACCAACCAGATGATCAGTTGCACCAGTGTCAATAATCCAATAAGAATCAGATTTATCAGCTCTACAATTATCAACATTCAAGCAGCAGTGTAGCATAACAGATCGAAGTTTACCTGCAAAACTGCAAGAATTTCCTTCTTCTCTGTGTCCAACACTTGCTTTCTGTAGATATTCAACTAGCAAGCTCAACTGCTCATGAGACATGCCTGGAACAGGAGATTTTTCTGAATTTGCAACCACCTGTTCTTGAGCAACAGAATTAGCAACAGACTTTTTATTCTTCCCGTGTTTCCATCCGTTTGGATAGCCGTGTTTCTCAAAACACCTATCCTCACCATGTCCTGGTTTCCCACAGTAATTACAATTCTTCTTCTGCTTAGCTTTCTCATTATTCTGCCATTTTATCTGTTGCATTGGTCGATTTCCTCCAGCGACACTGTTGGCAAAACTGTTATCATTCCCTTTCTTCTTGCCACTTTCACGCTGCCTCTCTTCAGATATAACCAAGTAAGCATTTTCCAGTGTAGGCAAGGGGGATAACATGAGAATGTTGCCTCTAACATTCACATAACAGTCATTCAGTCCCATAAGGAAGTCCAAAACCTTGTCTTCCTCTAGGACCTTCCTAATTTTCTCCGTATATCCACAATTGCAACATTTACAAGAAATCAGATTAACGACAGAAGTTAACTCATCCCAGATCCGTTTGAATTTGGTAAAATAGTACTAACAGAGTCACTTCCTTGTTCTAAGTTGCATAACTCTCGTTTCAGATTGAACCTTCTGGTTCCATCAATCTGATCGAATCTAGCAACTAGGCTATCCCACATTTCTTTTGCAGTCGTATAGAATACCAGACTTTCACAAATATCCCGATCCAAAGCGTTTAGCAGCCAGGACATAACAAAACCGTTGGCTCTATCCCAGGCTAAGGCTTTGGATTCATCTTCTTCAGATCGCGTAACTTTTCCATTCAGTATCCCTAACTTGTTCTTCGCCATCAAGGCTATAAGAACTGTGTGTTTCCAAGTTTGAAAGCCCGTTCCATCGAATTTAGAGGCTATGATCATACCTGGATGGTCTGATGTAGGGATGTAGAGCGGATCTGAGACGTCAACAATCGTGGTATGCTTCGCTCTCGCCTCGCCAAAGGATCGCAACATCTGCTCTAATCCTTTCATCGCGTCGCTCGATTCAGTCTCGTCAACCGCCATAGAAGAAAGCGAGAAAGAAATCGATGAAGGGGAAGAGCTTCAACACGGCTCTGATACCATGTAGCGAGAGATCGAGAGAGAAGAGAGAAAGCGGGAAAAGAAGTAACTATGAATGATTCTGTTATTTGTATTATGATGAATAAGCAAAGAAAAGAGAGAGTTTATATACTAGACTACTCTCTTATTGTTAACAGGCGACAACGTGGCAAAACTAAAGTATACGAAACTAAAGAATATGCTAGAAGCTAGTAGAACATGACATAGCTGTATAACAATCCTAACAGACTTGCCGTCTCCATACCCATTTGACAGTGGGGGCAGATACAACCAGCAATACTAACCAAGCCTCTCTCGAACATTAGGTCACGGGTGCATAGTTTTTCACGGAACAGCATAGGTAGAAGTTAATTTGTTTTTTTTTATTATTTATCAATAGATAGACGTTCCGTCCCTCCAAATTCTGACACTACTACAGCTACCTCAAATTGAGAAGGTATGGGAAGTGGCCAGCTCTGATGAATTTTTGCAAAGATTTCCGAGTTTGCAAGGATTAGGAATCGTGTTTTTACCCAAGCTAAAGCATTTATGGAGATATGAGGCTGATGAAGTAAGTTACTACTTGGGAAGCTTGGAGACATTGATACTTCAAGCGAGTGAGGAAATGGAAAGCCTGATTTCATATCCCACGGGAACAGCTAGGCCGGATCAGCTACTCCAACACCAAAAGTTCATTAGTTTTCCTAAACTACAAGATTTGTATTTGATTAATTTAGAGAAGTTCAGCTGTCTCATTCAGGGATACTCAACTATGGAGTTTCAAGCTTTGAAAGAGCTAAAAATAGAAGAACCCCCTTCAGTAAAACCATAGTCAAAGTAAATGAAAATGATGAGGGTGATGATAATGATGATGATGTAAGCGATGAGGACATCACATCAGTCAAGGAAGGTGAATCTGATCTGGAGGAAGAGCCCAAAAAAATAGTAGTAGATGATGGTGGTGTCAGCTGCATGGATCAAGTACTTTTCAAGGGAAATGTAAGGTTTTTTTTATTTAACATTTTGCTGTATAGATACTTTCACAGTGGAATATATTTCGCAAACTTGAATATTGATGTCATAAAAAAGTTGTAACGTAAAATTTTTGCAGGTTAAATTCTCGTCTTTAGAAAACTTAAAAATAAAGCATATGTCCGGGCTTGAGACCATATTCGAAACAGAAGGAGAGGGAAATGCTTTTCCCTGTAGCTCCATATTCCCAAAATTGAAAACGCTGCATCTTACTGGGGGACCACATGAGATCAAACTAAGACAACTTCCAGAGGGTATGCTCCACAAGTTATCAACCTTGGCTATCAAAGATTTCAATCAATTGAAATCTCTATTGTCACTGTCATCATCTTCATCTGAAGGAGGTCAGGCACTAGTAAAATCACTGTCTGAATTAGTAAATTTGGAAGAGCTTATCATCAAGAACTGTGAATCTCTAGAAGATCTGTTTGGAGTAGTTGATCAGGGTGATCATGATGTGCCTGCCATGCTTCCTTCCCTAAAAAGGTTGAGAATTTCAAGTTTGCCTAAACTCAAGTGTGTTCCGTGGGGTATGCTCCCGTGTCTTCAGTCTGTAGATATCGAATATGTGAGTTTTGAGGGCAAAGAGTTCTTGATCGCAGCAAATGAAGTTTCATCACTGCAATCACCTGAAAGCATGGGACCTCACACAGCGCAAAGAAAGAAAGAAAGATTTGTGAAACACGTAACAGCAGCAGCACTAAGAAGAAAGGAATCTACTTTCACACTACTACCGTCCAATGGAGATACCGTCAGCTGGCGACAGGTATTTCCATCATGAGTATGCTGATAAATAGTCCCCGGCAGGCCCAAAACAAAATGAAGCACTAGCACATGTCACCCCAGAGAGAGGCGGCCGAAATGAAGGTACCTAGTTACCAGTCTAATTCTTGGTTGTCCCATAAGTACTAGTTACTATATTATATATGTTGGCAATTTTGACTTTTACTCTCTTCATGATCAAATTAAAACCAGGTAAATATGAAGACAAATCAGAAAGAGTGAGTCAGGATCGATCATCACCGACATGTCGATTATAGACATAGTAGGAATTGCTAAGGAGGTCGGCAGTGTTGTGGCTCTGCCTGCCTTGGATGCCTCTAAAGAATGGATCAACTATGTCCGCAACTATGATGAGAACATGAAAACAGTCAAGGATCGGCACCACGAACTCGAGAACCGTAGAGAAGAGATAGAGAAGAAGGTGGATCTGGGGATTAATAAGAACGAAGAGGTTGTTCCTGAAGTAAAAGAGTGGATTGAAGAGGTGGATAAGTTCATGGGATCAAAAGAAGAGTGGGATGAGCTTCTGGATGAGAAGGTGAGGAGGGAGACTGAGAAGTGTTGTTTCCAGTTCTGCTGGAGCCCAAGATATCGACACAACCTGAGCAAGAAGGCGATGGACAAAACTACCAAAATTGATGACAAGCTTGAGAAGATAAGAAAATGGGGACAAGATTCAGTGTGTCTTCCCAAAAGGCCGATGAAGCTGTCAAGTTCTACCTCACCTGCCTTCTGTCGAGGTTTGAAATCTCGGGAGGACAAGTTGGAAGACATACTGAAAAAGCTAAGAGATGACAATGTCAATAGAATTGGTATTTACGGCATGGGAGGCGCAGGTATGTCCTTCATACTTTTCTTTATCATTTTACCTTAATATAAACTTCCTTTATCATATTATCATATAATATATACCCAGCCACACACACTGCGTACAAGTCACCTATTATCTACATTAGACATACTGAAATAAGATAAATTATTTACAGGTGAATAAGTATAAAAATAAGATTAGAAGGTTACAGCTAAATATATGAAATAGAAATTAGGGTGCGTTCACTTCGGGGTAATCAACAAAGGGAAACGGAATCATTCCCTTTGTGATTGTTTGTTTTGTATTTTTAGTAATTCTGTTTCCCCTATTTCAAGTTTTGAAAACCCCATATTCCTCTTTAGTGATTCCCCTCAAAGTGGGAGGGAAACGTATTCCCTTTTCTTCCTCTTTGCTCCATCATCATCTTTAACATAAACAAATAATATATGATATACGATTTATATAAATATTAATATATGATACATAATATTTATTAATATTAATATACAATATTTATATCTAATATAAATATAAATATATTTTATTTATAATTTATATCAGAATAAATATAAATATGGCTGAATATAATATATATATAAAATAATTATTATATATTATTTATATTTAAAAATGAACAAATACTATATATAATATATAAAATTTATTAATTTAATACAATAAAATTTTGTAATAAGAATACACATTATTAATAAATTATAATAAATATCAGTATATAATCATTTATACATATTAGTTATAATTTAAATAAATATGAAAAAATGAGATATAATATATTAATATTAATAAATATTATTTCAACTTTAAATGCTATAAAGATAAATAATATTATATATATTGTTGATAAAGTTAAAATATTTGCGTATATAACATACAATATATGAAAATATTTATATTATTTACAATTTAATTAAATATTTAAAATTATTAAAATTATAATAAAATTTAAATACAATAAAATTCAAAAAATCAGTATAGTAAATAGAAGAATTTAATATATTTATACAATGTAAATAAATATTATATAATATATATACTAATAAATACTATTTATAAATTAAATACTATAAAATTAAAAAATTAATATATTATATATGTAGGCAAATTCAAAATTTGTTATATATAATATATAAATATATATATTGTATATTTAACCTATATAAATGTTAATATATATATCATTCATAATTCAAAAACTATTTACATATGCTATAAAGTTTATATAAATATGTTACATAAAAATTAGATAAATATTAATATATATTATTCATAATGTAATTAATTATTAACACTTCTCTGTTTGGAACCAAACAACAACAAAGACAATCATTGAGAATTGTATTCCGTTTCCGTGTTAGAATCAAACAGACTTCTAGATTTGGGGGAATTCCTTTCCTTTCCATTCCCTTTCCTGATTCCATTCCGTTTCCTCGACTCGAAGTGAACGCACCCTTATGTTTCTTCTTTCATTTTTTTTCTTTCTGTGAAATCGTATGGAATGATGGAATATTAGTTTTAAAGACAGGGCAGGTTATATGTGAGTTTGCAGTCAGCTTATGACAGACAGATCTACATTCTCTATTAGTATCCTTGTTAAACCTAAATAATCTACCATTCACATCATTAAAAATGCACCCAATACATTCATTCCTACTCATCTCAATCGTCGCTTCTACTTTCTAGCCTTCCCCGAACAATCTGTCTTGGCTACATATGGTCGCGCGCATTTTGTCTTTTTTTTTAAAAAAAAACATTTTTATTCATTTTTTTCTTTATACAAAAACTTTAAATTTTTGTAACTTTTAATATATAAGTCTAAAATGAAAAAAAAAATTATATCATTGTTCACCTAAATTCAAGTTCTTCAAAACGTAAAAGAAAACTTGTACAAATAGTCATACAAACATGTACAAATGTTCATTAAAACATGTACATCCTCACGTAAAACATGTACATCCTCGCATTAAAACCATACAGATGGTAACATAAACCTGTACGAATCATTAAATATGTACATTCTTAGATTAAAACCTGTACATATAAGGGAGAAAACTTGTACAAATGGTCATGCAAACATGTATAGATGTTCATAAAAACATATACATTTTGATAATTGAACATGTACATTCTCACATTAGAATATGTACATCGTCACATCAAAACATGTACATTCTCAAATTAAAATATGTACGTTCTCACATTAAAGTATATAACGGCTTCTAAATAGATTAGCCTTACCCCACACACCCTAAAACACACCCTAGAAAAGCTAAAAACGTCAAAGGCATTTTAGGGTTTGTAGTGGAGGTTAAACCCACGACCATAAACCCTAAAAATTTGTCGAGTTAGTTGCTACAATGTAAAGTACATATAACAGTTTCCAAACAGATTACTCTACCCGCCAAAACACCTCAAAACTCACCTTAGGATAGCTAAAAAAGTCAAAGGCATTTTTAGTGTTGTAGTGGCGGGTTTAAGGTCTAACGACCCTAGACCAGCTACCACAAACCCTAAAAACCTGTTGAGTTAGTTGCTACAATATAAAGTATAGAATAAATTCCAAATAGATTACTCTACCCTTTAAACACCCCAAAACCCACCCTAGCAAAGCTAAAACGTCGAAAGCATTTTTAGGGTTTGAAGTGGGCGGGTTTAGGGTCTAACAACCCTAAACCCATTACCACAAACCCTAAAAACCTGTCGAGTTAGTTGCTACAATATAAAATACAGAACAAATTCAAAATAGATTACCCTACCTCAAAACACCCCAAATCACCCTATGAAAGTTAAAAAACGTCGAATTCACCACTTATTACTCAATGAATCATAATATCAATTTTAATAAATCATAATACAAAATTAATGAATCATATTATCATTTTAGTGTATCATAGTATACATGTAAAAATAATTTTTTTAAAAAGTTTTCAAAATATCCATGACTGATCTTGTTTTGAAGAGCTTGAATTTAGGTGAACAATGATATAATTTTTTTTCATTTTGGACTTATATATTAAAAGTTACAACAATTTAAAGTTATTATTGTTTGATAAGGATAAAGAAAAAGAAAAAAAGAAAAAAAACGTAAAAAGCGGCTTGTTGCTTCGCTGCTCCCTCCGGCTCCCTCCAACTTCATTCCATTTTCTTGCTTTAATTTGACTAAAATACCATCAGATGTAGCTAACTTGGCTACGTTCACCTGTAGGCAAGAATTTGCCTTCCCCAAATCTAATACTGATAGGATTAAAACCTATCTTAGCTAAGCAACTACACCGTATTGGCCTATTTCCTCTCAAAGAGGCCAAGTCTATCCTCATACAATTGATAGTCCTATCCCATAACTCCCCATCTACATAAGTAAGTTAATTCCTTATATGAGAAAGACCATTATGCCCCTACTTAACAGATTAATGTCTACTTAACTAATGTCCTAATATCACATTCCCCCTAAAACAACCTTGTCCTCAGGGTTGGAAAAATTGAAAAATAAAACTGCCAAAGGAAAGGCCAAGTAGCAGCTCCATTCAGTTGAACCAAACCTCAAGGTCAAGGCAGCCTATATGCACACAAGGTGTGAATCTGCTAGCGATCTTCATAACCAAATTAATGATAACTTCTGTCGTCTACATTCTCTGGAGCAAACCCACCAGCAATGCAACTACGGAAACGAGCAACAATTTCCTCTAATGAGTCATTGTTGCATCCCAGTCCACCACACTGCACCTAGGTTAAAGAAGGGCTCGGTACAATTTTCTAACTCTCTGCAGCTACAATACTCCTAGGTGGGTTAACAATGAAATTCAATTGATGTAAGTTGGCGATTGAGCTAATGTACCCGTTCTCTTGAATTCGACGGTGATTTAGCTTGTTTAAGGCTAGCGAACTCTTATGGATAAAATTGATCTTGACGAACCATCCGTAGTCGCCGAAAAAATAATAATTAGAGATCGCGATTGCACTGCTCTTCCCCATGTGATTCCCAGAATTTAGGATCTGGTTCGATTTGGGGAATTTAGGGCCAATCTTCAATTTTCCCCAACCAAGATGAGGTCGATTCACCAAGTTGAGATGAGATTGATTCTTGGATGCCGAAAGTGATAAATTGTGTAGTAGACCTTCTTAATCTCGTTCCAAAACTGGGTATAATCACCGCTACCTAATGACTTTTGAGTCGCCAAAACAACGTGAGTTCCATTCCCTTCTTCTTTTCCCAAATCGTTTCTTCTTCTCCTTCAAGTGACAAATCTTCATTTGTCTTCTCTGTTTTTTAGTTTTCCTCACATTTTTGTCAATACTCCAACAATGAGGGATTTCGTCTAGTTGTTGCTGCTGAAATCGAACTGTCACCTTCTTTCTTCCTCCTTACAATCTCAGGTGTTGAAAATATTCTTCATCGACATCAATTGCTCAGCGATTGAAGCCTTTGATACCTTTGATTTCCAATCCTTCATTAACACCTTGATTTTTAGTTCCTCAATCTTGAACACAACCTCCTCTTCCGTGTCGATGGTCCCCTCCGCTGAACTCTGACTTTCTCCTTCGGTTCTATCTAATCCCCTTTTTCCTGCGTAATCTTCGTTCCACAAACAACAGTCGTATCTTTGTCCATCCTACACCCCAAATCCAAAGAATCCTTTGAAAATTCTTGCATCTCTGTATAAGAAAATCTCATAAAAAAAAGACGAAGAAGAATGTTCAAAAAGATACCATACCCGTTCGAAAAACTTGAACGCTACACCTACCATATATTCGGCCGTGACTTAAAATCTATCAGCTTTGTCCGAGCAACTAGCCCCCGCCACTAGACCTGGAAATTTCGACCCGACCTGAAATCCAATCCAAACCCAACCCAGAATTTTGTAGGTTAGGGTCTTGATTATTGACCCAGTATTTTTGGGTTGGGTTAAGGTAATAAGCTAATTTTGTGGGTTGGGTAAGGGTAGAGATCCAAAACCATCACCTAACCCGAAACCCGAAAATATATTTATAATAATAAAACAATTAATGTATATATATATATTACTTTTGGACCAAACTTTATCTTAGCCTTAAGCAGAAAATATTTTACCGATCCAGCTGGACTATCTAACCTTTAAAAATATCACACACTTCATTATGTTAATCAAACAAACGGTCCAATCAGCTCTGCATATCAAATAATTATTTTAAGAGTTTTGACTTCATATTTTATTTGTTTAGTTTGACTCAACCAGCTCCACAGTTGCTAATGTGGAGATAACTACTTCAGGATGTTGTTCTTTGATGAAGATATCAGTTTTTGGCTTTTTGTATGTGATACAACACAACTGATATGTTTAGCTTATGTAGAAGGGTGAACAAAAATAAGAGATATATATGTTTGTGAATGAATATAATACTTAATGTCTAGTAAGTTCTAGAAGTAGTTTCTGTATTTTGAAAGGGGATCCATCAAATGCAATTCAAGGGAAGAGATTATATCAATTAAATATGTTATGTAATGCTCTAGCTATGTGAAAAGTAACTTTTGTACTTTGAAAAGTGGTCTATCAAAGTAGCTATTGAACTAAACATATACTCCCTTTTGTTCTTAATAGACAATTTTCTAGCCCAACACATGGGTATTAAGGAGACAGATTGGGAACTATTTTACCCTTACTTTTCTATGGGGAACAGAAGAGTTGTGGGTGTGAGGAAAAAAAGTAAGAATTAAATGTGGAAAGTAAGTGGTAAAAAAGACCAAAACATCTTATATTTTAAAAACAATGACAACTCTTAGAAAATCATCTATTACGAACAGGAAGAAGTACTAGAGTTGTCAATATTTTATCCAACCCGAAAACCCGCCCGTTTTATCCGAACCCGAAACCCGACCGAACCTGAAAATATTTAAATATAATAAACCCGAAACCTGATTAGGTTAAACCCAAAATGACCCAAACCCGAAATGACCCAAAATATTTATAACCCAAAACTGACCCGAACCCAAAATGACCCGAAATAATAGTAATTAAAAATTATTCAAACTCGAATAACATGAAATAATAGTGAACATAAATTTTCACAAACATGAATGACCTGAATAAATATGACCAAAAAGCTTGGTTTAACCTTATTATATTTGAATAAAATTAAGAATTTGCATTGTATTGAGTTTTTTGTGTTCTATGTGTAGTATATTTTTAAAGAAATTATTTATATCTTTATTTATTAATTTTTTCAAGAAATATTAACCATGACCCGAAATAACCGAAACCCGATTCTACTTAACACTATTACAACCCGAACCTAATATGACCCTAACCTGAATGACCCGAACCCGAAACGACCCAAAAATTTAATGACCCGAACGGATATTGACCCGAACAAATATGATCCAAAAACCGAATGGATAACCCGTTTGACTAGCCTAGGAAGTACAATTTAATCTCATGTAATGTGGCATTAATGAATGTGTTAAGTAATATGGGTTATTGTTTGCTTAAAAAATGGGTTGAGTGGATTGGGTTAGGGTTTAACGATTTTAAATGGGTTGAGTTAGGGTCATGATTTTTTGACCCATCTATTTTTGGGGTGGGTTGGGTTAATGATATTTTAAACGGGTTGGGTTAGGGTTGATATCAACCCGACCCATCAACCCAAATTGTCAAGTATACCGCCATCACCAGGATCAGAGCTCTAATACCGATTAAACCCTATTGGCCTATTTCCTCTCAGAAAGGTAAAGTCTATCCTCATACAATCGATAGTCCTATCCCATAACTCCTCATCTACTTAAGTAGGCTAAGTCCTTATATGAGAAAGACCATTATACTCCTACTTAACAAATTAATGTCTACTTAACTAATGTCCTAACACATACAAACAATGACCCAAAACGGTCATTCTAGCCTTTAAAACCCCAATATATGCTGTGACAAATAGATGCATATAGGCATTAAACTGAACTGAGAGCTGCAAGTCCCAAGGGCGCTTAACAACTTGAAAGATCTTAATAAATTGGCAAGGGAAAAATAGATGTTCATCATGCTACGACACCAAATTAAAGAGGCTCTACGTCAGAGGTGGAGCCAGAAATTGAAGTTGAGGGGACAGGAACATAATTATAAAAAGTTAGGGGTTCTTTTATCAAAAGTTTCTAAAAAAATTTACACTAGAATTTGTATAATTTAACAAAGTTGGAGATGTATTGTAACCCTACCTCCCTCCCCTTCGCCACTGCTCTACGCAGACAAAAATGTTTCAAATTAAGCACGAATATCCCATGTAACTCGAACTGGTCAATGGTGGGTGGAATAACTCATACTAATTCAAACGGGCCGGGTCTACCCTCCCCAGCCAGATTCTAAATATGACAAAGAGGCTTCATGTAGGGTCCGTTACAAAAGAATACAAAAAAATTCTTTATTTTAGATGCTCCATTCTCTGGGTTTCACTAGATTGTGTGTTTCCTAATCAACAGACTTGAGATGGTGTGCGCCGCCCGCGTTTAATTGTGCGGCTGCATGAGTTGGCAGCCAGCAGTCAGCTACTGACTGGGTTGCTTTTTATTATATTAACTTTAAATTATTGTATCATTTAAAATATAAGTCCAAAATGCAAAAAAATTATACCATTGTTCATGTAAATTCAAGCTCTTCAAAACAAGATCAGACATGGATATATTTTGAGAACTTTAAAAATTTATATTAATTACATGTATATATCCATATTAATGAGACTTATTATCCATAATATCATTTTAGTGTATCATAATATCACTTTTAATGAATCATAATATCAAAATTAATGAATCATATCTTCATTTTAGTGTATCATTGCAAACATATAAGAATAAAAAATTTTACACAATAATACAACACAAAATAATTTTTGGTATGTGTGAAAAATACGCGATTCGTCATATAAGGTAAAATACACCATATAACAATAATAATACACTACAAAACAATAATGATTTTTATTGGTTTCGAAGTTTGTTATCTAATTCACCACTTATTAGTTAAAGAATCATAATATCAATTTTAATGAATCATAATATCAAAATTAGTGAATCATATCTTCATTTTAGTGTATCATTGTAAACATATACAAATAAAAATTTCAAACAAAATACAACACAAAACAATATTTGGTATGTATGAAAAATACATGATTCACCATAAAATGTTTAAAATACACCATACAACAATAATAATACACTACAAAACAATAATGATTTTAATCAGTTCTAATATTAGTAATCTAATTCACCTTATTAATTAATGAATGATAATATCAATTTTATAAATGAATCATAATATCAAAATTAATGAATCATATTATCACTTTAGTGTATCACCATACACATGTAAAAATAGATTTTTTTTCAAAGTTGTCAAAACATATCTATGCCTGGTCTTGTTTTGAAGAGCTTGAATTTAGATGAGAAGTGATATAATTTTTTTTCATTTTGGACTTATATATTAAAAGTTACAACCATTTAAAGTTAATATAGTTAAAAGACAGCCAGTCAACAAAACAGTCCAGTCAACACTGACTGGGCTGCCAAATGGATAGATTGTACGCTGCACGGTGCAACCAGCCCGTGTCTTCAATGTGCATAATCAAATGCAGGATTATACTCCTTTTGATAGCTAGGATATCAAACACTCTTCACTATTATTTGGGAAAATTACATTCCCCACCCATAACATTTGGTTAAAATTACACACCGCATTCACGAGATTTCAAAAATTACTTTCCTCACCCATGTGGTTTCCCCTGTTTTACATTCGATAACTTTTTATTTTTTGTTCAGCTTAGGAGATGCTTAAATGTTGTCCAAAGTTGATAAACTTTATATAGAAGAGATTAAAGACTAAGGTGTTATATATTGGTTCAGCGTAACATCCGAAGTTTTATAAGCTCATATGTGATTTGTGCGATCCAATGAAACATTGACATGTAACATTTTTCATTGGGTCTCACATGTCACACATGAGATTCAAAAACTTTAGATTTTACATTGGACAAAAATATAACACTTTAACATTGTCTATGTAAAGTTTTATCAACTTTGAATAACATTTAAGGATCTTATAAGTTGAAAGAAAATTAGAAAAATTGTCAGATCTACGACAAGGAAAAACACATGGGTGTGGAAAGTAATTTTTAAAAACTCGTGGGTGGGGTGTATAATTTCGCCAAACGTCATATATAGGCGATGTAATTTTCATTTGTTATTTTTAGGCCAGAATGCTATGCATTAATTCCCATCGTAGGAGCTCACAGATAGAACAAACTTCTTCAAGACTAGATTCAATTGGTTCTTACAAACGTAATATAGCCTTTTTGACGTAAACATCAAGTTAAGAAAATTATTGTACGAAATGTGTTTAGATAATTAGTGTTTTAATAACACATACTCAAATGGCGGGTTCAAGGACTAATAATAAATCACCACAGCCCCGGGCTTCCACTTGGTTGCCTATTTAAAACCATCTTAGTAAAACCCTTAGGGGAAAAGAGTACAATTAACTGTGCCATCTTAGTTGCACCTTACTAAGAGCATGATTATCAATGGTTCTTATGAGTTTTTAAGTAAAAAAATAAATAAAAAATATGAGGTGGAAGAGAAATAAGAACTCTAATTTTAGGTTCTTCGGGAAGAACTATTTAAGAACCTATAAATGGGACCCACCATATTTTTCCTCTAATTATAATATGTCAATATAAATAATTAAATCTTATATGTTTTAAAATCTTATTTTAAAAATAATAATAATATAAATAAACTAAATATATCAAAATTCTTAAAATCTCATTCTCTATAAAATGAGATCAATATTGACTATGTTTTTCATATTTTTAATATATATTTATTTTAGGTAAATTAATACTTATTATTTATATTTTAGTGATATAAAATATAATATGTACTAATGTATTTATGTCAAAACTCATTATAATATTTAATCCTAAATACGAGTGAGTATAATAAAAAATTATTAATAATATATATGAATAAATTTTATTTTATGTATGTTTCAAAATTATTATAAACTTTAATCATACATAAAATATGAAGTTAAGATTGTTTGTGTATTATTGAATAATAGGAATAATAATTAAAGATAATATTTGTATTCTTATAATAATTAATAAGTAAAAAATAAAATAATATGATAAATAGAGAGAGTTTAAAACCAAATGATGGGTTTTGGATGTTGGTAAAAATTAGAAATGGTTCTTAAAATAATGTGGCAGTGAAAAAATAGGAAAGAGAGTGTTAAGAACCAAATTTGGGTTCTTTGATAATCATGCTCTAACCCACATAATAGCGAAAAAGAAGGAAGAACTATCTATAAACTTCCACTTTCTCAACTGACATTAAATAAAATAAAATCTGGGTAGTCAAAAGACGATATTAGTTCAAGGGAGCAGGGTGACTCTTGTATGTCACGGTATATTAGAAGGGGTAAAAAAATTCCTTGAGCCAATGTTTGACTAATGGGTACTATATAGAACATCCCCAGCAGTAAAAGTGGAATATACTCTTAAATAAATTATATTGTATTCTCCTCCACACAATATGGGTGCACCGTAGCTATGAAACTCTGTAAAAGAGTTCCTTAAGTAAGAACTTCTTAGTTAAAAACTCCTCTCTTGGTCTCTCTTCTAAATATGAGAGCATATCCTTTTTTTCTCCTTTGTTGTTCATGTGTCAGTAATAAATAGTTAAGACTTAAGAAACATTGTTGGAGTTGGTCTTGGAACTGCCCACTACTCTAATAAAGAACCTGCAGAGCTCTTCAGTCTTGACCATGCACTACTCGGTCATGACTCGTTTCTTAGCCTCTTTTTACTCTTTCTCACCTTCATTCTGCTCCTTGGTTCACCTTATGGTTACCTCCTTGAAGTTTTTTTCCTCATTTTATCTCAATGTAGCTACACAAATGAGGAAACAAAATAAAATAAACACTAGATATTTCACCCATATCATACTTATATAAAGATGTTATGTTTGCCAAGTTGAGCAATGTCATGGTTGAGCTGGATGTTTTTTTTTTTTTTGTAAATTTTGGAACCATCTATTTTCGCGTTAGAGGAAATATGCTCCTTTATACTGTAGAAGGATGCTTAAAGTTCATACATTTTTCAATGATTTTGTTAATTTCTTATGTTTTAATTATTGGCACAAGTTAGTAAGAAAAAGGGTAGAAGACTGTTAACTTTCTCAACTGAAAAAAAAAGCATACATACATATATATATACACACAAATAGTTATCGTTGTATGCTTATTTTTTTCACATGTATGTAGGGCTTTACTCTTTTGTCTACTTTCCCAACTTTTTCGTTTGTGTAATTGGTATAAAACTTGGACCAATACTCAATCTCTTACATGTGAGCAGGAAAAACAACATTGGCTCAAGAACTTGCGAAACAAGCTGAGAATGACAAGCTATTCAATGCAGTCATTATAGTTGAGATCTCTCAAATTCCTGATGTGAGGCGTATTCAGGATCAAATAGCCGAGAGAATCGGGTTTACTACTCTAGATCGTTATCATACTATTGAAGAAAGAGCATTCAACTTAGGCACTAGACTCAAAGGAATTAAAGGGGGAAAGAGGTTATATGACGATCATGAGTTGCATGGTCTGACCAAAGAAGGAAAATTGGAAGATGAGAAGGATGGAACAAAAAGAAGTATTGAGAAGGTCCCAACAAAAAGGAATCTTGAGAAGGCTTCAACAATGAAATATCTTAGCTCGCATTCTTCAAAAAAGGTGAACATGCTAGGAAGTCCTTATCAAAGCTGTCAAATCAAGGAGATTAGGATGGAAAGGGTTGAAGAAGAGGGTCAAATTCAAGGAGAAAATCATGATGGAGATGATGTGAAGGAAGGCCAGGTAAAGGGAAAAAAGTTTGGCAAGGATGATAAACAAGGTCATGAAGTAGAGAAAGGTGGCAAGTTGCTGGTGATTCTAGACAACATGTGGGAAAAACTTGACTTGCACCGTGTGGGAATTCCGTATGAGCTTCAGAAAGATTTAGGATGCAAGATTATTGTGACTACTAGAAGTGAAGATGTGTGCAGAAAAATGGATGCATCCAGTTCTTGTATATTTCAAGTGGGAGATTTGAATGATGAAGAAGCTGAGCACTTATTCAATGAAAGAGTCGGAACAATTGCTGACAATCCAGAATACAAAGAGATTTCAAAAAAACTACTGGAAAACACTTCCCGCTTGCCACTCTCAATAAATGTGTTGGCTGATAGACTAAAGAATCAAACTTTACCTATTTGGAAACGCATACTCAAGAGTTGGAGAAGCCCGTTCATGGAGAAACTGTAGGAATACTTGGGATACATATTCAATTATTGAGATGAGTTACAATCATTTAGGGAACAATGAAAAGAAATTGTTTTTCTTACTTTGTTGCATCTTCCCACCTGGATCAAGTGTGGACCTCAAGGACTTGTTGAAATATGGTATAGGGATGGGTTTATTTCAATATGTTAACTCGATTGTTGAAGCAATTGATCAAACATTTAAGTGGGCTGAAGATCTGAAGTCATTATCACTTCTAGCAAAGGTTGATGTCAACAAAGGTATAATTCAAATCCATGACGATGTACGTGAAGCTGGAAAATCTTTTGTGGCAAAAGGTAATGTCGATTTATTTTCATCATTTAGACATTTTGCCATTCCAATAAGATCTTTTGTATAATTTTAGTTTATCTCTTTTATATTTTACTTTATGCAAGTTGAGATAAGTAGTCTACTGATTTCTATTGTTTCATTATAATTCATCGTTTTTAGGAGAGACAATGTTCCATGTTGGAGCTATCCCCAAGTGGCTGGAGAAGGAATCATATGAGAAGTACACTGTCATTTCATTGACTTCTGACAACAGTTATGAATATCTAGTTGGACAAAATCTGCCAAAGCTGAAATTACTGCGCTCCCAAGGATTGAATTTGGCAAAACTTAGTAGGGATTACTTTGTAGGGATGCAAAGTCTAAGGGTTTTGGACATGTCGAACTCTGATATTACAAGTTTTCCAGGATCCTTTGAAAATTTAGGAAGTCTTAAGATATTGCTTCTTGAACATTGCTCCCTAAAAGGCATCTCACAAGTTTCTAAGCTAGTGAAACTTCAAGTGCTAAGCTTTAGAGAATCTGATATTACGAGATTACCAAAGGGGATGGAAGCTTTGGTGGAATTGAAGCTATTGGATATGACTAATTGTAATAAGCTGAAAATGATCCCATTTGGTATATTTGTGTGCCTCACACAACTGGAAGGTTTGTATATGAAGCACAGCTTTTCGAATTGGACAATTAATGGGAGCTTGGCGAGTCTTTCAGAGTTAACTTTTACTCTTCAAGTGTTAGTTTAAAGATTACTGTACAAAATATCTCACAGTTGGCAGATGGTGATTTTCCAACACTTGTTTGTCAAGCTACAAAATAGATCTTGCAGTGTCAACATCACCATCACAACAAGACCTGTTATTGTCACGAGATTTGCAACTTCAAGGAATGAATGCTCGTGACCTTGTGAAGGAAGGGTGGAAACCTTTGATGAACAGAGCTGAAAGTATATACATCGAGCAGATTCGAGGTCTAAAGAATATCACACCTCAGTTGGGTGAATATGGGTGGCATGAATTAAAAAGAATTACAGTTTCTAAATGCCAGAAGATGGAATGTTTTATCAGCAGAAGGGCAGTGCAACAATCAGTAAATTTCCCAAAGTTGGAAATGTTAAAGCTCGAGAATTTGCCTACCTTGGGAGCTATATATCATGGAAATCGGCCTACCTATTTGTTTGTTAATCTTCAAGAATTGACCTTGTCATTCTTAAATCTGCTCCAGCCATCTGCTATTGTTATTCAACATGCAATCAGATTGAAGGTCTTGGAAGTGAAAAGCTGTAAAAATTTGAAATCAGTTTTCTTTGCTCCCACGGCGATGAAGTTTGAAGGACAACGAGGAAACAAAAGGTAGTCATGAGATTCGATTTCCTTGTTTGGAAAAGTTGATCATGGAAAATTTAGAAGCATTTGAAGGCCTTGTCGGAGAGACATATTCAGATGAAGAAGAAGAAACATGTCTTTCATAAACAGGTAATTCATGCATGCAGTAGTTGGTGATATATGTATTAACTTGCATGCATTGAGATCTTAATTAGTGAGAGTGTAACTTCTTTTAACTAAAATGTTGCAGATTATATTCCTCCAGTTGGATAAAATCAAGTTGACAAGATTGCATAAAATGGAACTTATATGGGACGACATGGCTACAGGGAAAGATTTTGAGGCTTCATTCCCAAAGTTACGAAGTGTATGCGTCAAGCAAATGCATGAGCTAAAACATGTTTGGAGTGCTGAAGTTTGCAAGACAGTAAGCTCGATCAACTTTGAAAAACTGAAGAAATTGAAGATTGATGACTGTGACTCTCTTGAGTATGTATGTCCACTGTCAGTTGCTGATGGTTTTCAAACACTTGAACTTCTACGTATTCATTCTTGTCCCAACGAAGCAAGTCATCGCATGTGAGGGGAAGATGGTGATGACGATGATGAGCTTCCCCAGATTGCTGACTGTGGATTTGAAATCATTGTCATCTCTCACATATTTCTACCAAGGAAAGATGAATATGAAATTTACAGCCTTGAAAAATCTGAAATTGGAATTCTTCCAAGAATGAAGAAATTGATAAAAGTGGAATATAATGATCAAAAAACAAAAACATTGACAAAAGTAGAATCTCGGAATACTAAATCAAGAAAAAAGAAAGAGTATCAACAAGATGATGACGGTATCTTGTTCAACGATAATGATGAGGTACGTATGTGTTCTTAATTAGTTCTTATAAAGTATGAAATAAATAATTAATGTTTTTGAAGAAAATAGTACTTAGGCATTAATTTGTTTGCCGATTACACTCGTATGTTGATATGTTGGATATCAAAACAAAAATTAATACTCCGTTTTATGTTTCTTTATTTAATGAAATAATATATTATACTCTTAACTTCACCTCTAAAATTGTCAATCTGCTTGATCGGCACACAACTCTTTCTAACTTGCAGGTTCAATTTCCTTGCCTAGAGGACCTAACTCTGGCGAGCTTGGACAGCATTAGAGGGTTGTGGGATCTCAAAATCGACCAATTCTCTGTCATGTTCCCCAATATACAAAGTTTGCTCCTTTGGAATATGGAACTGTTAAAGCATGTATGGACTAAAGAGCTCAATCTTGATGTAGCTCCCATCTCTATTAAGTTGAAAGAAATAGAGATCTACTACTGTCATTCGTTGGAGAGCTTGTTTCCACCTCTTCAGCATCCAATAGTAATACAATCAACAATGCCATTGTGGAATTTCAAGATTTGCGTACCATAATAGTGGAATCCTCATTCAAGTTTAAGTATATCATGGATGGAAATGGAAATGTGAATCTGAAGTTCCCACTTCTAAAAGTTGTACAACTAGAGACCTTGCGGAGCTGGTTGCAATTGTCAAGCTTGAAAAGACGTCAACAAATGAGGATGGTACTGATGATCTACCAGCAGTAGCCTTGGCCCTGTTCCATAGAAGGTAAATAAGAAATCATTTCAATTTTACTCGTGGCAATTAATTAATATCAGGAATTCCTAGCCTGGCCTAGCTAGAAGTTATTTGTGGTTTCTTTTCTTTCTATTATTATCAATAGATAGACGTTCCATCCCTCCAAATTCTGGTACTACTACAGCTACCTCAAATTGAGAAGGTATGGGATGTGGCCAGCTCTGATGAATTTTCGCTAAGATTTCCAAGTTTGCAAACATTAGCAATCATATTTTTACCCAAGCTAAAGTTATGGAGATATGAGGCTGATGAAGTAAGTTATTACTTGGGAAGCTTGGAGACGTTGGCACTTCAAGCGTGTGTTGAAATGGAAAGCCTGTTTTCATATCCCACGGGGACAACTCAGCTACTCCAACACCAAAAGATCATTAGTTTTCCTAAACTACGAGTTTTGGAGTTATCCGATTTAGAGAAGTTCAGCCGTCTCATTCAGGGATACTCGACTACGGAGTTTCAAGCTTTGACAGCGCTGACCATATCTTCCCTTCCTTCAGTAAAGACCCTAGTCAAAGTAAATGAAAATGATGATGTAAGCGATGAGGACTACACATCAATCAAGGAAGGAGAATCTGATGAAGTACTTTCAAGGGCAATGTAAGGTTTTTTATTTAACATTTAATTTCCTGTATGCTTTCACTGTGGAATATATTCCGCATACTTGAATATTGATGACATAAAAAAAGTTGTAATGTAAAAATTTTGCAGGTTAAATTCTCTTCTTTAGAAGAATTAACATTAATGCATATGACCGGGCTTGAAACCATATTCGAAACAGAAGGAGAGGGAAATGTTGTTCCCTGTAGCTCCATATTCCCAAAATTGAAAACGCTGCGTCTTAGTGGGACATCAGGGAATGAACAACTTCCAGAGGATATGCTCCACAAGTTATCAACCTTGTCTATCAATTATTTCAATCATTTGAAATCTCTAGTGTCACTGTCATCAGCTTCATCTGAAGGAGGTCAGGCACTAGTAAAATCACTGTCTGAATTAGTAAATTTGGAAGAGCTTATCATCGAGGACTGTGAATCTCTAGAATATCTATTGGAGTAGTTGAGGGTGATCATGATGTGCCTGTCATGCTTCCTTCCTTAAAAGGTTGAGAATTTCAAGTTTGCCTAAACTCAAGTGTGTTCCGTGGGGTATGCTCCCGTGTCTTCAATCTGTAGATATCACAAATGAGAGTCTGGGGGCAGAGTTCTTGATCGCAGCAAATGAAGTTGCTGATGGATCATCACTGCAATCACTTGAAAGCATGGCAATTGCGAATTGTGCTGATATAGAATCCATCATTGGTGACGAAGCAGAGAAGGATCAGGAGTTCAAAAAGGATGATGATGTTTGTCGTGAAATTGTGTTTCCAAAACTCAAAGAAGTCAAGATTGGAAGCATGCTCTCGCTTTCTACTTTTAACTCGACAAAGTTCACTATGCGTCTTCCCTCCTTGGTGTCAATTGCTTTTACCAATGTAGCTAGTTCGATCATTCTCAGTTGGTCCAACGGTAATATCACAGCAGCTCTGCAACATTGCGGTGGATAACGTCGAAACAATAGTGCTAGATGGAGATCTGAACTCCAACTTTCAAAGTGAATTTGATTCAAAAATTAAGGTATAATATATATGTCTGTCAATAATCATGATTTATTTATCTTTATATACACTTCATGTTATTATTCCCTTGAACAAGAATATATTTACACTATCTTCCAAAATTCAGCTTTACACCATGATGGATAATTTTCTGTAGATTGCAAAACACTGGCCCCAAAAAGTAAAAGTATAGTGCACGAGGAGCATCAGTTATCACTCAAATGCTGGCATATCACATGCGTTAAATGCCAAAGACTCGAAGAACGATATTCAATACCTGCAGAATTTGTGATGTTAATATTGACCCAGTCTGGGCTTTAAATGAATCTTGGCTAATAGAGGAACCTGACGAAATGAAGGTAACTCACACACAGGATATTGTCTGGAGTGTTGAAGTATACTGTCCTACTTCTGAAACTAATCGCTTTGTTCTTATTCTTTGAGCATATTCTTAACCATAATGCTTGTTTTTTGTCATCATATATTGACAAAAGGTTGGAAAAGATCTACCACGGACAATAAACCATGAGTCTCATGCCGAATTGAAGCTTGTTGCAGGGCGGTACTATGACTGCTGTGTATGTCATGAGACAGGAGAGTTGTTTGCATCCCACTGTGAGGAATGTAATTTTGATTTGCATCCCAAGTGTGCTCTCAATAGCTCCTGAATTTCCAACTTGAAACATGGCAAGGTAATTCTCATGTTCAGAATATTTATGAAAGCCATACAATTTTTTTTAATGATTGTTAGGCAAGTGCCAGTGCCTGAATAATAAGAGCACAGTAACAAGAGGAAAGTCATACGGCTTTGTGAACCGACATGTTTTTCATTTGCATTTCAGCCATCTCTCCTTCTTTGTCCACTTCTTATTTTCAGAAAGCATGGATGCTTATTAATGTTTTTTAAATGTATGAACACTAGCGTGGATAAAAGAAAATCAAACTCGGACATATTAACATCCTGTCTAACTCACTTTTTCTTTGTATATACGTTATATTCTTACACTGGGGATGATCAGTTCCCTCTACTTGATATTGAGTCCAATACTCCCTCTACCAACTAATTTATTATTCGTGTATTATTATTGAACCTTACCAGAGATTTCTTCTTTTTTGGACTCAGGCTTGCAATTTCTGACGTGACAGCACGCATCTTCAAAGTATCGCAGTGTGAAGTTGGCAGTGTGAAAGGATGGATATTCATGTAGGAAAGCATGATATCTCAAGTGTCAAAGTTTGGATTCCCTAACGGGGATATGCTTTCTAGTGTTTGGAGTGTGGATTTCAGGTGTGGATTACATCAGAAGTAGGCATTGATTTTCACGCACTGCGGATTGGGGTATTTTCTGTGAGGAGGATTGAGCACTGGTATTTCTCACGGAAGAAGTATGGATATCTGCGGGAAAGCGGTATGGTTTGCATTTTTGAGAAAACAAAAGAGGGTTTATGAATATTTTGAGTCTTTATTAATGTTTCAAGTTTGAAAAGATTTTAAAAAATCTACCAAAAAAAAAAGAAAAAGAAAAAAAAAGAACAAAAGAGCGAAAGATGAAGAACAAAAGAAGGTTTATGAATTTTTCAAGTGTGTATTAATGTTCAAGTTTGAAAAGATTTTATTTTTTCCAAAAAAAAAAAGAAAAAAAAGGAAAAAAGAGTGAAAGATGAAAATAAAAACAAAGAATGTTTATGATTTCGTCGAGTCTGTATCAATGTTCAAGTCTCGAAAGATTTTATTTTTTCCAGAAAAAAATAGAAAAAGAGTGAAAGATGAAAAAAAAAGTAAAAAAAAGTGAAAAAAAAACAAGTGTGAAACTTAATGTATGCCACTATGCTGTACAATGTTCTACGATCATCATACTTTCAAGCCTTCATTGTAAACTATCAAGTTTGTACGTGTGAATTGTAAAATTTGATTGACAGTACTATTAAATTCGAATGATTTTAAGTGTGTATTCATTGATTGTAAAATTTGGATAATTGTTTTTCAAGTGTGCCTGCGTGTATGGTTTTGTGATCATATAGGTTTTGATAAATTGTTACAATTCACCTATTATTCAAAGAACGATAATGGTTTGAAGATGCTTCTGACCAACACCTTAACTACTACTATAAAACTTGAGCTCTTTTTAACCCTATTCTTAACTCCATACCTCAAACTATCTTATCTGTAACATTGAGAAAAAGCGACCCTCATTTTTTAACACCGGTTATCAATTTCGAAAGTCAATGTGGCACAAAAGTCAAATAATCAAGAGAAAAAAAGAAGGAGAATCTCTTAAAAATGCCCTAAAAACTCAAAGAAAGTCTTTTTTTTTTTAGAAATTTCATGAAATGACATTATATTTTTGGCTAATTCACGAATATCACTAAAAAAATAAAGTAACAAAATGTCACTACTTTGGTAAAA
Organism: Limonium bicolor; assembly: GCA_023374045.1. Taxonomy (NCBI): domain Eukaryota; kingdom Viridiplantae; phylum Streptophyta; class Magnoliopsida; order Caryophyllales; family Plumbaginaceae; genus Limonium; species Limonium bicolor. The sequence goes on from CM041777.1 coordinate 4,217,992, forward strand.
GTCCATGAAATGTCAATATGGTCATTGACCAGAAAGAAAAAAGACAAACATACCCCTACTAGTTAACAAATACTTTTCAAGTTCACAATACGCTCCTAAGTACTAAAAATGCACAAAAAATTCAAATACAATAAAAATATAAAATAACATATAAAAACTAGAAAATTTTATAAAAAATTGAAAAAAATGAAAATATCCTATCAAAACAAATAAATATTTCATCTTTAAAATTTATTCAGCACCATAAAAAGAATATTGAGCAAATAATTTATACCCATTTTTTACCAGTTAAGTACCATAATTTATACCAAATAAGTACCATATATTTTTAAAATTTATATTAATTATATGTATATATCCATATATATATTATATATCAATGAGACTTCTAATTCATAACATCATTTTAGTGTATTATCGTAAACACATAACATCATTTTAGTGTATCACATATTAGTTTTAATGAATCATAATATCAAAATAATGGATCATATCTTCATTTAAGTATATCATCGCAACATATAAAATAAAATTTGTTACTCAATAATGCAACACAAAATAATATTTTGTATGTACGAAAAATACACGATTCACCATATAAGGTTTAAAATACACATACAATAATAATTATACACTACAAAACAATAATGATTTTTATCGGTTCCGAAGTTTGTTATCTAATTCATCACTTATTTGTTAATGAACCATAATATCAATTTTAAAATATCAAAATTAATGATTCATATCTCCATTTTAGCATATTTCGCAAACATATAAAAATAAAATTTTGACACAATAATATAACACAAAATAGTATTTTGTATGTATGAAAAATACACGATTCACCATATAAGGTTTACAATACACCATACAACAATTATAATACATTACAAAACATAATGATTTTTATTGGTTCCGAAGTTTGTTGTCTAATTCACCACTTATTATTTAATGAATCAGAATATCAAATCTAATGAATCATATTATAATTTTAGTGTATCATCGTATACATGTAAAAATAATTTTTTGGGAATTTTCACCAAATGCCCCTGAGGTTTGACCGAATTTCACCAAATACCCCTACCTTTTCAAAATTACTATGAGATACCCTTGAGATTTGATTTTTAATATGAGATACCCTTCCGTCTATTTACTCAATAAACGTCCGTTAACTTTTACAATCTCTTCCAATTTTACCCTTAATCTGATTTTTCATGAGATACCCCTGTAACAGGTATTTTTACCAGATACCCCTGCAACATAAAACGGCTAGTTTGGCCTATAAAATCATAAAAACACTACATTTTGACACTGTAGTTCATAATAAGACAATGTCTTCCTCACAACAACATTATATTCCCAACCAGCAGAGCTTAGAAGCAGTGCAGCATGAGCTGATGAAAATGTAATACAAATGCTGGAAATGTAACAACTATCTGAAGTATAATGAAGTTGTTACTTTTCAGCTTGATCACATCATAATGTTGCTCCCTGTCGGCATATGTGTATATAGCTTTTCAGCTTCATCCTTCACATAGTTCCAAAAACTTACACATTAAGCTGTACGTTTTACAGCCAAGGGGGTGGCTGTGTAACAGCAGGCTGAGACGGTTCAGCACTTGAGTTAGGCGGTGCAGCAGCAGAAATAGAACTGCGAACTTGCTCTCATTGTTCCCTAGCAGTTGGTCCTCCCTTACAAGTCCTCTTGTTGTGACCAAATTGTAAACAAGTGGTGCACCTTGTAAAGTCATAGCACTTTCAAAGCAACTGCATTTGTTGCATCACTTGCTCTCTAGAAAAGTTCCCTTTTCAATCATGCGAATCATTAGCAATAGATAATACAACAACTTAATCATTCGCAAGTATAATATTAAGAATTGAATTCAATGGCATACCCAAGACGGAGCACAACCGGGCGACGTCATCAGGAGTGGGAACAAATCCAACACCGCCATTCGCAAATAACTCCTTGCACTTATCGAATAGAGTTTGTACAAGCGACTGTTTCCCATGCCGTCTTCGAGTCTTCTTCGACTTATTATTAGTATTTGTTTTCCCCTTTGGATATCAGAGACTTCCTTTCCTTTTTGCCCAGATGAACTGGTTTTGATTCCCATATGAGAAGCCTGAACAGATACTCCACTCGCCGCAAGTACGAATATAATGAAATTGAGTAAATGATCAAAAAACTGTAATGAGAACTATTACCAAGAGCACACACAAATTACTTTACGGGGATCCCCAGAAAAGCAACCGTCCTAACTTACAAAACTTAGGGAATTTCACCAAAAAACTGTGGGGTGTGTAAGAGATATCCAGAATTCAAGGAGAATAGTAACAGGGTGGTGAAAAATCGAAGGGAAGTTTGTCAGATTCTGGACAAACGGTAACACTCACTTTCTACTAGTAGTATCTGATACGGTTTCCATTTTTTTAGGAAGAATCCACAGCGAAAAACACCACCACAGATATAGATACATAGATGGAGAGTCAGAACTGCACCACGGTGGGGCAAATTAACTTAACAACATGCATTATCATCAATATTCTCTTAATTGCATTGAGTTGGAGCAGAGAAATACCTGGGTATTTGCTGGCGAGAGAACAAGCACGACCACAGGTGTATCCGCTTTTGTTTGTGGCAAAGCAAGCATGAGCACAACTTGCTGGCGAGAAGAACGCAATCAAAGATGGAACACACTTGAGAAGAACACACTGGAGAAGATAAGCAAAGTATTTGCTGGCGATGGAATTTAGAGAACGAGCTGGGAGGAACATGGTGTTCGATTTGGGGTTTTTTCCGGTTTAGGGTTTAGACAAGGATAACTTTTTAGAACGTGGTGAAAGTAAGGGTAAGGGTAAAATGGACAGAAACAGTAAATGTTAACAGACGTTAAGTGGAAAAATAGATCGACCTCCCCGGAGGGCAACCAGCATCTGTTGGCCTGCATTGAAGACAGAGTTCCTCCTGAGCAGAATGATATGATGAATCGCCCTTTCCAGAGAGAGGAGATCGTTGATGTGATTAAAGTCATGGATCGAAACAAGGCTCCAGGGCCCGACGGTGGGCTGAATGGTAATTTCCTCTCTACTTTTTGGAATATCATTGAAAATGATTTCGTGAATACTTTTTTAAGCATGTTAATGATGGTAATTTCCCTGAGGGAATAAACCACACGTTACTGGTGCTTATTCCTAAAAAGAAGGAGGCTATAGAGATGAGGGATTTTAGGCCGATTGCACTTTGCAACACAATCTACAGGGTGGCGGCTAAGGTTTGGTTAACCGGGTAAAAAGTGTCATGAATGCTATTATTTCTCCGGAGCAGGCGGCCTTTGTGTCTGGGAGAATGATCTCAGACAATATATCATGGCGCACGAGTTACTGCACACGATGGGCAGATCTAAGGCAAAAAAGAGGGGCCCTTTTGCCATAAAAATTGACATGGCCAAGGCATACGATCGGGTGGAATGGAGCTTCCTCTTTTCAGTAATGGATAAGATGGGTTTCAAAGGCAGATGGATGGAGGCGGTTAGAAGGTGTGTCACTACTGCAACTATGGCGGTAATGATTAATGGGTACCCGGGGAAGGTGTTCGTGCCGGAGAGAGGATTGAGACAGGGAGATCCGCTCTCTCCCTACCTCTTCCTTATGGTTATGGAAACATTAGTTTCGAGTATTAGAGTGCTTACGCAAGCTAACCTGTATAAGGGTCTGAAATTTCCCCCAATGCTCCTGAATTGCCTCCCTTTGTTTCGCGGATGACTGCTTATTATTTGGAGTGGCGAATAATGGGAATGCCCAAATGCTAAAAGATGCAATTGGTGATTTTTCTGAGGCGTCTGGGCAAGAGATAAATTTAGAGAAATCCAGTATCTTGTTCTCCAAAGGTTTGCAACAGGCAAGCAGGAGCGGGATCAGCAACCTGATGGGGATTGGGGAGGTGCAGAACTTAGGCATGTACTTGGGTTGTCCAAGCAGGCTAGGCAGAAGCAAGAAGGCTATCCTGGGGTATATTAGAGAAAAAATCCAGAAGAGAATTCAATCATGGCAGGGGAAAATCTCTCAGGCGGGGAGAATCATTTTGATTAAAAGTATTCTGCAAGCGATTCCCAGTTTTGTGATGGCGGTGTTGCGCTACCTAAGAATTTCGTAAATGAGATTCAGAGACTAATTAGGAACTTCTGGTGGAAGGGTAAGCTGGGTACCAAATCCATGGCGTGGTTGAAATGGGATAAGGTTTGCTTGAGCACAAAAGGTGGAGGGTTGGGATTTCGATCACTGGAAGATTTCAATAGTGCGATGCTGGCTAAACAAATGTGGCGGTTTATGGAATTTCCCCATCTCCTGGTGACCCGGTTGTTAGGGCAAAATATGCAAAGGGTGGACACATATGGGAGGCGGGTTTGGGTCATGGGCCGAGCCCAGTTTGGCGGTCCTTGCAGGGAGTGGAGTGATGGGCCTTGTGCGCGCTGGTGCTCGAAGATGCATTGGAAACGGAGCATCCACAGGTTTTGGGTGATCCCTGGCTCCCAAAGAAACCGGGTGGGGAGCCCTGGCTTTGGGCTCTTCCGGTGCAGATGAGGGAAAACGGGAAAGTTGAATTGCTCATAAATAAGCAATACAATTAGGAATAACATTGGGAGGGGAGTTACTTCAGGAGTGGTTTGATGAAGACGAGCGAAAGAAATCCTAAGTATTCCCTTAAACATGATGAACAAGGAGGACTGCTGGTTTGGGGGCCGGATGCAAAAGGAAAGTTTTCGGTTCGCTCTGCTTACACCTATCGGTGAAGAATCGTAGAGAACAACTCCCTTCCACCTCAGGGCAAATTTGGCAGCGAATGTGTTTAATAAAATTCAAAATGTAATTTGCATCCGAGAATTCGGCTTTTCTGCTGGAATTGGTTCAAAGAATTATCCCATCTAATGCGGTCTATGCGTTCAAACTAGCATATAGATGACAAATGTTGCATGTGTGGGGGGTGAGATTCAATTTCCCACGCGCTGGTTGTTTTGCCCAAAAAATGAAGCAAATGTGGGACATGAGAGAGTTCGATTGGCCTTTAGAGCTAATAAATGACAACATATTTTTTGACTGGTTCTACAACTATTGTTTGCAGGAAAGCTTAAAGAAAATCGCGAATGTCTGTACCTGGTTGTGGATGGGATGGTTCGCAAGATGCCAAGTTCTGCACGGCGCGGCAAGCTCTATCGACTGGGGATTAGATCAAGCAGAGGCGTTCTTGGAGGCGTCAATGTCGCTGCATCTGGATGTCGGAGCATTAAACGAAGTTGCTGTAAACCCCAAACCAGATTCGACTAACAAGATCTGGGTCGATGGTAGTGCGATTAATGGTCGCGGCTTTGGTGCGGCAGCAGTGGCGATAAACGGTGATGGTGATATTATTGGAACCATGTTTGATGGAGGTAGGGAGGAGCTCTCCCCCATTTTGACCGAGGCAAGAGCAGCTATTCTTGGGCTAAAAAACACAACAAAGTGGCAAGGATCTTGGCTGGAGAAAGGCGATGTTGATTTTCTGACTGCGACACTGTGGTGAAGTTCCTCAATGCTAACGGTGAGGTTGAGTGGAGGGCTAAAGTTATTTTGGAGGATAGAAAATGGCTAATGGCTTTTTTTGATGAAGTTAGATGGTATTATGTACGTAGATCTGAAAACCAAGTGGCTCACAGACTGGCTAGACTGGGGCTGCGAAGCGGAAGAAACTTTTGTTTTGTGGGTAATATCCCTGAATATGTAACGATGTGGTTGAAAGATTGATGAAAAGGCTATGTTTGGTTTCAAAAAAAAAAAAAAAGAAACTTCGAGGGTATATTATATCAATTCTGAAAAAGCAGGGGTATTTTGTGAAAATCGGCTAAACCTCAGGGGCATTTGGTGAAAATTCCCTAATTTTTTTTCAAAGTTGTCAAGACAAATTCATGACTGGTCTTGTTTTGAAGAGCTTGAATTAAGGTGTATAATGATATAATTTTTTTATTTTAGACTCATATATTAAAAGTTATAATCATTTAAAGTTAATAGAAAACTTCTTTCATACCTTATATAACATAAGCCATCTAACTGTTGACTGAACTGTAGGTGGATTGTGCTACTGTAGGTGGCATCCAAGATTGTGCAGCCATGGGCTTGCGTATAATTAGCTTGGTACTGCACTGGACTTTTCTGTTTAGATAGGATCATTCAGCATAAACAATGCGGCTAATACATGTTAGCTGAAAATTATGATTGCAGGTTGACTTTTATCACGTCAATCCGACATGATCAACTTCTTGTCATTTTCAAAGCTCTGTAACTTGCTGTGTCTCTGGAGCTATTTTATACAAAGATGTATTTTTTTACTAAGTTTCTAAATATTTTGCAGGGAATCATATCCTTCTGAAATTCCCATCATAAATTTGAGAACCCATGCTTTTATGCGCAAAAATCTAATCAAAATCTTCTTTTAAAAAGATCAAAACGTGCCCTTTTTCCATGTACATCCAGTGATTTGAATTTTACAAAGTTTCACCAAATTGATATCTCATGAACAAAATTATCATAAGAAGTCATATACCTTTTCGTCAATATATAAAAAAAATTCAAACTTTTGCTCAGAAACCTGATTCATTTCAAATCCTAGTTGTCCAAGAAAAGCCATGCATAAAATATAATAAGGAAATTTTATGAAATGTCACTATATTTTTACCTAACTCATGAAATGCCACTAAACAAATGTCACAAAATGTCACTATATTTTTGCAAAAGTTCATGAACTGCCACTATGTTATTGATCAGAAGTAAAAAAAAGACAAAAATACCCCTACTAGTTAACAAAATACTTTTAAAGTTCACAATATGCCACTAAGTGTTAAAAAATTCACTAAAATTCAAAAAATAAAATAAAAATATTATAAAAATATATAGAAAAAATAAAATATTATAAAACATTATAAAATATAGAAAATAAAGTAAAAAATATATTAAAAATGTATTTTTATAATAAAATTTAATCTAAAAATTAGACAACAATATTATTACATAAACTTATCTACATAACAGAATATAATTTTTTTACAAAATATTTTGTAAAAAATAGTTAAAAAATAAAATAATCTATATTGAATAAATAAAAATAAATTATTTTGTTATTATTAAAACAAAAAAATATATTTTTGAAATAATATTGATAAATTATTTTTAAAGTATTTATATTTAGTTTTCTAGATAACTTTAAGACATAGTATTTTAGTATTTTGTAGATAACAAAAAAATATTATGTCATAAACTCATCTGTAACTTAGAATATAACTTTAAAAAAAATCTATTTTTTAGTATTAGTTACATAGTTACATGAAATACCTCGGACTTAAAAATGGTGATTAAAAATTATAATATAGTATTTGAGGGCCTAATAGTGCCTAAAGAATTTTGGTGAAGAAAATAAATCCAAAAGAAAAGAGAAAACGCTTAAAACGTAAAAACGCATGTTAAGCAAGTATAGGAGGTATATGACCTCGTTAGGGTCCTAGATGGATTCCTAGGGCTTAATTACGCCTAATTAGTATGTGGGAACAATTCCCGAAGAAAAAGGATCCAAATAATGGGTTAAAACGCTAACAGAGCCTTAAAGCATGTTTTTCGAGGAAACCTGAAAACGTGACTTTAAGTGGTCAAACAGACCCGTAAAAAAATTATAGTTGAATATATAATTACAATTAAGCATTAATGGAAGCTTAAGAACCATTAAAATTAAAGGAACGAGAAAAAATCTAGAAAATGGGCCCAGTTAGTGAATAGTGCTAAAACCGGGTAATTAACGGGCGTTATTGTGAAAAGGCGAAAACGCCCCTAGCCTAACTAATTTAGGTGGCTGGTTTTTAAGAGTGAATTAGCTCTCTCTCACACACACCTAATTATCTTGAATAAGAAAAGAGCAAATAAGTCAAAAAGTGAAAAGTACAAAAAGTAAAAAAATACTCTCTCACCTCTCATTTCCCTCTTCTCTCTCCCATTCCTTCTTCTTCCCACCGTGAGCCATCTCCTTCCCCCTCTTCTGTGGGGATTTTGAGCTTCTTCAACAAACTCCCATGGCTTTCTCACTTCCTCCTCTTGTACAAGCTTCATTAAAGCTCCAAATGAGAAAATAACTACATATTCTTGCTCCCCTCACCAAGCTCTACATTCCTCTCTTTTCAAATCCCAAAATGGTGAAGTTCATCTCCATGGGTATACCCCATTTTAAGAGGAAGCTAGAGATTCTTGAAGCTTGGAGTCTCCTCTTGTTTTAAGGTAAGAAAAGTCATAAAAGTCCACTTCTTCCTACATTTCTTATGTGACCGATTTTGACTCCCCATTGCCCTTGAGTGAGCCTTGTTCAAGCTTCAAAAGCTTATGGGGAGTCCTCCTTTGATTCTTGACCAAAACCCCATTTTAGGGTTCCAAAGGTAATTCTCCATCCTTGTGCTTTAAGCCCCCTTCTTTGTATCCTAGCTTAATTAATAAGTCTAAGTACATTGTTTAAGTGTTTAATTGCCCCTTTGGGTGTTGGTCTAGAGGATTGGGCATTTGGATTGCCCTTGACCGATTTTGCATCAAGAGGAGTGGAGAAGAGGAGAAGAGAAATGAAAAGGAAGAACTTGAGAATTGAATGTAATTAACTACCTTGATATCTACCTTAAATGTTGTAGGATTTGGGATGGAAAAAAATTGAATGAGTGAACCCAAAATATAAGTTGGAACGTGGTTAGTTGAGATGAGAAATAATTGTGGGTGTGTTTAAATGCATTTGAGATTGTTGTACAATTTAAGGGCCTAGGAGTACACTTTGTGATTAGTGCCTAAGTTGTTGATTGATGAATTTTGATTGAGTTTGTGTGCTTGTAGGACCCTTTATGGGTGTGGCTAGCTTTGAATTGATTTAGGTGAAGAAATTGTGTAATTGGAGATGTTAGAATTATAGGTGAGCTATGGCGAAATTTCGGTAGAAACCTAAGGGGTTTTAGGCGAGGAATGAGAGAAGAATAGCCTAGGGTTAACTAGGTGTATGTAGGAATTGATTTGGTTGGAGTAATCAACCTTAGATGGTAGTTGAAGGCTTGGAATGGTTAGGACAAAATCTGTAGCAAAGGGGTTGTTGAAGTGCCTTGGGAATTTTAAAGAAGGATGAAAATTTAAGATTTTAAGAATAAGGCATGAACTTGGATATTAGAAGTGCATTTGTTTTGGAGGATTTGGAATGGTCAAATGGTTGGGAGAAGAAGTGTAAAATATCAAGGGGAAATTTAGAAATGCATAAGTGTGTAAAATGCAAAAATGTGAGAATTGAAATTCTAGGATTGAGCAAAAATTGAGTAGGAGTATGACCAATGATTTGAGGAGGTTTATAGCATGATTATGAGTGTTTTATGTTTCTCTCTAAATTTAAATTGATTCATACAAAACTTTGAACTCTTTTTTTCCTGCATCAATATTTTTAATCTCCACCGTACCAAGTCAAAAAATCCATACAATTTTTTATATGGTTATTATATATAAATAGATATATATGACTATTAAATAATATTTTATTAATTCTATAACATTTATTATAATTATATAAATATATAACAAATTTAAACATATTGTAATTTAAACTTAAGTTCCTAAATTAGACTTAGGCTCTGTTCGGCATGACTGTTTTAGCAGCATAAATGCAGCATATTTGATAGCAGGAAATGCAGCATATTTGCTGACAGAAATATGCTAGCATAAATGCAGCTGTTTTGAAAACTGCTGTTTGGCAGTGCAGCGTACATGCAGCATGTTTGGTTAAGTTAGTTATATGTAGTGCGTTTACCATTTTCGTATTACAATTACAATTTATTATATTACACTACATAACTTTATTTTGTTAGTAAAAATAAATAGAAAAATTCACAAACAATATATTACTATGAGTATTTAATTTACAATAAAAAACTTGAGAAACCAAAGAAAATAAAAATATTTATATAACCAATAATTTTTATTTTTATTATTTAAGCAAAACTTGTAACTTCTACACAATATATGTTTATTACCTACATTTTATAATTCTTAAAAATATAAAAGCGTAAAAAAAGAGAACAATCATTTCAAATTTTCTGATAATGTTATGTGAATTTATTTAGAGAAATTGTAACTTTTAATAATATATAATATTTTTATAATTTTGTATGTTAATAAATTTATATGGATTCATATTTCTATATACTATTTTAATTTATATATCAACAAGTGTGTACATTTATTGGTTTTTTAATTTTATTAATCTATGTGGTATTACAAATAATATATTGTAGATTTGTATCATAAATGTGGTTTTTTTTATTTGGCTAAAGATGTAGTAGTATTTTTTATAAATTATTTGAAGCATTATGTAATTTGTAACAAATAAAGTAACTTGTAAAAAATTTCTTTTTTTAAATCAATAGTCATTAATTGCATTATGAAGTGAGTAAAGAAACGGAAGTGAAAGCACGTAAACGAAAAAGTAGCATTTGCTGCGAGCATTTATGCTGACATTTATGCTGTCATTTATGCTGATATTTATGATGACATTTATGCTCTTTTAGGAGAACAACAAAAACAAATAGAGGAGTCCAAAATATCATATGCTGTATATTTATGCTGTCAATTTGTGTTTTTTTGGTTGAGTCGAACGCTCCCTTAGTACATTTTTGAAAAGTTCAGTTTATCATTTCCAAACGTTTATATCCTTCAGGTTTATCAATTATCTAAGTTCTATAAACTAATAAATGGTAAGAATAAGAATGATGAAATGAAAATATATATAAAAGTTAGTGTCACTTTTTTAAATTAGTGATGGAAACGATTATAAGATGTTGTGTACATGTTTCTAATCATCCATGGAAACGTTTATAAATTATCGTGGATACATAAAACCAAGGTTAATGAATACGTAAAATCGACTACAATAACTCAGTTTATTGTTTCCAAAATAACCTTTAGGTTCATCAATCACTTAAGCTTTGAAAACTGATAAATGGTAAAGAAAAATATATTCTTATACACAACGTGCGATAAGAACGGCCAAAGGAAACGATATATAAACAGTTAGTGTCACCTTTTTTTAAAATAGTGATGGAAACGATTATAAGAGGTTGTGTACATGTTTTTAATCATCCGTGGAAACGTTTTTAAATCATCATGGATACATAAAAACCAAGGTTAATGAATACATAAAATCGATTCCAATAACTCAGTTTATTGTTTCCAAAATAACCTTTAGGTTCATCAATCACTCAAGCTTTGAAAACTGATAAATGGTAAAGAAAAATATATTCTTATACACAATGTGCGATAAGAACGGCCAAAGGAAACGATATATAACAGTAGTGTCACCTTTTTTTAAAATAGTGATGGAAACGATTATAGGAGGTTGTGTACATGTTTCTAATCATCAGTGGAAACGTTTTTAAATCATCATGGATACATAGAAACCAAGGTTAATGAATACGTAAAATCGATTCCAATAACTCAGTTTATTGTTTAAAAAATAACCTTTAGGTTCATCAATCACTTAAGCTTTGAAAACTGATAAATGGTAAAGAAAAATATATTCTTATACACAATGTGCGATAAGAACGGCCAAAGGAAACGATATATAACAGTTAGTGTTACCTTTTTTTAAAATAGTGATGGAAACGATTATAGGAGGTTGTGTACATGTTTCTAATCATCAGTTGAAACGTTTTTAAATCATCATGGATACATAAAAACCAAGGTTAATGAATACGTAAAATCGATTACAATACCTTAGTTTATTGTTTCAAAAATAACCTTCAGGTTTATCAATCACTCAAGCTTTGGAAACTGATAAATGGTAAAGAAAACTATATTCTTATACACAATGTGCGATAAGAACAACCAAAGGAAACGATATTTAACAATTAGTGTCACTTTTTTTTTAAATTAGTAATGGAAACAATTATAGGAGGCTATGTACATGTTTCTAATAATCCGTTGAAATGTTTATAAATTATCGTGGATACATAAAAACCAAGGTTAATGAATACGTAGAATCGACTCAAATAACTCAGTTTATTGTTTCCAAAATAACCCTTAAGTTCATCAATCAGTTAAGCATTGTAAACAGATAAATGGTTAATAAATATATTCTTATACACAATGTACGAACGACCAAAGGAAACATGTACATTCTCACATTTGAACATGTACATTGACGCATTAAAACATGTACATTTTCACATTAACATATGTACATCCTCACATTAAAGTATACAACGACTTCCAATTAGATTACCTTAACCCCACACACCCTAAAACCCAACCTAAGAAAGCTAAAAGCACATCGAAGGCATTTTTAGGGTTTGTAGTGGCGGGTTTAGTGTCTAACGACTCTAAACCCGCTACCAATCACCCTAAAAACCTGATGAGTTAGTTGCTACAATATAACGTACAAAACAACTTCCAAATAGATTGCCCTACCCCCAAAAACACCCCAAAACCCACCCTAGGGAAGCTAAAAACGTCGAAGGCATTTTTAGGGTTTGTAGTGACGGGTTTAGGGTCTAACGACCCTAAACCCGCTACCACAAACCCTAAAAACCTGTCGAGTTAGTTGTTACAATATAAAGTATAGAACAAATTCCAAATAGATTACCCTACCTCCTAAAACACCCCGAACCCACCCTAGAAAAGCTAAAAACATCGAAGGCATTTTTAGGGTTTGTAGTGGCGAGTTTAGGGTCTAACGACCCTAAACCCGCTACCACAAACCCTCAAACCCTGTCGAGTTAGATGCTACAATATAAAATACATAACAAATTCCAAATAGATACCCTACCTCCCAAAACACCCCAAAACCCACCATAGGAAAGCTAAAAACGGCAAAGATATTTTTAAGGTTTGTAGTGGCAGATTTAGGGTGTAAAGTTACCCGACTTAAATCTAAGTTGATTCAAAAATATAAAATAAATTTAAATATGCTTAAACTCAAAATTGCTCGAATCAACCATATTGGCCATAGCCACATGCAGCACATATAATGTATGTGTGTGTGTTTTTAGCCAAACAATAATATTATGTATTGTGTTTTATTGTAGCACATTGATTGATCAGAACGGTAGATTTGTCGTGATGGAGACCTGCCTTTATGGCTTCTTCTATTATGTAAGGCGACATAGGAGGGATGTTAGCAGGCCGAACAAATGAAAATCGACCCAAACAAAAAATGATATCTGAGAGATTTGAACTTCCGCGCCTCGATGTAGTCAGGTTAGAAACACCTGAAACTAAGAAAAAGCGATAACCAAATTACTAATAATGTAATGTTATAATTCTTATTATAAGGTTTTTTAAGGAGTACCTTATATATATATAAAAAAGAATTATATTATCATTGGAATGATGCTAATAAATTACTACTTTATTTTTTTTATTAAATATTATTAAATTTGTACTATGATACGTGCATGTGACATGCTGACTGCTTCTTTTAAAAATAAAGTCATGAAACTAATGATGTCGGCATGGGACTACATCCACAGAAAAATCATATCTATCAACAATTCCATACTATCAAATGTATGGTCCGGATTGAGAATGATATTTCACAAAATCCTTTCCGATAAAATGACCGTCAGCTAGCGATTTAAGACCGTTAGCTAGCTAGCGATAATATAAAAACACCGTCAGCTGGCGACAGGTATTTCCATCATGAGTATGCTGATAAATAGTCCCCGGCTGACCCAAAACAAAATGAAGCGCTAGCACATGTCACCCCAGAGAGAGGCGGCCGAAATGAAGGTACCTAGTTACCAGTCTAATTCTTGGTTGTCCCATAAGTACTAGTTACTATATTATATATGTTGGCAATTTTGGCTTTTAGTCTCTTCATGATCAAATTAAAACCAGGTAAATATGAAGACAAATCAGAAAGAGTGAGGCAGGATCGATCATCACCGACATGTCGATCGACATAGTAGGAATTGCTAAGGAGGTCGGCAGTGTTGTGGCTCTGCCTGCCTTGGATGCCTCTAAAGAATGGATCAACTATGTCTGCAACTATGATGAGAACATGAAAACAGTCAAGGATCGGCACCACGAACTCGAGAACCGTAGAGAAGAGATAGAGAAGAAGGTGGATCTGGGGATTAATAACAACGAAGAGGTTGTTCCTGAAGTAAAAGAGTGGATTGAAGAGGTGGATAAGTTCATGGGATCAAAAGAAGAGTGGGATGAGCTTCTGGATGAGAAGGTGAGGAGGGAGACTGAGAAGTGTTGTTTCCAGTTCTGCTGGAGCCCAAGATATCGACACAACCTGAGCAAGAAGGCGATGGACAAAACTACCAAAATTGATGACAAGCTTGAGAAGATAAGAAAATGGGGACAAGATTCAGTGTGTCTTCCCAAAAGGCCGATGAAGCTGTCAACTTCTACCTCACCTGCCTTCTGTCGAGGTTTGAAATCTCGGGAGGACAAGTTGGAAGACATACTGAAAAAGCTAAGAGATGACAATGTCAATAGAATTGGTATTTACGGCATGGGAGGCGCAGGTATGTCCTTCATACTTTTCTTTATCATTTTACCTTAATATAAACTTCCTTTATCATATTATCATATAATGAAAAGGTTTGAGAAGGGGTATGCAAACCGGAAGAAGGCAATACGTCTTCTTTCCTTTATTAATCAAGAAAGGGGAACTTTTACAGAGGAGAAGAATAACATTCTGTAATACAACATCCTTTTCTATCTACTAATTACGGCCCTGTCTACCTCCCTTATATATAACAACAATCCTAGTATGCGTATAAGGACTTGGCAAGAGAGCCGTTACACATTACTAATAACCAATGTACAGCAGCTATTATTATCATAATACCCCCCTTCAAAGTGTACACGCAGTGGACTAACTTTGCTAGATAACAATGGCTGCTGTTCAGATATGTTTCATGCCCAGTTTGTGCGTCAGAGATGGATAGTCTTTCCCTGCAAGGGTTTTTGTGAGAACGTCTGCTAACTGCTGATGTGATGGAACGAACTCGATGTTGATCACACCCTCTCGTATTTTCTGTCGAACGTAGTGGCAATCAACTTCTATGTGTTTCGTGCGTTCGTGGAAGACGAGATTATGGGCTATGTACACCGCTGATTGACTATCTGATTTCAACGGAATGGGTATTACTTCTTCCACTTCCAGCTCGTGCAACAGTCTGGAAAGCCAACTCAGTTCAGCTGTAGCTTGTCTCATCGATCTGTACTCCGCCTCTGCTGAAGATAAAGCCACGCTGCTCTGTTTCTTGGCCTTCCAAGAGAGGGGTGAGCCTCCTATCTCAATGAAGTATCCACTGATTGACTTCCTCGTATTGGGACAACCTGCCCAATCCGCATCACAAAAAGCAGTTAGTTTTAAAGATGGAGTGCTGTTAAAGATCAGTCCATAACCTGTTGTTCCTTTGATGTATCGTAGGGTTTGTAGGGCAGCTTTCAGATGTGTGTCTCTAGGTTCCTGCAAGAATTGACTTAAAACTTGAATGGTGAAACATAGGTCGGGTCTGGTGTGGGCCAGAAAACTTATTTTCCCCACTAGTTTTCTGTATGTTAAGGGGTCCTCAAGAAGTTTTCCTTGTTCTTTCAGTAACTTACTATTCTGTTCTAAGGGCCCCACGGCAGGTTTGCTGGTTTCACAGCCAAATTCCTTGATAAGGTGTTCAGCATATTGTTTCTGTGTGATGATAATCCCTTGGGCAGTATGAATGAAATGCATGCCAAGAAAATAAGAAATCTGTCCCAAATCTTTAATTTTGAACTTGCTGTCCATTTCTTGCTTGATGTGATCTATCATTTCTATGTCATTCCCTGTCAAAAGAATATCATCAACGTAAACAGCAATATAAACAGCTAGACCCTTTCTTTTCCTTGAGAACAAAGAATAGTCATTTAAAGATTGTTGAAAACCAAAACTGTACAGAAAACTACTTAATTTTTCATGCCATTGTCTAGAGGCCTGTTTTAGGCCGTAAAGAGATTTTCTAAGTTTGCATACTTGAAGGGTTTCTGAGTTTCTGTATCCCAAAGGCATTTCCATGTAAACCTCTTCCTTTAAATCCCCATGTAGGAACGCATTGTTAATGTCAAGTTGTGTTATTTTCCAATTTCTTTTGCAACTGACAGCAACAAGTGTCCTAATGGTAGTGAATTTTATCACCGGGGAGAAGGTTTCTTGATAATCTATTTCGTACCTTTGTGTGTATCCCTTCACTACCAGCCTAGCTTTATGTCTTTCTAAAGTTCCATCTCCCTTGTACTTTAGCTTGTAAACCCACTTGCAGCCTATTGTTTTCTTTCCTCTCGGTAGGTTTACTATGTCCCAAGTTTGGTTTCTCTCAAGAGCTCTAAATTCCTCTTTCATAGCCTCTACCCATTCACTGCTCTTAATAGCTTCATGATAAGTAGATGGTTCTGTGTCTCTACTTATAGTGGATGTGGCTGCTAGGGACAGAGTGCCTGGCATAACATGATTTGTTCTAGGCAGTTTGATAGTTTTTAGGGGTATGGACATGGAGCACAAAGAGCAGTTACCATCAAGAGACATATTGTTCCCATTGCTTTGACAGTTAAGACAATGTGCAGTATCACAAAAATTCAAACGTTGATTTAAAAGAGCAGAAAAAGGGTCTAGGAACTTAGCCGAAGTTTGGGTTGTTGCTGCTGGTTCTGCAATGGCTCTTCCCACCACATAGTCTTGCAAACGAGTGGGCTGGCTTCGGCTCCTTTCTGATCTTCTCAGCTCTTGTGGGTGAGTGGAGCTTGTTGAGGCATCTTGCTGCCCTCCTTGACCTCTTGCATCTCTGTCAACTTCTGGTGAGGTTTCTTGGACAGTTATCCATGGAGCAAAATCTGTTTCTTCCTCAGAAGGGATGGGGTTTCCTGCAAGAAGGTCAGTAGGCAGAAAAATATTTTCTATGTTGTCACAAGTTCCCATTCCTTCTCTGTTTATCTCGCTTACCTTTTGAGTTCTTCTAAAGGGATAAATGTTCTCATAGAATTTTACATCACGATTCACAATTATTTTGTCATTGTCAAGGTCTAAGAGTTTATACCCTTTTTTGTTGGGGGCATATCCTAGGAAGACTGCTTTCACTGACCGTGACTTAAATTTATTGTGAAGATCCTGATTTATGTGGGCGAAGCCTAGACATCCAAAACACCTCAGTTCCTCATAGTTAGGTTCCTTTCCAAACAGAACTTTTTATGGGGAATTACCATCTAAACTATCTAGTGGCATTCTATTGATGATGTAGACTGCTGTAAGAACACTCTCACCCCAGAATTTTAATGGCAAGGAGGAATGAATCATTATGCTTCTTGCTGTCTCAAGTATATGCCTATGTTTCCGTTCGACCACCCCATTTTGCTGTGGGGTGTGGGAACAGGTCAACTGATGCAATATCCCTTTGTTTTTCAAGAAATATGAGGTGATCTTTGAGCTACCCAACTCGTAAGCATTGTCTGTGCGGATAGATTTTACTTTCTTTCCGTATTGCAGTTCAATCATGTTCAAGAAATCAATAATAACAGGAAAAGCATCTGATTTTGCAGCAATAAGATGCACCCACGTTGCTCTAGAAGCATCATCGACAAAGGTAACAAAATAAGAGAAGTTATCATGAGTCTTTACCTTGAAAGGTCCCCATACATCTATGTGAATGAGATCAAAAACTTCATTTATTGTGGTGCTTTTCTTTGGAAAGGGCAACCGGTGGCTTTTCCCCCGATTGCAAGGTTCACAAACAAACTGTCTCTTGCATACTGTCTTGTCTAGAATTTTCAGTCTTTCTATTTTTCTTATAGGCAAATGGCCTAATCTATGATGCCACAAAGCAAGGATATCATTACAATCAAAACCGCTAACAAGCTCATTTCTTACACATGCAGAAGTGGAGATAAACTCATCTGTTTGGTCATATTCTAAATCTAGAAGATAAACTCCGGATCTGTAGATGCCTACTTGCTGCTCAAAGTGGTTTCTAAAGTCCTGAAAAACACAACAAGTGTTATCAAAGATAAATCTACCTTTCATGCTTTGTGCAAGCCTCCCTACAGAGATGAGATTGAACTTAAATGTGGGAACATGCAAGACATCTTGTAGCTCTATCTTATCATTAAGCTTAACAGTTCCTATTGACTCAACAATTTGTGGGTGCCCATCTGGCATAGCCACTTGGTGACAAGTTTCCAATTTCCTAATTTCACTGAATAGACCAACATCAAAACACATATGCTGAGATGCCCCTGTATCTAAAATCCATTCTGTGTTTTTATGCCTCCTAGGGTTTCTAGAGTGCAAACAAGAATCAATTACGTTATCAGCTAAAACAGTCATGCATGTTCCAGAACGCAAGGGGGAGTAAACTCTATCACTGAAATTATTCAGACATGTTTCAGAATGCAAACAAATTCCAGATTTATCGCCAGGGTCTGTCAGACACATTTTAGGATGCAAACAGGGTTTAAGATCATCACTAAAAACATTCAGACAAGCACAATCAGTCGAGGCTTTGGTTTCGAATTTACCGACAAAACCGTACGCCGAATTTGCTGAAGAAGATGCTGTGTTGGGTGTTTCTTGTTCTTTAGCGTAATGAGCAAGGATCTGGTTCACTTCATTTGTGGTGTAGGTTCTTTCTTTCTTCTGCTCATTTGGACTTTTAGCATTTTCTTCGGCATTTGCGACGGCTGCTAATTTCTTGTTCTTGCCTGGTCTCCAGTTTTGAGGATAGCCGATTTTTTCGAAACAACGATCCTCGGTGTGTCCGCTCTTCCCACAATGAACGCAGTAGAGCCCCTGGCGCCTGGGGTTTCTTCCTGGCTTCTTCATGGTTGTAATCTCTGTTGCGAAAGAGAGTGAGGGTCTGGTCTCTTCCGCAGTTCGCGTGACCCCCTTTTGGCGTTCCTCCTGGACCAAGATGGAATAGATCTGGTCGATTGACGGCAATGGCTTCATCATGAGGAGGTTACCGCGAACGTTGGTGTATCTGGGATTAGCTCCCATCAGAAATTTGACGGATCTTTGAGTCTGTATGTATTTCCGCAGTTTGTTGCTCCCGTTGCAATTGCAAGAGGGTATGGGATTTGAGGAATCGAGCTCATCCCAAAGCTTTTTCAGTTTCGTGTAGTAAGAACTAACACTATCATCTCCCTGTTTGGCGTCGGCAATGTCCTGTTCCAAAGCATAAAACCTTGCCGCGTTCCCTTCCTCGAATCTGCCCTTCAATTGACTCCAGATTTCTGCCGCGGTCTCACAGAATACGACGGACTCTGCGATTTCCTTTTCAAGACTAGACAATATCCAGGAAATCACCATGTCGTTACATCTTTGCCAAGCTCGCGCCCGAATTGCATTATCCGTTGGTTTTTCTAGGGTTCCGTCTACGAATCCTATCTTATTCTTGGCGGAGAGACATATAAGCATACTCCGTTTCCAGGTGGTGAAGTCGGGTCCTCCACCATATTTACTCGTAGTCAGAATTGTACCCGGCGTGTCGGAGTTGAGAAGGCGTAACGGATCGTTCTCCTTTTCTTCCTTTTCTTCCGCTGACAGACTCCCTTCTACTTTCCCTTTGTTCTTCCCGTTATCTTCTGAAACGTCTTCGTTGGTCATCTTATCTCCAGGCTGAGATTTCTTGATCCTTCAAGGAGTTCAGGTAAAGGAAAAACGAGAAGATGCAGCTCTGATACCATGAAAAGGTTTGAGAAGGGGTATGCAAACTGGAAGAAGGCAATACGTCTTCTTTCCTTTATTAATCAAGAAAGGGGAACTTTTACAGAGGAGAAGAATAACATTCTGTAATACAACATCCTTTTCTATCTACTAATTACGGCCCTGTCTACCTCCCTTATATATAACTACAATCCTAGTATGCGTATAAGGACTTGGCAAGAGAGCCGTTACACATTACTAATAACCAATGTACAGCAGCTATTATTATCATAATATATAATATATACCCAGCCACACACACTGCGTACAAGTCACCAATTATCTACATTAGACATACTGAAATAAGATAAATTATTTACAGGTGAATAAGTATAAAAATAAGATTAGAAGGTTACAGCTAAATATATGAAATAGAAATTATGTTTCTTCTTTCATTTTTTTTCTTTTTGTGAAATCGTATGGAATGATGGAATATTAGTTTTAAAGACAGGGCAGGTTATATATGTGAGTTTGCAGTCAGCTTGTGACAGACAGATCTACATTCTCTATTAGTATCCTTGTTAAACCTAAATAATCTACCATTCACATCATTTAAAATGCACCCAATACATTCATTCCTACTCATCTCAATCTTCGCTTCTACTTTCTGGCCTTCCCCGAACAATCTGTCTTGGCTACATATGGTCGCGCGCGTTTTGTTTTTTTTTTAAAAAAACATTTTTATTCATTTTCTTTCTTTATTACAAAAACATTAAATTTTTGTAACTTTTAATATATAAGTCTAAAATGAAAAAAAAAAATTATATCATTGTTCACCTAAATTCAAGTTCTTCAAAACGTAAAAGAAAACTTGTACAAATAGTCATACAAACATGTACAAATGTTCATTAAAACATGTACATCCTCACGTAAAACATGTACATCCTCGCATTAAAACCATACAGATGGTAACATAAACCTGTACGAATCATTAAATATGTACATTCTTAGATTAAAACCTGTACATATAAGGGAGAAAACTTGTACAAATGGTCATGCAAACATGTACAGATGTTCATAAAAACATATACATTTTGATAATTGAACATGTACATTCTCACATTAGAATATGTACATCGTCACATCAAAACATGTAAATTCTCAAATTAAAATATGTACGTTCTCACATTAAAGTATATAACGGCTTCTAAATAGATTAGCCTTACCCCACACACCCTAAAACCCACTCTAGAAAAGCTAAAAACGTCAAAGGCATTTTAGGGTTTGTAGTGGAGGTTAAACCCACGACCATAAACCCTAAAAATTTGTCGAGTTAGTTGCTACAATGTAAAGTACATATAACAGTTTCCAAACAGATTACTCTACCCGCCAAAACACCTCAAAACTCACCTTAGGATAGCTAAAAAAAGTCGAAGGCATTTTTAGCGTTTGTAGTGGCGGGTTTAAGGTCTAACGACCCTAGACCAGCTACCACAAACCCTAAAAACCTGTTGAGTTAGTTGCTACAATATAAAGTATAGAATAAATTCCAAATAGATTACTCTACCCTTTAAACACCCCAAAACCCACCCTAACAAAGCTAAAACGTCGAAAGCATTTTTAGGGTTTGAAGTGGGCGGGTTTAGGGTCTAACAACCCTAAACCCACTACCACAAACCCTAAAAACCTGTCGAGTTAGTTGCTACAATATAAAATACAGAACAAATTCAAAATAGATTACCCTACCTCAAAACACCCCAAATCACCCTATGAAAGTTAAAAAACGTCGAATTCACCACTTATTACTCAATGAATCATAATATCAATTTTAATAAATGATAATACAAAATTAATGAATCATATTATCATTTTAGTGTATCATAGTATACATGTAAAAATAATTTTTTAAAAAGTTTTCAAAATATATCCATGACTGATCTTGTTTTGAAGAGCTTGAATTTAGGTGAACAATGATATAATTTTTTTCATTTTGGACTTATATATTAAAAGTTACAACAATTTAAAGTTATTATTGTTTGATAAGGATAAAGAAAAAGAAAAAAGAAAAAAAGAAAAAAACGTAAAAAGCGGCTTGTTGCTTCGCTGCTCCCTCCGGCTCCCTCCAACTTCATTCCATTTTCTTGCTTTAATTTGACTAAAATACCATCAGATGTAGCTAACTTGGCTACGTTCACCTGTAGGCAAGAATTTGCCTTCCCCAAATCTAATACTGATAGGATTAAAACCTATCTTAGCTAAGCAACTACACCGTATTGGCCTATTTCCTCTCAAAGAGGCCAAGTCTATCCTCATACAATTGATAGTCCTATCCCATAACTCCCCACTACATAATAAGTAAGTTAATTCCTTATATGAGAAAGACCATTATGCCCCTACTTAACAGATTAATGTCTACTTAACTAATGTCCTAATATCACATTCCCCCTAAAACAACCTTGTCCTCAGGGTTGGAAAAATTGAAAAATAAAACTGCCAAAGGAAAGGCCAAGTAGCAGCTCCATTCAGTTGAACCAAACCTCAAGGTCAAGGCAGCCTATATGCACACAAGGTGTGAATCTGCTAGCGATCTTCATAACCAAATTAATGATAACTTCTGTCGTCTACATTCTCTGGAGCAAACCCACCAGCAATGCAACTATGGAAACGAGCAACAATTTCCTCTAATGAATCATTGTTGCATCCCAGTCCACCACACTGCACCTAGGTTAAAGAAGGGCTCGGTACAATTTTCTAACTCTCTGCAGCTACAATACTCCTAAGTGGGTTAAAAATGAAACTCAATTGATATAAGTTGGCGATTGAGCTAATGTACCCGTTCTCTTGAATTCGACGGTGATTTAGCTTGTTTAAGGCTAGCGAACTCTTATGGATAAAATTGATCTTGACGAACCATCCGTAGTCGCCGAAAAAAATAATAATTAGAGATCGCGATTGCACTGCTCTTCCCCATGCGATTCCCAGAATTTAGGATCTAGTTCGATTTGGGGAATTTAGGGCGAATCTTCAATTTTCCCCAACCAAGATGAGGTCGATTCACCAAGTTGAGATGAGATTGATTCTTGGATGCCGAAAGTGATAAATTGTGTAGTAGACCTTCTTAATCTCGTTCCAAAACTGGGTATAATCACCGCTACCTAATGACTTTTGAGCCGCCAAAACAACGTGAGTTCCATTTCCTTCTTCTTTTCTCAAATCCGTTTCTTCTTCTCCTTCAAGTGACAAATCTTCATTTGTCTTCTCTGTTTTTTAGTTTTCCTCACATTTTTGTCAATACTCCAACAATGAGGGATTTCGTCTAGTTGTTGCCGCTGAAATCGAACTGTCACCTTCTTTCTTTCCTCCTTACAATCTCAGGTGCGTTGAAAATATTCTTCATCGACATCAATTGCTCAGCGATTGAAGCCTTTGATACCTTTGATTTCCAATCCTTCATTAACACCTTGATTTTTAGTTCCTCAATCTTGAACACAACCTCCTCTTCCGTGTCGATCGTCCCCTCCGCTGAACTCTGACTTTCTCCTTCGGTTCTATCTAATCCCCTTTTTCCTGCGTAATCTTCGTTCCACAAACAACAGTCGTATCTTTGTCCATCCTACACCCCAAATCCAAAGAATCCTTTGAAAATTCTTGCATCTCTGTATAAGAAAATCTCATAAAAAAAAGACGAAGAAGAATGTTCAAAAAGATTCCATACCCGTTCGAAAAACTTGAACGCTACACCTACCATATATTCGGCCGTGACTTAAAATCTATCAGCTTTGTCCGAGCAACTAGCCCCCGCCACTAGACCTGGCAATTTCGACCCGACCTGAAATCCAATCCAAACCCAACCCAGAATTTTGTAGGTTAGGGTCTTGATTATTGACCCAGTATTTTTGGGTTGGGTTAAGGTAATAAGCTAATTTTGTGGGTTGGGTAAGGGTAGAGATCCAAAACCATCACCTAACCCGAAACCCAAAATATATTTATAATAATAAAACAATTAATGTATATATATATTACTTTTGGACCAAACTTTATCTTAGCCTTAAGCAGAAAATATTTTACCGATCCAGCTGGACTATCTAACCTTTAAAAATATCACACACTTCATTATGTTAATCAAACAAACGGTCCAATCAGCTCTGCATATCAAATAATTATTTTAAGAGTTTTGACTTCATATTTTATTTGTTTAGTTTGACTCAACCAGCTCCACAGTTGCTAATGTGAGAACTACTTCAGGATGTTGTTCTTTGATAAAGATATCAGTTTTTGGCTTTTTGTATGTGATACAACACAACTGATATGTTTAGCTTATGTAGAAGGGTGAACAAAATAAGAGATATATATGTTTGTGAATGAATATAATACTTAATGTCTAGTAAGTTCTAGAAGTAGTTTCTGTATTTTGAAAGGGGATCCATCAAATGCAATTCAAGGGAAGAGATTATATCAATTAAATATGTTATGTAATGCTATCTAGCTTATGTGAAAAGTAACTTTAATGCTATCTAGCTTATGTGAAAAGTAACTTTTGTACTTTGAAAAGTGGTCTATCAAAGTAGCTATTGAACTAAACATATACTCCCTTTTGTTCTTAATAGACAATTTTCTAGCCCAACACATGGGTATTAAGGAGACAGATTGGGAACTATTTTACCCTTACTTTTCTATGGGGAACAGAAGAGTTGTGGGTGTGAGGAAAAAAAGTAAGAATTAAATATGGAAAGTAAGTGGTAAAAAAGACCAAAACATCTTATATTTTAAAAACAATGACAACTCTTAGAAAATCATCTATTACGAACAGGAAGAAGTACTAGAGTTGTCAAAATTTTATCTAACCCGAAAACCCGCCCGTTTTATCCGAACCCGAAACCCGACCGAACCTGAAAATATTTAAATATAATAAACCCGAAACCTGATTAGGTTAAACCCAAAATGACCCAAACCCGAAATGACCCGAATATTTATAACCCAAAACTGACCCGAACCCAAAATGACCCGAAATAATAGTAATTAAAAATTATTCAAACTGAATAACATGAAATAATAGTGAACATAAATTTTCACAAACATGAATGACCTGAATAAATATGACCAAAAAGCTTGGTTTAACCTTATTATATTTGAATAAAATTAAGAATTTGCATTGTATTGAGTTTTTTGTGTTCTATGTGTAGTATATTTTTAAAGAAATTATTTATATCTTTATTTATTAATTTTTTCAAGAAATATTAACCATGACCCGAAATAACCGAAACCGATTCTACTTAACACTATTACAACCCGAACCTAATTTGACCCGAACCGAATGACCCGAACCCGAAACGACCCAAAAATTTAATGACCCGAACGGATATTGACCCGAACAAATATGATCCAAAAACCGAATGGATAACCCGTTTGACTAGCCTAGGAAGTACAATTTAATCTCATGTAATGTGGCATTAATGAATGTGTTAAGTAATATGGGTTATTGTTTGCTTAAAAAATGGGTTGGGTGGATTGGGTTAGGGTTTAACGATTTTAAATGGGTGAGTTAGGGTCATGATTTTTTGACCCATCTATTTTTGGGGTGGGTTGGGTTAATGATATTTTAAACGGGTTGGGTTAGGGTTGATATCAACCCGACCCATCAACCCAAATTGTCAAGTATACCGCCATCACCAGGATCAGAGCTCTAATACCGATTAAACCCTATTGGCCTATTTCCTCTCAGAAAGGTAAAGTCTATCCTCATACAATCGATAGTCCTATCCCATAACTCCTCATCTACTTAAGTAGGCTAAGTCCTTATATGAGAAAGACCATTATACTCCTACTTAACAAATTAATGTCTACTTAACTAATGTCCTAACACATACAAACAATGACCCAAAACGGTCATTCTAGCCTTTAAAACCCCAATATATGTTGTGACAAATAGATGCATATAGGCATTAAACTGAACTGAGAGCTGCAAGTCCCAAGGGCGCTTAACTTGAAAGATCTTAATAAATTGGCAAGGGAAAAATAGATGTTCATCATGCTACGACACCAAATTGAAGAGGCTCTACGTCAGAGGTGGAGCCAGAAATTGAAGTTGAGGGGACATGAACATAATTATAAAAAGTTAGGGGTTCTTTTATCAAAAGTTTCTAAAACAATTTACACTAGAATTTGTATAATTTAACAAAGTTGGAGATGTATTGTACCCTACCTCCCTCCCCTCCGCCCAGCTCTACGCAGACAAAAATGTTTCAAATTAAGCACGAATATCCCATGTAACTCGAACTGGTCAATGGTGGGTGGAATAACTCATACTAATTCAAACGGGCCGGGTCTACCCTCCCCAGCCAGATTCTAAATATGACAAAGGGCTTCATGTAGGGTCCGTTACAAAAGAATACAAAAAAATTCTTTATTTTAGATGCTCATTCTCTGGGTTTCACTAGATTGTGTGTTTCCTAATCAACAGACTGGAGATGGTGTGCCCGCCCGCGTTTAATTGTGCGGCTGCATGAGTTGGCAGCCAGCAGTCAGCTGCTGACTGGGTTGCTTTTTATTATATTAACTTTAAATTATGTATCATTTAAAATATAAGTCCAAAATGCAAAAAAATTATACCATTGTTTGTAAATTCAAGCTCTTCAAAACAAGATCAGACATGGATATATTTTGAGAACTTTAAAAATTTATATTAATTACATGTATATATCCATATTAATGAGACTTATTATCCATAATATCATTTTAGTGTATCATAATATCACTTTTAATGAATCATAATATCAAAATTAATGAATCATATCTTCATTTTAGTGTATCATTGCAAACATATAAGAATAAAAAATTTTACACAATAATACAACACAAAATAATATTTGGTATGTGTGAAAAATACGCGATTCGTCATATAAGTAAAATACACCATATAAAATAATAATACACTACAAAACAATAATGATTTTTATTGGTTTCGAAGTTTGTTATCTAATTCACCACTTATTAGTTAAAGAATCATAATATCAATTTTAATGAATCATAATATCAAAATTAGTGAATCATATCTTCATTTTAGTGTATCATTGTAAACATATACAAATAAAAATTTCAAACAAAATACAACACAAAACAATATTTGGTATGTATGAAAAATACATGATTCACCATAAATGTTTAAAATACACCATACAACAATAATAATACACTACAAAACAATAATGATTTTAATCAGTTCTAATTTGTAATCTAATTCACCATTTATTAATTAATGAATGATAATATCAATTTTATAAATGAATCATAATATCAAAATTAATGAATCATATTATCACTTTAGTGTATCACCATACACATGTAAAAATAGTTTTTTTTCAAAGTTGTCAAAACATATCTATGCCTGGTGTTGTTTGAAGAGCTTGAATTTAGATGAGAAGTGATATAATTTTTTTATTCATTTTGGACTTATATATTAAAAGTTACAACCATTTAAAGTTAATATAGTTAAAAGACAGCCCAGTCAACAGCTGACTGGGCTGCCAAATGGATAGACTGTACGCTGCACGGTGCAACCAGCCCGTGTCTTGAATTTACGCATAATCATGCAGGATTATACTCCTTTTGATAGCTAGGATATCATACGGTCTTCGCTATTATTTGGGAAAATTACATTCCCCACCCATAACATTTGGTAAAATTACACACCGCATTCACGAGATTTCAAAAATTACTTTCCTCACCCATGTGGTTTCCCCTGTTTTACATTCGATAACTTTTATATTTTTTGTTCAGCTTAGGAGATGCTTAAATGTTGTCCAAAGTTGATAAACTTTATATAGAAGATGCTAAAGACTAAGGTGTTATATATTGGTTCAGCGTAACATCCGAAGTTTTATAAGCTCATATGTGATTTGTGCGATCCAATGAAACATTGACATGTAACATTTTTTCATTGGGTCTCACATGTCACACATGAGATTCAAAAACTTTAGATTTTACATTGGACAAAAATATAACACTTTAACATTGTCTATGTAAAGTTTTATCAACTTTGAATAACATTTAAGGATCTCATAAGTTGAAAGAAAATAGAAAAATTGTCAGATCTACGACAAGGAAAAACACATGGGTGTGGAAAGTAATTTTTAAAAACTCGTGGTGGGGTGTATAATTTCGCCAAACGTCATATATAGGCGATGTAATTTTCATTTGTTATTTTTAGGCCAGAATGCTATGCATTAATTCCCATCGTAGGAGCTCACAGATAGAACAAACTTCTTCAAGACTAGATTCAATTGGTTCTTACAAACGTAATATAGCCTTTTTGACGTAAACATCAAGTTAAGAAAATTATTGTACGAAATGTGTTTTGATAATTAGTGTTTTAATAACACATACTCAAATGGCGGGTTCAAGGACTAATAATAAATCACCTCAGCCCCGGGCTTCCACTTGGTTGCCTATTTAAAACCATCTTAGTAAAACCCTTAGGGGAAAAGAGTACAATTAACTGAGCCATCTCAGTTGCACCTTACTAAGTGCATGATTATCAATGGTTCTTAAGGGTTCTTAAGTAAAAAAAAAAAAATAAAAAATATGAGGTGGAAAGAGAAATAAGAACTCTAATTTTATTCTTCGGAAGAACTATTTAAGAACCTATAAATGGGACCATATTTTTCCTCTAATTATAATATGTCAATATAAATAATTAAATCTTATATGTTTTAAAATCTTATTTTAAAAATATAATAATATAAATAAACTAAATATATCAAAATTCTTAAAATCTCATTCTCTATAAAATGAGATCAATATTGACTATGTTTTTCATATTTTTAATATATATTATTTTAGGTAAATTAATTTATTATTTATATTTTAGTGATATAAAAATATAATATGTACTAATGTATTTATGTCAAAACTCATTATAATATTTTAATCCTAAATATCGAGTGAGTATAATAAAAAATTATATTAATATATATATGAATAATTTTATTTTATGTATGTTTCAAAATTATTATAAACTTTAATCATACATAAAATATGAAGTTAAGATTGTTTGTGTATTATTGAATAATAGGAATAATAATTAAAGATAATATTTGTATTCTTATAATAATTAATAGTAAAAAAAAAAATAATATGGTAAATAGAGAGAGTTTAACCAAATGATGGGTTCTTGGATGTTGGTAAAAATTAGAAATGGTTCTTAAAATAATGTGGCATTGAAAAAATAGGAAAGAGTGTTAAGAAATTTGGGTTCTTTGATAATCATGCTCTAACCCACAAATAGCGAAAAAGAAGGAAGAACTATCTATAAACTTCCACTTTCTCAACTGACATTAAATAAAATAAAATCTGGGTAGTCAAAAGACGATATTAGTTCAAGGGAGCAGGGTGACTCTTGTATGTCACGGTATATTAGAAGGGGTAAAAAAATTCCTTGAGCCAATGTTTGACTAATGGGTACTATATAGAACATCCCAGCAGTAAAAGTGGAATATACTCTTAAATAAATTATATTGTGTTCTCCTCCACACAATATGGGTGCACCGTAGCTATGAAACTCTGTAAAAGAGTTCCTTAAGTAAGAACTTCTTAGTTAAAAACTCCTCTCTTGGTCTCTCTTCTAAATATGAGCATATCCTTTTTTTCCTTCCTCTGTGTTAATGTGTCAGTAATAAATAGTTAAGACTTAAGAAACATTGCTGGAGTTGGTCTTGGAACTGCCCACTACTCTATTAATAAAGAACCTGCAGAGCTCTTCAGTCTTGACCATGCACTACTCGGTCATGACTCGTTTCTTAGCCTCTTCTTTACTCTTTCTCACCTTCATTCTGCTCCTTGGTTCACCTTATGGTTACCTCCTTGAAGTCTTTTTTTCCTCAGTTTATCTCAATGTAGCTACACAAATGAGGAAACAAAATAAAATAAAACTAGATATAAAGATGTTATGTTTGCCAAGTTGAGCAATGTCATGGTTGAGCTGGATGTTTTTTTTTTTTTGTAAATTTTGGAACCATCTGTTTTCGCGTTAGAGGAAATGTTCTCCTTTATACTGTAGAAGGATGCTTAAAGTTCATACATTTTTCAATGATTTTGTTAATTTTCTTATGTTTTAATTATTGGCACAATAGTTAAGAAAAAGGTAGATGACTGTTAACTTTCTCAACTGAAAAAAAAATCATACATACATATATATATATACACACACAATTATCGTTGTATGCTTATTTTTTCACATGTATGTAGGCCTTTACTCTTTTGTCTTCTTTCTCAACTTTTACGTTTGTGTAATTGGTATAAAACTTGGACCAATACTCAATCTCTTACATGTGAACAGGAAAAACAACATTGGCTCAAGAACTTGCGAAACAAGCTGAGAATGACAAGCTATTCAATGCAGTCATTATAGCTGAGATCTCCCAAATTCCTGATGTGAGGCGTATTCAGGATCAAATAGCTGAGAGAATCGGGTTTACTACTCTAGATGGTTATCATACTATTGAAGAAAGAGCATTCAACTTAGGCACTAGACTCAAAGGAATTAAAGGGGGAAAGAGGTTATATGACGATCATGAGCTGCATGGTCTGACCAAAGAAGGAAAATTGGAAGACGAGGAGGATGGAACAAAAAGAAGTATTGAGAAGGTCCCAACAAAAAGGAATCTTGAGAAGGCTTCAACAATGAAATATCTTAGCTCGCATTCTTCAAAAAAGGTGAACATGCTAGGAAGTCCTTATCAAAGCGGTCAAAACAAGGAGATTAGGATGGAAAGGGTTGAAGAAGAGGGTCAAATTCAAGGAGAAAATCATGATGGAGATGATGTGAAGGAAGGCCAGGTAAAGGAAAAGAAGTTTGGCAAGGATGATAAACAAGGTCATGAAGTAGAGAAAGGTGGCAAGTTGCTGGTGATTCTAGACAACATGTGGGAAAAACTTGACTTGCACCGTGTGGGAATTCCGTATGAGCTTCAGAAAGATTTAGGATGCAAGATTATTGTGACTACTAGAAGTGAAGATGTGTGCAGAAAAATGGATGCATCCGGTTCTTGTATATTTCAAGTGGGAGATTTGAATGATGAAGAAGCTGAGCACTTATTCAATGAAAGAGTCGGAACAATTGCTGACAATCCAGAATACAAAGAGATTTCAAAAAAACTACTGGAAAACACTTCCCGCTTGCCACTCTCAATAAATGTGTTGGCTGATAGACTAAAGAATCAAACTTTACCTATTTGGAAACGCATACTTAAAGAGTTGGAGATGCCCGTTCATGGAGAAACTGTAGGAATACTTGGGGATACATATTCAATTATTGAGATGAGTTACAATTATTTAGGGAACAATGAAAAGAAATTGTTTTTCTTACTTTGTTGCATCTTCCCGCCTGGATCAAGTGTGTACCTCAAGGACTTGTTGAAATATGGTATAGGGATGGGTTTATTTCAATATGTTAACTCGATTGTTGAAGCAATTGATCAAACATTTAAGTGGGCTGAAGATCTGAAGTCATTATCACTTCTAGCAAAGGTTGATGTCAACAAAGGTATAATTCAAATCCATGACGATGTACGTGAAGCTGGAAAATCTTTTGTGGCAAAAGGTAATGTAGATTTATTTTCATCATTTAGACATTTTGCAATTCCAATAAGATGTTTTGTATAATTTTAGTTTATCTCTTTTATATTTTGCATTATGCAAGTTGAGATAAGTAGTCTACTGATTTCTATTGTTTCATTATAATTCATCGTTTTTAGGAGAGACAATGTTCCATGTTGGAGCTATCCCCAAGTGGCTGGAGAAGGAATCATATGAGAAGTACACTGTCATTTCATTGACTTCTGACAACAGTTATGAATATCTAGTTGGACGAAATCTGCCAAAGCTGAAATTACTGCGCTCCCAAGGATTGAATTGTGCAAAACTTAGTAGGGATTACTTTGTAGGGATGCAAAGTCTAAGGGTTTTGGACATGTCGAACTCTGATATTACAAGTTTTCCAGGATCCTTTGAAAATTTAGGAAGTCTTAAGATATTGCTTCTTGAATATTGCTCCCTAAAAGACATCTCACAAGTTTCTAAGCTAGTGAAACTTCAAGTGCTAAGCTTTAGAGAATCTGATATTACGAGATTACCAAAGGGGATGGAAGCTTTGGTGGAATTGAAGCTATTGGATATGACTAATTGTAATAAGCTGAAAGTTATCCCATTTGGTATATTTGTGTGCCTCACACAACTGGAAGGTTTGTATATGAAGCACAGCTTTTCGAATTGGACAATTAATGGGAGCTTGGCGAGTCTTTCAGAGTTAACTTCCTTACCTCTTCAAGTGTTAGAGATTACTGTACAAAATATCTCACAGTTGGCAGATGGTGATTTTCCAACACTTGGTTTGTCAAGCTACAAAATAGATCTTGCAGTGTCAACATCACCATCACAACAAGACCTGTTATTGTCACGAGATTTGCAACTTCAAGGAGTGAATGCTCGTGACCTTGTGAAGGAAGGGTGGAAACCTTTGATGAACAGAGCTGAAAGTATATACATCGAGCAGATTCGAGGTCTAAAGAATATCACACCTCAGTTGGGTGAATATGGGTGGCATGAATTAAAAGAATTACAATCTCTAAATGCCAGAAGATGGAATGTTTTATCAACGGAAGGGCAGTGCATCAATCAGTAAATTTTCCAAAATTGGAAATGTTAAAGCTAGAGAATTTGCCTACCCTGGGAGCTATATATCATGGAAATTGGCCTACCGATTTGTTTGTTAATCTTCAAGAATTGACCTTGTCATTCTTAAATCGGCTCCAGACATCTGCTATTGCTATTCAACATGCAATCAGATTGAAGGTCTTGGAAGTGAAAAGCTGTAAACATTTGAAATCGGTTTTCTTTGCTCCCACGGCCATGAAGTTTGAAGGACACAAGGAAACAAAAGGTAGTCATGAGATTCGATTTCCTTGTTTGGAAAAGTTGATCTTGGAAAATTTAGAAGCATTTGAAGGCCTTGTCAGAGAGACATATTCAGATGATAAGAAGAAACATGTCTTTCATAAACAGGTAATTCATGCATGCAGTAGTTGGTGATATATTTTTTTTTATTGGTAACAGTAGTGGGTGAGTTTTGAACCCAGGACCTTTGGTTCAAGGGTATCTCTCCACTCTTTCCACTACCGACCAAGCCGCCGGGGCTTGGTTAGTAGTTGGTGATATATGTATTAACTTGCATGCATTGAGATCTTAATTAGTGAGAGTATAACTTCTTTTAACTAAAATGTTGCAGATTATATTCCCCCAGTTGGATAAAATCAAGTTGACAAGATTGCATAAAATGGAACTTATATGGGACGACATGGCTACAGGGAAAGATTTTGAGGCTTCATTCCCAAAGTTACGAAGTGTATGCGTCAAGCAAATGCATGAGCTAAAACATGTTTGGAGTGCAGAAGTTTGCAAGACAGTAAGCTCGATCAACTTTGAAAAACTTAGGAAATTGAAGATTGATGACTGTGACTCTCTTGAGTATGTATGTCCTCTATCAGTTGCTAATGGTTTTCAAACACTTGAACTTCTACGTATTCATTCCTGTGTCACCATGAAGCAAGTCATCGCAACAGAGGGGGAAGAAGGTGAATTCGATGGCATAACTATGAGGTCCAAGAAGGGGAAGATGGTGATGACGAGGATGAGATTCCCCAAATTGCTGACTGTGGATTTGAAATCATTGTCATCTCTCACATATTTCTACCATGGAAAGATGAATATGAAATTTACAGCCTTGAAGAATCTGAAATTGGATACTATTCCAAGAATGAAGAAATTGATAAAAGTGGAATATAATGATCAAAAAACAAAAAAAATGACAAAAGTAGAATCTCGGAAGATTACTAAACCAAGCAAAAAGAAAGAGTATCAACAAGATGATGACGGTATCTTGTTCAACAATAATGACGAGGTACGCATTAATTAATTGTTTTTGAAGAAAATAGTAGGTACGCATCAATTTGTTTGCCAAATTTAGTGCTCCGCTTTATGTTTCTTATTTAATGAAACAGCTAATTAATATTATACTCTTAATGTCATCACCTCTAAAATTGTCAATATGCTTGATCGGCACACAACTCTTTCTAACTTGCAGGTTCAATTTCCTTGCCTAGAGGACCTATCTCTGGTGAGCTTGGACAGCATTAGAGGGTTGTGGGATCTCAAAATAGACCAATTCTCTGTCATGTTCCCCAATTTAGGAACTTTGATCCTTTTCAATATGGAACTATTAAAGCATGTATGGACTAAAGAGCTCAATCTTGATGTAGCTCCCATCTCTATCAAGTTGAAAGAAATAGAGATCCAATATTGTCATTCGTTGGAGAGCTTGTTTTCAGCATCCAATAGTAATACAATCACCAATGCCATTGTAGAATTTCAAGATTTGCGTACCATTAGACTGAATTCCTCCGACAAATTTAAGTATATCATGGACGGAAATGGAAATGTGAATCTGAAATTCCCACTTCTAAAAGATGTAAAAGTAAGAGACCTTCGGGAGCTGGTTGCAATTGCCAAGCTTGAAAAGACGTCAACAAATGAAGATGGTACTGATGATCTACCGGCAGTAGCCTTGGCCCTGTTCCATAGAAAGGTAAATAAGAAATCATTTCTTTTTTAGTCATGGCAATTAATTAATATCAAGAATTCCTAGCCTAGCCTAGCCTAGCAAGAAGTTAATTTGTGGTTTTGTTTTTCTTTCTATTATTATCAATAGATAGATCTTCCATCCCTCCAAAATCTGGCACTAGTACAGCTACCTCAAATTGAGAAGCTATGGGATGTGGCCAGCTCTGATGAATTTTCGCAAAGATTTCCAAGTTTGCAAACATTAGGGATCATAAGATTACCCAAACTAAAGCATTTATGGAGATATGAACCTGATGAAGTAAGTTATTACTTGGGAAGCTTGGAGACATTGATACTTGAATCGTGTGGGGAAATGGAAAGCCTGTTTTCATATCCCACGGGGACAACACAGCTACTCCAACCCCAAAAGATCATTAGTTTTCCTAAACTACGATATTTGAAGTTATCCGATTTAGAGAAGTTCAGCCGTCTCATTCAGGGATACTCGACTATGGAGTTTCAAGCTTTGACAGAGCTGACCATATTTTCCCTTCCTTCAGTAAAGACCCTAGTCAAAGTAAATGAAAATGATGATGTTGTAAGCGATGGTGATGAGGGTGATGATAATGATGATGATGTAAGCGATGAGGACGACACTTCAATCAAGGAAGGAGAATCTGATCTCGAGGAAGATGATGATATTGTTGTAAGCGATGAGGACATCACATCAGTCAAAGTAAACGAAAATGATGATGTTGTAAGCGATGAGGACGACACATCAATCAAGGAAGGAGAATCTATTCTCGAGGGAGAGCCGAAAAACATAGTAGAAGATGGTGTCTGCTGCATGGATCAAGTACTTTTCAAGGGAAATGTAAGGTTTTTTTTTATTTAACATTATCCTGTATACTCTTCTAAAGAAGATGGTGTCTGCTGCATGGATCATAAAAAAGTTGTAATGTAAAAAATTTTGCAGGTTAAATTCTCTTCTTTAGAAGAGTTAAAATTAACGTATATGACCGGGCTTGAAACCATATTCGAAACAGAAGGAGAGGGAAATGCTGTTCCCTGTAGCTCCATATTCCCAAAATTGAAAACGCTGCATCTTACTGCTGAGCGATTAGATGGTGGGGTCAAACTAAGACAACTTCCAGAGGGTATGCTCCACAAGTTATCAACCTTGTCTATCAATCATTTGGATCAATTGAAATCTCTAGTGTCACTGTCATCATCATCTTCATCTGAAGGAGGTCAGGCACTAGTAAAATCACTGTCTGAATTAGTAAATTTGGAAGAGCTTATCATCGACAACTGTGAATCTCTAGAAGATCTGTTTGGAGTAGTTGATCAGGGTGATCATGATGTGCCTGTCATGCTTCCTTCCCTAAAAAGGTTGAGAATTTCAAGTTTGCTTGAACTCAAGTGTGTTCCGTGGGGTATGCTCCCGTGTCTTCAGTCTGTAGATATCAAAAATGTGAGTTTTAAGGGCAAAGAGTTCTTGATCGCAGCAAATGAAGTTTCATCACTGCAATCACTTGAAAGCATGGCAATCGCGCATTCTCATGAAATAGAATCCATCATTGGTGACGAAGCAGAGAGGGATCAGGAGTTCAAAAAGGATGATGATGTTTGTCGTGAAATTGTGTTTCCAAAACTCAAAGAAGTCAAGATTGGAAGCATGTCCTGGCTTTCTACTTTTAACTCGACAAAGTTCACTATGCGTCTTCCCTCCTTGGTGTCAATTGCTTTTACCCGATGTAGATCTGTTCGATCATTCTCAGTTGGTCCAACGGTAATATCACAGCAGCTCAGCAACATTATGGTGGGTAACGTCGAAACGATAGTGCTAGATGGAGATCTGAACTCCAACTTTCAACGTGAATTTGATTCAAAAAATAAGGTATAATATAGTATATGTCTGTCAATAATCATGATTTATTTTATCTTTATATACACTTCATGTTATTATTCCCTTGAACAAGAATATATTTACACTATCTTCCAAAATTCAGCTTTACATCATGATGGATAATTTTCTGTAGGTTGCAAAACACTGGCCCCAAAAAGTAAAAAGTAAGCTGCACAAGGAGCATCAGTTATCACTCAAAAGCTGGCTTGACAACCTGGATTCATACCAATGTGATGAATGTCAAAAACGCGAAGGATATTATTCATATACCTGCAGAATTTGTGATTTTAATATTGACCCAGTCTGCGCTTTAAATGAATCTCGGCTAATAGAGGAACCTGACGAAATGAAGGTAACTCACACACCCGGCCTTGCTTACACTCATTTCCTTTCTCGCTCTTCGCCCCCTCTGTCTTTATTTGGCTCACAAGATATGATCATTACTTGATTGACTCTATTTGGCTCACCACAAATCTAAAATTTGAAAATTGGGGAGGAGGATAAGAAAATGAGATAATTACTTGCTAATACTATCATCTATATTATGTTGTAAAAGGATATTGTCTGGAGTGTTGAAGTATACTGTCCTACTTCTGAAACTAATCGCTTTGTTCTTATTCCTTGAGTATATTCTTAACCATAATGCTTGTTTTTGTCATCATATATTGACAAAAGGTTGGAAAAGATCTACCACGGACAATGAACCATGAGTCTCATGCCGAACACGAATTGAAGCTTGTTGCAGGGCGGAACTATATCTGCGATGTATGTGATGAGACAGGAGAGTTGTTTGCATACTGCTGTGAGGAATGTAATTTTGATTTGCATCCCAACTGTGCTCTCAAATAGCTATCTCTTGAATTTCCAACTTGAAACAAGGCAAGGTAATTCTCAACTTCAGAATATTTATGAAAGCCATACAATTTTTTTTTTTATGATTGTTTGGCAAGTGCCAGTGCCTGAATAATAAGAGACAGTAACAAGAGGAAAGTCTTACGACTTTGTGAAACCGACATTTTTTTTCATTTGCATTTCAGTCATCTCTCCTTCTTTGTCCTCTTCTTATTTTCAGAAAGCATGGATGCTTTTTAATGTTCTTTAATAGTATGAACACTAGCGTGGATAAAAGAAAATCAAACTCGGACATATTAACATCCTGTCTAACTCACTTTTTCTTTGTATATACGTTATATTCTTACACTGGGGATGATCAGTTCCCTCTACTTAATATTGAGTCCAATACTCCCTCTACCAACTAATTTATTTATTCGTGTATTATTATTGAACCTTACCAGAGATTTCTTCTTTCTTCTTGGACTCAGGATTGCAATTTCTGACGTGACAGCACGAATCTTCAAAGTATCGCGAGCAGTGTGAAGTTGGGATTTCCAACTGCGGATGCATGTGTTTGGCAAGTGTGAAAGGATGGATATTCATGTAGGAAAGCATGATATCTCAAGTGTCAAAGTTTGGATTCCCTAAGGGGGATATGCTTTCTAGTGTTTGGAGTGTGGATTTCAGGTGTGGATTACATCAGAAGTAGATGTACTGTGTGGAGCTTTTTCGTCTGGATGCATTGATTTTCACGCACTGCGGATTGGGGTATTTTCTGGTGGTAGTCTATACACAAGAAGGATTGAGCACTGGTATTTCTCACTGAAGTACAGATATCTGCACCTGGGAAAGCGGTATGGGTTGCATTTCTGAGAAAACTAAAAGAGGGTTTATGAATATTTTGAGTCTTTATTAATGTTTCAAGTTCGAAAAGATTATAAAAAATCTACCAAAAAAAAAGAAAGAAAAAAAAAAGAACAGAAGAGGGAAAGATGAAGAACAAAAGAAGGTTTATGAATTTTTCAAGTGTGTATTAATGTTCAAGTTTGAAAAGATTTATTTTTCCAAAAAAAAAAGAAAAAAAAGGAAAAGAGTGAAAGATGAAAATAAAACAAAGAATGTTTATGATTTCGTCGAGTCTGTATCAATTTCAAGTCTCGAAGATTTTATTTTTTCCAGAAAAAAATAGAAAAAGAGTGAAAGATGAAAAAAAAAGTAAAAAAAAGTGAAAAAAAAACAAGTGTGAAACTTAATGTATGCCACTATGCTGTACAATGTTCTACGATCATCATACTTTCAAGCCTTCATTGTAAACTATCAAGTTTGTACGTGTGAATTGTAAAATTTGATTGACAGTACTATTAAATTCGAATGATTTTAAGTGTGTATTCATTGATTGTAAAATTTGGATAATTGTTTTTCAAGTGTGCCTGCATGTATGGTTTTGTGATCAGATAGGTTTTGATAAATTGTTACAATTCACCTATTATTCAAAGAACGATAATGGTTTGAAGATGCTTCTGACCAACACCTTAACTACTACTATAAAACTTGAGCTCTGTTTTAACCCTATTCTTAACTCCATACCTAAAACTATCTTATCTGTAACATTGAGAAAAAGCAACCCTCATTTCTTAACACCGGTTATCAATTTCGAAAGTCAATGTGGCACAAAAGTCAAATAATCAAGAGAAATAAAAAGAAGGAGAATCTCTTAAAAATGCCTAAAAACTCAAAGAAAGTCTTTTTTTTTAGAAATTTCATGAAATGACATTATATTTTTGGCTAATTCATGAAATATCACTAAAAAAATAAAAGTAACAAAATGTCACTATACTTTGGTAAAAGTCCATGAAATGCCAATATGGTCATTGACCAGAAAGAAAAAAGATAAACATACCCCTACTAGTTAACAAAATACTTTTCAAGTTCACAATACGCTCCTAAGTACTAAAAATGCACAAAAATTCACAAAAAATTCAAAGTACAATAAAAATATAAAATAACATATAAAAACTAGAAAATTTTATAAAAAAATTGAAAAAAATGAAAATATCATAAACTATCAAAACAAATAAATATTTCATCTTTAAAAATTTATTCAGCACCATAAAAAGAATATTGTGTTCTAAAAAAATAATGTATACCAATTTTTTTACCAATTAAGACCTTAATTTATACCAAATAAGTACCATATATTTTTAAAATTTATATTAACTATATGTATATATCCATATATATATCAATGAGACTTACAATTCATAACATCATTTTAGTGTATCATCGTAAACACATAACATCATTTTAGTGTATCAACATATTAGTTTTAATGAATCATAATATCAAAATTAATGGATCATATCTTCATTTTAGTATATCATCGCAACATATAAAAATAAAATTTGTTACACTATAATGCAACACATAAAAATATTTTGTATGTATGAAAAATACACGATTCACCATATAAGGTTTAAAATACAACATACAAAAATAATTATACACTACAAAACAATAATCATTTTTATCGGTTCCGAAGTTTGTTATCTAATTCATCACTTATTTGTTAATGAATCATAATATCAATTTTAAAATATCAAAATTAATGATTCATATCTCCATTTTAGCATATTTCGTAAACATATAAAAATAAAAATTTTGACACAATAATATAACACAAAACAGTATTTTGTATGTATGAAAAATACACGATTCACCATATAAGGTTTACAATACACCATACAACAATTATAATACATTACAAAACTAAAATGAATTTTATTGGTTCCGAAGTTTGTTGTCTAATTCACCACATATTATTTAATGAATCAGAATATCAAAACTAATGAATCATATTATAATTTTAGTGCATCATCGTATTCATGTAAAAATATTTTTTTTTTCAAAGTTGTCAAGACAAATTCATGACTGGTCTTGTTTTGAAGAGCTTGAATTAAGGTGTACAATGATATAATTTTTTTATTTTAGACTCATATATTAAAAGTTATAATCATTTAAAGTTAATAGAAAACTTCTTCATACCTTATATAACATAAGCCATCTAACTGTTGACTGAACTGTAGGTGGATTGTGCTACTGTAGGTGGCATCCAAGATTGTGCAGCCCGTAGCTTGCGTTTAATTAGCTTGGTACTGCACTGGACTTTTCTGTTTAGATAGGATCGTTCAGCATAAACATTGCGGCTAATACATGTTAGCTGAAAATTATGGTAACAGGTTGACTTTATCACGCCAATCCGACATGATCAGCTTCTTGTCATTTTCAAAGCTCTGCTGTAACTTGTTGTGTCTCTGGAGCTATTTTATCGGAACGGAGACCCTGGCGCTAGCGCCAGGGTAGTATATGGCTTCAACTCCACGTGGCAGGCTGTGGTTGGAAGAAAAAAAAAGAGCGCTGAAAAACAATGAGGCATGTGAAGATTTCAACAACGTTGTCCCTGCTCCCTTCTTCAAAGAACAACGCTAACAACCGTTTAATCAGATTGCAGCTAAACTTCCGAAAGAGGAAAATCACACAACGCACGCCACACATCGCATCATCTGTCCGATGAGATCGCTTTCAATTTCAGATCACCTAATAACAGAGCAAAATCATCACACCACAATCGCACCAAACTGATCAACGACGATCGATTTTTGCTCTCAGATTCACAAATCAATTTCATCAAGCTAGCACTGGACCACAATTCCAACCAATTGATCACAAAATTTATGAGCCAAGTATCGGATCATACTTTCGAATTCCAGTGACGATGATTCAGCACTGATGATACGAATCATTAGCTGACGATAGGAAAACCTAGACATACCACACTGTCAATGAGCTGCAATAGTTTAGTGGAGACTGATGGTATTTCACTGACGATGAGCACTGATGATGAAGAAAATCAACTTTCTCAATTTAGAGTTGTAACACCCCTACCATTAATACAGTTATTACCGTCTAATCTCCTCGTGCTTCCAGATTCACGCAGCGGATACATACTTACATACAGTGGGTGATACAATGCCGTTAGTCACCCACGTGACTAACAAGGCTACTACTTCTACATACAACATCGGTCTGATGGACCGGAATCCCGAGTACTACATAATTACAATACATACTCCAATTACCAAATCAAATACTAGAACTTCCCATTCGTTACAATACTACACAAGTTCAATACAATCTAATACACCGAGTTTACTAAGATCCTTATACAAGTAGAATACCTCTTTCTAATCCATACATACTTATTAAGAGTCTATCTACTACCCATTCCTCACAGAACTATCTACTTTCTAAATACAAAGGCGTGCCACCGGTCTCTTACCTTGACCGTATCCGCTTCGGGTACCTGCACACTAAAAGCGTTCCCCCTAGGGGGTCAGCTTTCGCTGCATATGATAACCGCATACCCCGCGTACTACTGAGGGTACGCCGACCACTTGGTCGAATACATGCGGTTCATTTTACATTACATACATATATACATGCTTTCATTCATACCAAGACAATACTTTTCAAGGATACATTCATACAGTTCAATACATACACGGAAGACAATACAAGTCAACCATCCATACTTACCTTCACCCGAATACGCATACACATTACATACACAATACTTACACAATACACCATACTTGTTAGCTCCATTTGTCCACCCGGGTTAATCGGGTGGAGATTACTCTTTTACTCGTTCCACAGTACTTACGCATACATACTCATACTCATACATACTTACTTACTTACTCTTACTCATGTTAAGTCGTCGGGACCTCCGGCCCATGGACTACTCCGTCCCACCACCGGGATTTACTTGGTTCACCAATCCAGGATGCTACCCATTTAAGGGATTTGGGCCGTGAACTAGTTTAAGAACCAGGAATCGGATCCAACCTCTTGTGTCTCCTCATCCTCACGCGTGGCCGAAGCTATATCGGACTTCTACTCATTCCAATTTATTCCTTACTTATGTTAGGAGTTAGGTAGTTATGAATTAGCAGAAGTCATTCATTCAAGCCACATACACAATACATTGTTCATATACTCATCCATACAAAATACATTACAATATACAAGTACACTACGAAATACAATACACTTCATCATCATTCATATGTTTCATGAATTATACAAACTATTGTTCAAGACAAATATCGAGAACAATGTAAACAAACACAAGTAAGTGCAAAATAGTCCGATTCATGCATTTATCTTATTAGGTGATCAAATAAGCACACAAATCGGGGTAACCAGATTAGGATACAGGGCATGAAGAAATCATACCGTTCACCGTTGTGCTTGTATCCCAACGTTCCTCCGATGTTCACAAATCAAATCCTATTATATACATACAATTGAATGATTAATCTAACTATCATTAACTTAACTTGATTACTCTTATGTTTGCTAATCCAAACTTACTAAGTCTTTACATTCCTATACTTACATTTCGTTTACTTACTTTTAATTACTTAACAATGGTATACTTACATATATGTACATATGTACATGTGGGTATACATATATATA
Source organism: Limonium bicolor (assembly GCA_023374045.1). NCBI lineage: Eukaryota > Viridiplantae > Streptophyta > Magnoliopsida > Caryophyllales > Plumbaginaceae > Limonium > Limonium bicolor. The sequence continues at coordinate 4,260,594 of CM041777.1, forward strand.
TATATTATTTAATTTAATTTAATTTAATTTTTTTGACTGGACCGACCCTGCATGTCCGGTCGCAGGTCCGGTCCATTCCAGTAGCCTTTATTACGGAATTTTTCTGGCCCGACCGAACTTGCAAGTCCGGTCGCAAGTTCGGTCCATTCCAGAAGGTTTCATCGGGAAATTTTTCTGGCTCGACCGAACTTGCAAGTCCGGTCGCAAGTTCGGTCCATTCCAGTAGGTTACAGACGGGAGAATTTTTTGGTCCGACCGAACTTGCAAGTCCGGTCGCAAGTTCGGTCCATTCCAGAAGGTTTCCCGTCTTTGTAAATCTGGGCTCGACCGAACTTGCAAGTCCGGTCGCTAGTTCGGTCCGGCCCAGTACTTCAGTTTTAAAATCTGTTTTCAGTTGATTTCTTTCCCCATTGTTTCCCCCATCTTTACCAATATTTCCCCACAAGATTTAGCACTAATTAAGCCCTCTAACTCACCTTAATTCATCCACCAAATCCATTACTAAATCCATCAAACAACTTACACAATCTCCTCACTTCTTTTCCAACACTTGTAACAGTTTTTGTTACACTTATGCTACCGATTTCTAACCCAACTTCTACCATTCAATACATCCTCTACCAATGTCACTCCTAGCATCCCAAATACATTTCCAAGCAATTACACATCTATACCCAAGTCCAACACTCTTTTTACCAATTCTTACACATTAATTTTTCCTAACTTCTCCAATGCATTTTAACACACTTTGCTACAGATTTTACACTTCTTATTTCTCATACTACTGTTACCCACTTCATTACTACTAACATACCTACTCAATCCAATACACCTTGGTTCTCCCATTCACCAAGTCATTCTTAAATACATAATTCCTACCAAAATTCCGCCATAGCTCACCTACAATCCTCACTTATCCACACATACCCATTATCACCAAAATCATTCCTATTCTAGCCACACCCATACAAGGGTCCTACCAGCACACATACAAATATAAGTTCCTCAATACTTTCTCAATCCACAATTCAAATATACATACACATCACATTTGGCTCCAAAGCCTACAATTCAAATTCTTGCTCTTAAATACTCAAACTTCACAATCCTCAATACTAGTACAAGGTTTTGGGTTCTTTAAATATTTTTCTCATTCCCATTACTCTATTGCGATAGAATTTAACATTATGAAGGAGCTCTTACCTTGGGCTTATATTCCTTCTTCTTTTCTCATTTTTTCCCTCCTCCTTCCTTTCTTGCCTCAAAATCGGTTATGTGGGGAATGGAGTTGCCAAACTCCATTCCCATCACCCAATGGACACAAAACACTTACAATTAATATATTAACACTTAAATTAATTCTAATTCATTAAGATGTTTAAAATACAAATTCTAGGGTTTACCTTTGAAGTGCTTTAGGAGGGGTTTTAGCCCTTGGTTCAAGAAGGTGTTCTCACCACCGTTGCAAGGTTGACATTATGCTCAAAAGAGAGAGAAAAATAGAGCATTACAAATGGGCAAAAATCGGCTAACCAAGGAAGGTGGAGAAAACTTGAATCTTTTATGGAGATTTTTACCTTGTTGGAAAGACGAGACTCCAAGCTCCATAATGGTTTGCTTTTCTCTTCAAATGGGGAAAACCCATGGAGATGAAACTCATCCTTTTCGAATTTTGAAAAGAGAGGAATGTAGAGGAGAATGAGAGGAGCAAGAATATGTATTTATTTTTGCATTTGGAGCTCACATGAAGGTGGAGCGTGGAAAAGAAGATGATGTTGCCATTGTTGTTGTTGGGGGAGCTCAAAATCGCCCAAACCAGAGAGAGAGGAGGGAGAAATCGCTGGAATAGAGGAAGGAGGGAGAGAGAGATGAGTGAAATGTGAGAGTGAGGTGAGAGGAAAGGGAATAAAGTAGTTTTTACTTTATTACTTGTTGCTTTTGCTCTCTTATTTAATTAGCTAGTTACATGTGTGTGAGAGGGGTTAATTTACCCATTAAAAACCGGCCCCCATATTACTACTGTTTGGAGCGTTTTTTCATCTTTTACAGAAACGCTCATTATTTTACCAGGTTTTGGTACTATTCACTAACCGGACCCGTTTTCCGGAATTTTCTTGTTTCTTTATTTTATTGGTTATTAAGCTTCCATATATGCTTAATAATTGTTATTTAATGATTTATAATTTTTACGGGTCTGTTTGACCACTTAAAGCCACGTTTTCGGGTTTTCTCGAAAAACGTGCTCTAAAGCTCTATTAGTGTTTTAATTCATTATTTGGATCCGTTTTCTTCGGGAGTTGTTCCCATATATTATTTTGGTCTTAATAAGCCTTTAGAATCCTTATAATACGCTAGCCGAGGTTTTATACCTCCTATGGTTATTTAACGCTTACTTAGCGTTTTTCGCTTTTTAAGCGTTTCTTTATTTCTTTTGGATTTATTTTTCCTCACCAATATTTCTTAATCATTATTAGGCTCTTAAATACCTATTAGGATAATTTAATCACCATATTTAAGGTCGGGGTATTTCAATCTACCCCCCTTAAGAACTTTGTCCTCAAAGTTGTTCGAGGTTACAGATTTACAATGCTTACTCGTTCTTACATGTCTAATACCAAGGTCACACATTCCTCCTCCTTACAATTCCCAAATCCGTTACTCAAGGTTTCTCCTTTCCATATCATACCAATGTACAATAATTACTCCAATCCATATTTACTAGCAACCATCGGTTCCACATTACCAGGTTTTCACATACATACGATGCAAAGCTATCCCCAAAGCAATGCAATACACATACAGTCCCGCAGGCACTCAGGTCATCTAGACACAGGACTCCTCTATGTCCCGCTGCCCTTGGAATAATACAATATGCTATACTACGATCTTCTCCGGTATAAGCTTCTAATAGATCCTCATTCTCTAATCTAAGGAAAATCCTTCCCAATAGCTAATTAGAAATCTTTCTAAGGCATCCTACTCCAAGTTCCAATTTATATTCATTACTTCTATTCTATGTGTGATTCTTGTGACCACTTGAGGGGAGCTTCGAGAATCATTCGACCCTGATGTGATCAGCATCAGTGTTGAACTATCTTTCCACCCCAATTTGTGTTCGGTTTCCCTTGATCTTATCAGGATCAAGTTCGACTTCCCACATCAGTTTCAAACAAGCAATTAATTCAATTATTTTCATGTTTTATCTTTTTACTCTTCCCAGTCATTCATACATCTCCAAAGGATGGAATTCGGTCCATCAGTCATTCTCAATCTACTTCCCAAATGCTTTACTTCGTGGTTCAATACCTAGGTGTTCATTTCATCAATCTTCACTACTTCCATCCATTACTCTCCACCGTTTCAAATATTCTAACTAGGGGTTACCATACTTGTAGAATTTAGTTGTTTTCAATTTACTTCCAGTAACTCACTTACGAATACACTACTCTCATTCATTTCGTACTACTTCTTCAAAGGCTACAATACTTGTGGAGCTCCGTCCACTACTCGTTACTTTTCTTTTACTAATACTCTTACATGGTGTTACAAGGTAGGTATATCTATCCTATGGTATTTGCATCTCTTATGCCTAATTGCCACAATTTCAATATGAATGAAAACTTATGTTTATTTAACATAATACCAATCGTCCAATCAATTCTCATTTGTGCTATGCACATTATAGTTTATGTGATTTATTCATGAAACTTACCTTAAGCGGTTTTCGCTCTACCCCCCTTAAAAGGGATTACGCCCACGTAATCTACCATATGTTATTATTGTTAAACACTGGTTTACTCAATTTGGCAATCTGAAGCGTTTTAGCTTCTTTACGGTTTGTTACATAATATACCCTTGTCAAAGGGTCCTAATCATAACAATGGTTTTAGTCTTTGCACCAAGGATTCCTATATGAGTTTATTTACCTCATAATTAATTCGGTTCCAGCCTATTAAGCCTCAAGGCATTAATAGCTATTCTACTATACTTACTAGGTATTTTGTCTCCTAGCTAGGGCCCACTAGCTTCTGCTGCGCGACCCTGATAACTCGGGTTACTTACCCTTCGTGTTATCCTTAATGTGCTATACATCACCTTTTGTCCGTCTATTATGGGAATAAGGTTTATTGAACAATTGCGGTATTCTTTTACCGTATTTGAACTATAATTAGTTTTAGATTGTAGCCAGCTCTCTGGTAATCTACTGCACATGCTATTCGTGCTTCCAAGATTATTCATTAAGTTCCTCCGACTTATTGTCGGGCGAGGTTAAGTCACTACTTAGTTGTAGTGCTTCCTCTGGTGTCAATAGTTTCTGAAATATACCAGTTCTTCTGGTTCCGTACAAGTGTTCTTTACTTGTATGACCTTGTATTCCGTATACGTTGGTCCTAGTGACTTCCTTATGTCTCCTTTCACCTTTTATTCCCTTGGAATTCACATCTTGTGATTGTTAGTGTGTTTTACACTCTTCGTGCTTCTTTGGCCTTAGGCCGCACGGTCTGTTGCTTAACCGGCTTGTGCCGTGTTTGTTGGTGAAAAGAAAGGTTTACTACCATTTATGTTTCCATATCCGTTGCTATCCCACTCGGTCATTAGCTGCACAAGTGCAATACCAAAACACTCAGTCATACAGAGTGCAGAGGCGTAAACGCTTGGCAGTAAGTTACTTATGTGATAGGAAAGAATATTTCTGCCTATCATCCCATATTTATACTCTGTGTCATTATCTGCTACTTCCTCATAGCGGTCGCTTGTTGCGCACCGTGTTCTTACTCACTGTACAACATTGTCTTTACTGTTTCTGTTACTGTGGTAGTTCGTCTTTACTCATTGCCATTGTCGTTGGCACCATTTCCTTATGGTGTAAATACACTAGGAGGTTCCTAGTTCATCTGTATGATGATTGTCGTAGCATACCACCGTGGTATTATCTTCCTCATGTGGAGGTGTTTTATTTCAGTTTAGGTTTCATGTGTAGGTTGGCTTGCCTCACGTTACTTCCATCATTTTTGATACCATTTACCAATTATCTTGGTTGGCCAAGAATAAAGTAATTTATCGGGTCACAAGCTCTCTTGAGCGTGGGTCATTCGTGGTGTGCAATATGCACTCGCATTGATTGTTCTTGGCAATTACTGTCCTCCCGAAGTTGAGCATTGATTATAGGTTCTAGCTGTGTAGTTTCACCTTTGTATGTACATCACCGGGATATCCCATGAAACTTCAAGGGTTTTCGTGTCCCGTTCTCCAATTGGAGGGTATTTCATCACTGGTAAATGAAGGTTTTTGTTGAGGGGTTTGTCACCACTCATGAGTCTCATGGCAGGGTTACTATGTTAGTACCTGCTTATGTACTGCATATGGAGTATACTTACTCCTTTAAGTTGTGATGGTTTGGAATGTCTTTTCCTTGTTTCATCGCCTCTTGGCAATGTCTATATTCGTAGGCTTAATTGTTGTAGTAGATGGAAGCCTTCCTATGGGTTCACATCTTCACCGGTTAACGAGGGGTATCTTTCCCCAAGTCTCTCGTAGTGTCCAAGTGTGGACTAGGCCACTGTTGGCATTATCACGATTATTATGCCCCTGTGCAACCATTGCTACAGAAGGCATGAAGGTGGTTAATAGCTTGTCGACTGTATACTAGACTGATGCTCTAGTGACAGTGACACTAAGTTGGCCATTACTCCAAGCCACTCGGATGTTGGGTTGGAGTTGATGGTCTAGTTGTTGATTTCTTGTCGTATGAGACAATATCTCTTGCAAATCTTGCTATTAAATGGTGTAGGTTTTGTAACCGTTTAAGTTTACATGACGTAGTTAGTTTATGGCTTCCGAGCCTTATTGCTGCAAGCTATGCTCTTTGCAAGCCGCTTATGCATGTTTCCACTCCTTATATACTTCATAAGTTGGAGGTATTACTGGGCTCCATGGCAAGTCGTGCCATCACGCTTCCGTTCATAGGAGACCCTTTTAGGCAATCTGGTGTTATCTTGTGCCTTTTGTGGTTGAGGGTATTTCCTGTTAAGTGAAATCCCATTGGTGTTCTAACCGAATGTTCATTCCAGCTCCCGAGCTCTTATCATGATGCTTTGTTCTTCTGTTGTTAACTCAGACACCCTTCAAGGATTGCTCCTGGGTGTTGTTGGGTTATGCCGTTTCATCCAGCTAATGTTTGTGATGTGTTATTACCATACCGCCTTGTGGTATTGTATTTGAGTATCTCTTTTTTGGTTAGAACGTCTCCCGTTCTTGGGTAGACTGTTTATACTTGCTCCTAGTGCTTAAGACTAGGTTTAATATCCCCTTCAATGATGGATTTTACTTCGTGGTAATCTGGTGATTGCTCTTGGGAATTCCGTCCCGTTTGTTGAGCATCGTTGTGATTACTTTAGGCATTTGCCTTACTGAGTTCAGGCTGGGTATACTTTCCAGCTGTCATGTACTTGCTTCATGTTCATGAGACATATCCAATGTCTATTCTTACTAGTTTGTGCTCTTTGCATCTTCTAGTTCCTATTCCTTATCTTCAGATGGGTTCTCTGAATTCTTTTATGCTTATTACTTAGTTGCGTTCCTTCTCCTTGATCGTCTAGGGTGTCCAGCTGTTCTGTTTGAACTTACCCATGGTCCGTAGAGCGGAGTTGACTACTTCCCGTGTGTCGTACACTACATGTATACATACGTGGGGTACCTTGTTGATACGTTACCACTTACCCGACTATTTGTCAGGCCCGCAGGCTCCTTCAGAGTGCGGTTGTCCCACATCCCGTAATTGGGTATACTCGTAGTGTTCGTCACACGCCTAGGTGAAGTATTCTGGTGTCAACTCCTCTTGTATCATGGTATGATACTCACCGTAATTCTGTTGGTTTGGTTTTAAAATCCAAGGTTTAAAAGAAAGGTTTGTGGTTTTGAAAGAAAAATTTGGTTTTAAAATCATGGTACGGTGTTAAAAGAAGTTCTTAATGGCATAGCCATGCTCGAAATCTTGACCAAGTCCATCTTTCCGCTGACTGGTGTGTCCTAAATGTAGTGGTCAGGCCGTCAGGCCTTTCCATGGTTTCATTCCTCCAGTTTTAGGATGTTTATTCCTGTAGTCGCTTTATTGCTGTCACGGTACATTACTATGTACCTGTGGTATGTTAAAAGTCCTCCTGAATGCTCCCGTTATTACTGCACTTGCCGTGGCAAGTGCGTGGTACTGGTGGTTTTTGGGTAAACCGATATCGGTCACGGTATGGTTTCCACTGGTACTTGATAGTCTTGTTGACTCTTCCTTTGATCTTATTGATCATTTACTTAGGTTAATCAGTCTCCTGAGTGACTTCTTAGTAAATCTGACACGGCTGTCGTTGATCCGGGTACCTCTTCAATCCTTGGAGATTCCCCCTTTTTGGTTTGGTTGTGTTCTTCCTTGTTGCTCGTTCCGACCGGTTTACCGTGGTTATTGAGCCTTAGCTTGTTTAGGCACTACAGTTGTAGTTGCATCAGATTATATCTTGTGAATGTTCTTGTAGCTGTCTGAGCTATGTTGACCAGGTTTGTAACCTTTTTGGCGTTGTAGTTTTGGAGTCAATCACTCCCGACTATGTCCTTAGCCAGCTAGCATACCGTTGGTGGTGTTGCTTGGCTATTACTGTTGTCCCGCAGACTTGTGTCTCGGGTTCTATTACTGCTCCTTTTCCATTTCGTTGCACGGTTAGTGCTTCTTTTCCTGCTGCTGGTTGTTTAGCTAGGTTCTGCGACACTTAAGCATGTCGCCCCATGCTGTTGTGAGTTGTAGCCTCTTTCTGATTGGAGTGCTCATTCAACCGCTATTGAGTGCGGGTATTTGTTGTTCAACCGGGATCCATTTTCGGGTCTTCCATTTCTTGGAATCTACTATATGTCAGGTTCTTTCCTCTTGTAGGAACATCTCATTACAGCCAGATCGGGTTTTCCCGAGTATGAGAGGGCTTTTCCTCTCTCTGGCGTCCTTTCCCAAGTTATACAGTGGGGATGCGGTGGGCGGGACTGGTACTGTAGGTATCAGGTACTCACCGGGAGTTCCTATCTAGCACATCTCTAATGCTAACACTCGGCCCTTAGCCCTAAGCTTCTAAATCCTAACTCGGTATTTCCTAAACTTGGTATTTCCAGTCATCAGAGCGAAGTATCGCTCTGATACCACTTTTTGTAACACCCCTACCATTAATACAGTCATTACCGTCTAATCTCCTCGTGCTTCTAGATTCACGCAGCGGATACATACTTACATACAGTGGGTGATACAATGCAGTTAGTCACCCACGTGACTAACAAGGCTACTACTTCTACATACAGCATCGGTCTGATAGACCGGAATCCCGAGTACTACATAATTACAATACATACTCCAATTACCAAATCAAATACTAGAACTTCCCATTCGTTACAATACTCCACAAGTTCAATACAATCTAATACACCGAGTTTACTAAGATCCTTATACAAGTAGATTACCTCTTTCAAATCCATACATACTCATTAAGAGTCTATCTACTACCCATTCCTCACAGAACTATCTACTTTCTAAATACAAAGGCGTGCCACCGGTCTCTTACCTTGACCGTATCCGCTTCGGGTACCTGCAAACTAAAAATGTTCCCCCTAGCGGGTCAGCTTTCGCTGCATATGATAACCGCATACCCCGCGTACTAGTGAGGGTACGCCGACCACTTGGTCGAATACATGCGGTTCATTTTACATTACATACATATATACATGCTTTCATTCATACCAAGACAATACTTTACAAAGATACATTCATACAGTTCAATACGTACACGGAAGACAATACAAGTCAACCATCCATACTTACCTTCACCCGAATACGCATACACATTACATACACAATACTTACACAATACACCATACTTGTTAGCTCCATTTGTCCACCCGGGTTAATCGGGTGGAGATTACTCTTTTACTCGTTCCACAGTACTTATGCATACATACTCATACTCATACATACTTACTTACTTACTCTTACTCATGTTAAGTCGTCGGGACCTCCGGCCCGTGGACTACTCCGTCCCACCACCGGGATTTACTTGGTTCATCAATCCAGGATGCTACCCATTTAAGGGATTTGGGCCGTGAACTAGTTTAAGAACCAGGAATCGGATCCAACCTCTTGTGTCTCCTCATCCTCACGCGTGGCCGAAGCTATATCGGACTTCTACTCATTCCAATTTATTCCTTACTTATGTTAGGAGTTAGGTAGTTATGAATTAGCAGAAGTCATTCATTCAAGCCACATACACAATACATTGTTCATATACTCGTCCATACAAAATACATTACAATATACAAGTACACTACGAAATACAATACACTTCATCATCATTCATATGTTTCATGAATTATACAAACTATTGTTCAAGACAAATATCGAGAACAATGTAAACAAACACAAGTAAGTGCAATATAGTCCGATTCATGCATTTATCTTATTAGGTGATCAAATAAGCACACAAATCGGGGTAACCAGATTAGGATACAGGGCATGAAGAAATCATACCGTTCACCGTTGTGCTTGTATCCCAACGTTCCTCCGGTGTTCACAAATCAAATCCTATTATATACATACAATTGATTGATTAATCTAACTATCATTAACTTAACTTGATTATTCTTATGTTTGCCAATCCTTACTTACTAAGTCTTTACATTCCTATACTTACATTTCGTTTACTTACTTTTAATTACTTAACAATGGTATACTTACATATATGTACATATGTACATGTGGGTATACATATATATATATATTATTATTTAATTTAATTTAATTTTTTTTTTGACTGGACCGACCCTGCATGTCCGGTCGCAGGTCCGGTCCATTCCAGTAGCCTTTATTACGGAATTTTTCTGGCCCGACCGAACTTGCAAGTCCGCGCAAGTTCGGTCCATTGCAGAAGGTTTCATCGGGAAATTTTTCTGGCTCGACCGAACTTGCAAGTCCAGTCGCAAGTTCGGTCCATTCCAGTAGGTTACAGACGGGAGAATTTTCTGGTCCGACCGAACTTGCAAGTTCGGTCGCAAGTTCGGTCCATTCCAGAAGGTTTCCCGTCTTTGTAAATCTGGGCTCGACCGAACTTGCAAGTCCGGTCGCAAGTTCGGTCCGGCCCAGTACTTCAGTTTTAAAATCTGTTTTCAGTTGATTTCTTTCCCCATTTTTTCCCCCATCTTTACCAATATTTCCCCACATGATTTAGCACTAATTAAGCCCTCTAACTCACCTTAATGCATCCACCAAATCCATTACTAAATCCTTCAAACAACTTACACAATCACCTCACTTCTTTTCCAACACTTGTAACAATTTTTGTTACACTTATGCTACAGATTTATAACCCAACTTCTACCATTCAATACATCATCTACCAATGTCACTCCTAGCATCCCAAATACATTTCCGAGCAATTACACATCTATACCCAAGTCCAACACTCTTTTTACCAATTCTTACACATTAATTTTTCCTAACTTCTCCAATGCATTTTAATACACTTTGCTACAGATTTTACACTTCTTATTTCTCATACTACTGTTACCACTTCATTACTACTAACATACCTACTCAATCCAATATACACCTTGGTTCTCCCATTCACCAAGTCATTCTTAAATACATAATTCCTACCAAAATTCCGCCATAGCTCGCCTACAATCCTCACTTATCCACACATACCCATTATCACCAAAATCATTCCTATTCTAGCCACACCCATAGAAGGGTCCTACCAGCACACATACAAATATAAGTTCCTCAATACTTTCTCAATCCACAATTCCAATATACATACACATCACATTTGGCTCCAAAGCCTACAATTCAAATTCTTGCTCTTAAATACTCAAACTTCACAATCCTCAATACTAGTACAAGGTTTTGGGTTCTTTAAATATTTTTCCCATTCCCATTACTCTATTGCGATAGAATTTAATATTAGGAAGGAGCTCTTACCTTGGGCTTATATTCCTTCTTATTTTCTCATTTTTTTTTCCTCCTCCTTCCTTTCTTGCCTCAAAATCGGTTATGTGGGGAATGGAGTTGCCAAACTCCATTCCCATCACCCAATGGACACAAAACACTTACAATTAATATACTAACCCTTAAATTAATGCTAATTCATTAAGGTATTTAAAATACAAATTCTAGGGTTTACCTTTGGAGTGCTTTAGTAGGGGTTTTAGCCCTTGGTTCAAGAAGGTGTTCTCACCACCATTGCAAGGTTGACATTATGCTCAAAAGAGAGAGAAAAATAGAGCATTACAAATGGGCAAAAATCGGCTAACCAAGGAAGGTGGAGAAAACTTGAATCTTTTATGGAGTTTTTAACATTGTTGGAAAGAGGAGACTCCAAGCTCCATAATGGTGTGCTTTTCTCTTCAAATGGGGAAAACCCATGGAGATGAAACTCATCCTTTTCGAATTTTGAAAAGAGAGGAATGTAGAGGAGAATGAGGGGAGCAAGAATATGTATTTATTTTTACATTTGGAGCTCACATGAAGGTGGAGCATGGATAAGAAGATGAAGTTGCCATTGTTGTTGTTGGGGAAGCTCAAAATCGCCCAAACCAGAGAGAGAGGAGGGAGAATTCGCTGGAATAGAGGAAGGATGGAGAGAGAGATGAGTGAAATGTGAGAGTGAGGTGAGAGGAAAGGGAATAAAGTAGTTTTTACTTTATTACTTGTTGCTTTTGCTCTCTTATTTAATTAGCTAGTTACATGTGTGTGAGAGGGGTTAATTTACCCATTAAAAACCGGTCCCCATATTACTACTATTTGGAGTGTTTTTCATCTTTTACAGAAACGCTCATTATTTTACCCGGTTTTGGTACTATTCACTAATCGGACCCGTTTTCCGGAATTTTCTCGTTTCTTTATTTTTATTGGTTATTAAGCTTCCATAGAAGCTTAATAATTGTTATTTAATGATTTATAATTTTTACGGGTCTGTTTGACCACTTAAAGCCACGTTTTCGAGTTTTCTCGAAAAACGTGCTCTAAAGCTCTATTAGTGTTTTACTTTATTATTTGGATCCGTTTTCTTCGGGAGTTGTTCCCATATATTATTTTGGTCTTAATAAGCTCTTAGAATCCTTGTAATACGCTAACCGAGGTTTTATACCTCCTATGGTTATTTAACGCTTACTTAGCGTTTTTCGCTTTTTAAGCGTTTCTTTATTTCTTTTGGATTTATTTTTCCACACCAATATTTCTTAATCATTATTAGGCTCTTAAATACCTATTATGATAATTTAATCACCATATTTAAGGTCGGGGTATTTCAAGAGTTGAATCTGATGGTATTGCACTCTTGTAAATGTATTGATTTATAGTATTTAACGAAGATTATATCTTCAGTTCTCTTTCATAAGTGAATCAGCAGTGTTTTTATAATGCATCAAATGATTTAACAAAATGAATCATACGTGTAATAAAAGTGAATTATTGTCTGCTATAATTTTATCTCAAATATTATAATGTCTTTAAATTTATGATAATTTTGTGCAATGGTGAATCTTATTCTAGTAAAACTTGAATCATCATTGTTATATAAGTGAATAATTATGTGGTATAATTTGTTTATGCTAAAAGTATGGTTTAATAGTAGTGTAGTAGTATACAACAGGGTTTAGGGTCTAATGATCTCTGATTCACTTTTTAACAACCTTTGATTCACTTTGTAACAACATTTGATTCATTTTTCTTAAACTTAAGATTCACTTTTCTTAAACCTCTTATTCACTTTAGTAAAACAATCTCTATTTATGAGAATCACTGTTCTTAAACATCTCATTCACTTTTCTTAAACCCATGATCCAGTTTATAAAAACCTCTGATTCCCATTTCTTAAACCTCTTAAACACTTTAGTAAAACAATCTCTACTTACGAGATTCAGTTTTCTTATTACTCTCATTCACTTTGTAACAACTTGTGATTCACTTTTTAACAACATATGATTCACTTTTCTAAAACCTCTGATTCACACTACTCAAACAATCAGAACTACTTTAGTTAAATAATCTCTGTTTGTGAGATTCATTTTTTTAAACCTCTTATTCACTTTTAAGCAACTCCCTGGTTCCCTTTTCTTAAACAACTGATTCACTATTTTTTTTTAAAATCTGATTCCCTTTTGTAAATCTCTTATTCACGTAAAAATGAATCAACAGTGTTAACAAAGTGAATCATATGTTTACGTAAAATGAATCAGCAGTGTTATGAAAGTGAATTATTTTCTGCTATAAAATACAGTTTCAGATTATAAAGTTTCATATACATTGTGATGTTAGTGGAAAGTGAATCTTATGTTTACCTAAAAATGAATCAACAATGTTATAAAAGTGAATTAGTTTCTGTAGAGCTTTTATGTTAAACTGTGAATTTATTCATGCAACTGCTGAAGCGACAACTGTTGATCAGCCAGAAATTGGTTCCACAGTTGCTTCCACATACACGTCACGACAAGTATACTAGTTTCAGTCAACCGATACCCACATTTCACTCACTCATGAAACGTCAGAGCCCACCACTCATGCTCACTTTCTCTCTTCTTCCCTCTCAAATCCACACCACCTCTCCGCTGTTAATCATCTCGGTGTCTGCAAATCCCACCTTTTTTCCTACAAACATTAATCCAATAAAATTCATCAAGTTCCATCTCAACCCCTTTCTTTATCTATTTCCTGCTCTCGTGCCCCCCTCATTTCCCGTGGGCTCAAATTCTTCTTCTGCTAAAAACCCAGACTGACGTCCGAGAGAACAAATTGTACCACCCCTTCCTTTTTTCTCGTTTCAGATGGGCAAGTACATGAAGAAAGGGAAGATCACTGGTGACGTGGCGGTAATAGAGTTTCCACAATCTGGCCTTGGAGTCTGTACCCGTGCCAAAACCCTCGCTCTCCAGCCGAACCCAGAGCTCTCTTACCTCCAGCTTCGTAATCGTCGATTAGAGAAGCCCCAATTTATTCCGCCGGTACTGTGAACTAGTGTTGAAAGGAAGAAGAAAGACAGAAGAAGATTACACATATAACCTTAAAATGAAATTACAATTATACCCATCACCATATTGTAACCTGGCGCAAGCGCCAGGTTCGAAAACACGCTATTTTATACAAAGATGTATTTTTTTACTAAGTTTCTAAATATTTTGCATGGAATCATATCCTTCTGAAATTCCCATCATAAATTTGAGAACCCATGCTTTTATGCGCAAAAATCTAATCAAAATCTTCTTTTAAAAAGATCAAAACGTGCCCGTTTTCCGTGTACATCCAGTGATTTGAATTTTACAAAGTTTCACCAAATTGATATCTCATGGACAAAATTATTATAAGAAGTCATATACCTTTTCGTCAATATATAAAAAAAAATCAAACTTTTGCTCAGAAACCTCATTCATTTCAAATCCTAGTTGTCCAAGAAAAGCCATGCATAAAATATAATAGGGAAATTTTATGAAATGTCACTATATTTTTAGTTAATTCATGAAATGCCACTAAAAAAATGTCACAAAATGTCACTATACTTTTGCAAAAGTTCATGAACTGCCACTATGTTATTGATCAGAAGTAAAAAAGACAAAAATACCCCTACTAGTTAACAAAATACTTTTAAAGTTCACAATATGCCACTAAGTGTTAAAAAATTCACTAAAATTCAAAAAATAAAATAAAAAATATTATAAAAATATAAAGAAAAATTAAAATATTATAAAACATTATACAGTATAGAAAAATAAAGCAAAAAATATATTAAAAATGTATTTTTATAAAAAATTTAATCTAAAAATTAGACAGCAATATTATATCATAAACTTATCTACATGACATAATATAATTTTTTACAAAATATTTTGTAAAAAATTGTTAAAAAAACAAAATAATCTATATTGAATAAATAAAAATAAATTATATTTTTAAAAATAAATTATTTTATATTATTAAAACAAAAAAATATATTTTTGAAATAATATTGATAAATTATTTAAAAAGTATTTATATTTAGTTTTCTAGATAACTTTAAGACATAGTATTTTAGTATTTTGTAGATAACAAAAAAATATTATGTCATAAACTCATCTATAACGTAGAATATAACTTTAAAAAAATCCATTTTTTTAATATTAGTTACATGAAATACCTCGGACTTAAAAATGGTGATTAAATAATTCTAATATGGTATTTGAGGGCCTAATAGTGCCTAAAGAATTTTGGTGAAGAAAATAAATCCAAAAGAAAAGAGAAAACGCTTAAATCGTAAAAACGTGCGGTAAGCAAGTACAGGAAGTATATGACCTCGTTAGGGTCCTAGATGGATTCCTAGGGCTTAATTACGGCTAATTAGTATGTGGGAACAATTCCCGAAGAAAAAGGATCCAAATAATGAAGAAAAAAGATTCCTAGGGCTTAATTACGGCTAATAGAGCCTTAAAGCATGTTTTTTTGAGGAAACCCGAAAACGTGACTTTAAGTGGTCAAACAGACCCGTAAAAAATTATAGTTGAATATATAATTATAATTAAGCATTAATGAAAGCTTAAGAACCATTAAAATTAAAGAAACGAGAAAAAATCTAGAAAACGGGCCCGGTTAGTGAATAGTGCTAAAACCAGGTAATTAACGGGCGTTATTGTGAAAAGACGAAAACGCCCCTAGCCTAAATAATTTAGGTGGCCGGTTTTTAAGAGGGAATTAGCTCTCTCTCTCACACACACCTAATTAGCTAGAATAAGAAAAGAGCAAATAAGTCAAAAAGTGAAAAGTACAAAAAGTAAAAAATACTCTCTCACCTCTCATTTCCCTCTTCTCTCTCCCATTCCTTCTTCTTCCCACCGTGAGCCATCTCCTTCCCCCTCCTCTGTGGCGATTTTGAGCTTCTTCAACAAACTCCCATGGCTTCCTCACTTCCTTCTCTTGTACAAGCTTCATTAAAGCTCCAAATGAGAAAATAACTACATATTCTTGCTCCCCTCACCAAGCTCTACATTCGTCTCTTTTCAAAACCGAAAATGGTGAAGTTCATCTCCATGGGTATACCCCATTTTAAGAGGAAGCTAGAGATTCTTGAAGCTTGGAGTCTCCTCCTTGTTTTAAGGTAAGAAAAGTCATAAAAGTCCACTTCTTCCTACATTTCTTATGTTACCGATTTTGACTCCCTATTTCCCTTGAATGAGCCTTGTTCAAGCTTCAAAAGCTTATGGGGAGTCCTCCTTTGATTCTTGACCAAAACCCTATTTTAGGGTTCCAAAGGTAATTCTCCATCCTTGTGCTTTAAGCCCCCTTCTTTGTATCCTAGCTTAATTAATAAGTCTAAGTACATTGTTTAAGTGTTTAATTTCCCCTTTGGGTGTTGGTTTAGAGAATTAGGCATTTGGATTGCCCTTGACCGATTTTGCATCAAGAGGAGTGGAGAAGAGAAATGAAAAAGAAGAACTTGAGAATTGAATGTAATTAACTACCTTGATATCTACCTTAAATGTTGTAGGATTTGGGATGGGAAAAAATTCAATGAGTGAACCCAAAATATAAGTTGGAACGTGGTTAGTTGAGATGAGAAATAATTGTGGGTGTGTTTAAATGCATTTGAGATTGTTGTACAATTTAAGGGCCTTGGAGTCATGCACTCTGTGATTAGTGCCTATGTTGTTGATTGATGAATTTTGAGTGAGTTTGTGTGCTGGTAGGACCCTTTATGGGCGTGGCTAGCTTTGAATTGATTTAGGTGAAGAAATTGTGTAATTGGAGATGTTAGAATTATAGGTGAGCTATGACGAAATTTCGGTAGAAACCTAAGGGGTTTTAGGCGAGGAATGAGAGAAGAATAGCCTAGGGTTAACTAGGTGTATGTAGGAATTGATTTGGTTGGAGTAATCAACCTTAGATGGTAGTTGAAGGCTTGGAATGGTTAGGACAAAATCTGTAGCAAAAGGGGTTGTTGAAGTGCCTTGGGAATTTTAGAGAAGGATGAGAATTTAAGACTTTAAGAATAAGGCACGAACTTGGGTATTGAAGTACATTTGTTTTGGAGGATTTGGAATGGTCAAATGGTTGGGAGAAGAAGTGTAAAATGTCAAGGGGAAATTTAGAAATGCACAAGTGTGTAAAATGCAAAATGTGAGAATTGAAATTGTAGAATTGAGCAAGAATTGAGTAGGAGTATGACCAATGATTTGAGGAGGTTTAGAGCATGATTAGGAGTGTTTTAAGGTGTTTAAACATGTACAAAACATGTGGAAGGATTTGGGAATGATTAGGTGTGGATTAAGATTGGAATTGAAAATTGACATTTTAGCAACTTTATAGCAGGGTCCGGGACTTAGGGGTCGCACCAAGTCCCGGACCGACCTTAAAAATGCCCCGAGAGTGAAAACCAGTATTGGTCCGGGACCTTAGCCCAGGACAAAGTCCCGGACTAGGGGTAAAAACAAGCCGAGAGTGTGAATCTGTATTGGTCCGTGGCCTTGGGTGTGGACCAAGTCCCGAACCACTTCCAGAATTTCACCGAGAGTGTTTTTAAGGGTTCTAAAGATTGGGGATTGATTGGTAATGGTTTTAGGTGATGTTTAGGCCTTGTGTTGGTGATATATAAAGGTCCTAAGAAGCATGAACAAGTGCTAGAAATGAGTGAGAAGTAAGGACTTAAGTTAACAAGAACAAAGACGAAGTTAACGGGATAACGGGGTAAGCACGGGAGTAATATTCATTTACCTACCGTAAGGTATTGATGTTAATAGAACCATTTGACATGTGATCACCGATTCGAGAGTAAGACTCGAGGAACGTGAGGTGACACGGTAAAGTTAATCCATGGTGAAAGGTATGATTTTCTCATGCCCTGTATGCTAACCGAGTTACACTGATTTGTGTGTTGCTTGTTTGTGTGCCGACTTAATCAAGATAAAAGCATGAAAATGACGATTATAGACCAACTAACCTAGCGTTATAAACCGACTCATAATTAAGTAACGATTGGTTAGTGACTCATAGAAAGAGTTGTTTCGCAAAATAACAAAAACGTGGAAACACACGAAAACCATCGAATCAAGAATAATGATAATGCAAACATACGAACTCACTAGAACGCGAGGGAGCTGTATGGGATTAGTAAACTCCCGTTAACGGTTAGAGAACCGAGTTGAAATAATCCACGAACCCAAATAAGAATGGTAAGATATAATGGACCTCTACTTAGAGGACGATGATAGTTCTAAGAAAAGAACTCACGAGAAAAGTAAAATACATATAAAGGACCGTCGAACTCCTTTAAAAGATAGTCGATCTACCATATGAGGATCCGACCAATTTGAGAAAATGTCCCGAACATAAAAAGTATTCGATAAGTTGGGGAAATCCTTAAATCTGAGAATACTAGACATTGAGAAAATTCCCTAAGCTATTAGATGATATCGAGAGAGAGACTTCTAGGCTAATCTACATGATTAAAATATAACTCCGAGAGAGGAGTATTTGGGAAACTGAGTAGTCCGGTAGAGATACAGATGTTTGAGATTTTGAGGAGCTAAGTGTATAGTTTCGTTTGATAGTCGAACCTTCCCACTATGCTAGACCCGGAGTAGGGTCCAAACCGGGGAAGTAAGACTTGTATTTGGAAGCCCGGTGGTGAGTCTTGTGTATGACTCTGCCCGGAGGTCATGGGTAATGACTTAAAAGGTATCCATTGAGAATTTGAGTATTGAATTTGATAACTTGAGAGTTGAAATTGAGAATTGAGAATCGAGTTTGAAGCATGAGAATTGAGAATCTAGCTGAGAATTAAGAACTTGAGAGTTGAAGATTTAAAAAAAAAAAAAAAAAGATTGAGTATTGTAGAACTTGATTGAGATTGAGAATAAGAGAGATTGTGTTATGCCCCATATTTTTTTATTTTCTTTCTGATCTGCAAAGGGAGTTCGCATTAAATTTTGATCCTATAGTAACATGTCTATGACATTCCGATCTTATGTTAGTTGTGGTATGATATTATTTCGGTTATTCGTATTGGTTAGAAGGAATGAGGATTATACATGCCATTTCCCCCTTTGTCATTTTTATTATTAAGTAAGGAAAAAGGACTTTTCTATTCTAGTTATTTATTTCCTCCTCCTTCCTCCTTTTCTAATTCACGATCTTTCTCCCTCATGCTCTCAACTTCCACTTCGCTCTTTATCTAGTAACCTCCCTTTTCTTCTCTTTCTCTTCTTCAATATCCTCCTCGTAAATTGAATGCTGGAGTCTTCTTGTGGAATTCCGTTTGTCTATCAGTCCTATGTCAGGTTTGGTTGTAAATTCCGGTTCCATTCTTCGGTAAGTTCTCCCCTCGTTCTCTTCTGATTTTAACTTTGGAATTCTGGAATTGTTCGGTCCGAGGGTTCGTTATTGTAAATGGAGATTCGAGGAGTCTGTTGGTTAGGGTCCGCAGAGATAGCTTTGCGTCGGATCTGAGGTAGGTGGTAGATGGATTCAGTTGTATATGTTCAACCACGGGGGTTCCGTTCTAGTTTCTGTATATGATTGTTTTGACTCTTTGATTGGTGACATTTTTGGTTGATTTTGATGTGCGTTTGATGTGTTAAAGCCCCGTGGAAATGTGTT
Source organism: Limonium bicolor (assembly GCA_023374045.1). Classification (NCBI taxonomy): domain Eukaryota; kingdom Viridiplantae; phylum Streptophyta; class Magnoliopsida; order Caryophyllales; family Plumbaginaceae; genus Limonium; species Limonium bicolor. The sequence continues at coordinate 4,280,227 of CM041777.1, forward strand.
TTCGCTTGGCTATTTTGCTACTATAAGTTATGAATGTTTTGTGGGGGATTTGTGGCTTGGTTCTGGCTGATTTCCGTAGTTGATTTTGCAGTTTTCGCTGTGTCCGAACATGTGTCCGAACATTGAAGATCGAACATTATGCGCGGGCAGATTTTCTGGCTCTCGGCTTACGTCCAAACATGCAAGGTCGGACGCATGTTCGGACCGGCCTTTGTTTTTGCATAACTTCTTCGTCTGAGATCCGTTTTGAGTGCCGTTTGCGGTGTTGGATTCCTCTTTTCGAGTACTAATTGTTTTGATATGTTTTAGCACATGTTAATGTGTATTATTATCTAAAAGTCTTTGATAAGCCCTTGAACTCTGATTTGCTCTGAAAGTGAGTTTCAGCTTCTGACTTTGGTTTTGACTTTCGTATTTCATTGGTCTTGGCTTAAGACTTCTGTTTCAGCTTATGAATTCTGTTTTTGGTTGTGTTAAGCCTTGGGCTTAGGTGTTAGCGCTCTGCAACGCCCACTGTTCTGTTTTAATTAAGCTTCTACTTTCTGCTCTGATCTGATAAGGACTTCCGTTCTGTTATGTATAAAGCTTTGATCTGTTCTAAAAGCTTCCGATTTGGGACCTAGTCTTCTCTGTGTCTGAGCCGTGGATGGCTGGGTCTAGCTATCCCGTAGCATGCTGCGTAGGACGTCCTTCTGTTATCTCACGGGGGTCTCCCCCGTTCTGTTCATAGGTGTCTCACCTGTTCTGTTTAAGAGTGATGTTTCCTCGTTCTGGTCACAGACTCGCTCCGTTCAGTTTGTATGCATTGAATGCTAGTGTCCCACTTTTGTTTGTATTTTGTTCGGCCTCTGTCTTTCCTCTCTGCTTTTGTATTTGACAGACTGTTGTATGCTTTCTGTCCTTTGAACATCTCTGTTTGTTTGTACTGCTTCTGCCTGCTCCGTCTATTTTAAAACTCAGACAGACTGTTGTGTGCTTCCTGTCTGTTGAGGATTTCTGATTTGTAAAGTGCTCTACTTCGTCTGCTCTATCTGTATTGATTTTAGATGGTCTGTTGTGTGCTTACCGTCTTCTTCTAAGTTCCGGATTTTTCTAAGCCTCTGACTTTGCTAAGCTTCTGATTGTGTTTAAGCTTTTGAGTTTGTTAAGCTTCGGATTTTATTAAGCTTTCAGCTTCTGTTACCTTCTGCTATTAAGTGTATGTTTTGACCACCGCTTAGCTTCTTGTGTTTTAGACTTCAGTCAATTTGAAAGACTTCCGCTTTGTCTCTGATTTTGCTCTAGCTAAGCGCTTTTGTATATGTATATATATGTATGTTCAGTATCTGTTTTGATCATGCTCAGCTGATAAAGGTTATCACCTGATGAGCTATAGTTTGGCTCACCCCTATCTCTGTCTTATTTGTAGGTTTTAGTTCGTGCTTGGAGATTCAGCTTTTACTTTTCATCTTGGCATTTGAGTTTTGTATTCATCTTGTTTGGCCATGGTGCCCAATTATAATTAGATTATGCTTTGTATTTCAGTCTGGATTCCGCTTGTGTATTGTAAAGACATGTTGTAATCGTTTATTTGGTAATATATGAGCATTAGTTATGTTTTGGGGTTTTGATAGTGTCGCCTTGCGTGTCTTAGGTAATAAGCGCGCGACATGTAACAGTCTCTCAACCAGGGTGGTTTTGGGGTCATTACATTTAGTGTTATTAGAGCCAGGTTTGGTTTTTGTTGGGATTTGTGGGTGTCTGCATGTTTACGCTTCCGTGTCCTTGCCTGTTATCTGTTATGTGTGTTCTCTGTGGTTGTCTGCTATCATAGTGGCGCAGCGGAAGCGTAGTGCCTATTTGCATGTGCTTGTGTGTTCTGAGAATGAATCTGAGGGAGTCGGGTCTTTTGGAAAGGATGACCGAATGTGAGTTCTTGTTTGACAGAGTTGTGTGCTTCAGTTATGAGCTTGTGTTACGTGCTTGTTTTGTATGTTCTGTGTTGTGTTCTGGTGGGATTTCGCGAGTGTGTGGGTCCATTGGGTAAGGACACCTCTGAGAGTTCTTGTGCCTTTAGGCTGAGTGTTAGTTTCTGTTTCACCTTTTCTGTCAATGAGTCAGCTAATAAGTTCTGAGTGTTAGATTTGTGAGGTGCAAGCTTCTGAGATATATGAGTGTTGTTCCTATTCCTTTAGCTTAGCCTTTGTAATCTTTCGCTTTCCTCATTCTGTTAGTGAATCAGCTAGTGAGGTCCGTGTGTTAGCTCGTGTAAGTAGAGCTTCTGAGATATGTTAGCATTCTTTTTGTATCTTTGTGCTGAGCCTTCAGTGATTGTCAGTTTTGTTTCTTCTGCCAACGAATCAGTTAGCGTATTCAGAGTGTTAGCTTGGTAAGGTCCAACCTTCTGGGATATGTGAGTTTTCCCACTAGTGGAAAGATTTTATGTGATGCCCTTTAAACCACGGTTTTACTTGTAACCGTGGTTTAAAGATTATATACCACGGTTCTAAAGATAACCGTCATATACAACCTAACTGCGAGACTTTATACCACGGGTTTTAGCAAAACCATCATATATAATATAATAGCGAGACTTTATACCATGGTTACCTACAGAACCGTGGTATTTAGCTAATAATAAATGACGGTTTTGACGGAACCGTCGTTTATAGTTTCGCTAGGGATAACATAAACCACGGGTATTGATAAACCGTCATTTATGTTGCTCACCGTACCATTTTAAATGACGGCTTCTCGAGGAACCGCCGTTTAAAACTCTTTTAATAAAACTCCCGCTTTTCTTTTCTTCTTCTTCCTCCTCGGCCCGACTCTCGCCATCTCTACTCTCTAGCTGGCGATTTCGAAAACCTCAGCCGCCCCTCTTCCTCCGTTGCCGCCCCTCTTCTTCCGCTGTCTCATCTCGTCGCCCGCCCTGTCCGCCGTCTCACCACGCCGCCCCCAAGCCTTATCGTATTTTCCATCGTCGCCCAGCAACACTCGCGCGCGCCAACACCGACGTCTGCTCCGCCGCCCCGCTTCTCCGCCGCCACGCTTCTCGCACCGCCGCACCACGCACGCCCACCACCTACAAATCCGGTTAGGTTTAGCTTGCATTTTTACATCAAACAAGATAAACTGTCGAGTATATATATGTCCGTGCTTTTTTTTTGTTTATGTTTTGTTGAAACAAAATCGATCGTAGTTGTGGGTTTAATATTTTTGCAATCATGCTAAAATGTAGATAAACTGTCGAGTATATGTCCGTGCTTTTTTTTTTCTGTTTTGCTGAAACAAAATCGATCGTAGCCTCTGTGGGTTTAATGTGGTATTTTTGCAATCATACTAAAATGTAGAAGACGCTTTGAGCTCCGGGATATGCTAGTCACCCCAATATAATGAAGAAAGCTAACTATAATATTTCATGATAAGGGCATAGTTTCAGAATTACAAAGATCTCACCATAAATATTAGGTAATGCTCAAGCCCAGATAGAAGCTGTTTCGTATAGCATTTCACATGCAAAATTGAGAAAAGTTTTCTCAACCTAGAAATAAAAAATGATTTTGGTTGCTAGCGAATGGTAAAACAAATAAATGTGGCTCATTGATGGTAAATACTTCCTCAACCAACACCATTGAAAAATAGCTTGTGCAGTTGCTAATGACATTAAAATGAGTGGCACGATCCACCTTCATTCACTCTATGGTTCTGCTCATAGAATTAATTCATGGGGCCTGTATTCTGATGCTGTTATTGCATGTGTTTGTTTCTGCTTAAAAAAAGTGTGGAGTCTCTAACAATACGCAAAGGTCATGCCAAATTTTTTCCAGAATTTAACCTTATTCTAATTTCATTGGATAGGTGTTACTACGGTTGAAAAATTCCTCTTCCATCCCATTTCCGAGTTGACCATCACTACTCACTAGATTAGTATTTTAAGAATGAATCAAAAACATGGTTTGTTCAAAATTTATTCGTTTGTTCATTTGTTCAATTATTCATGTTTTTTTAAATTAAAACCTTATCATAATATCGTTAGGTGTTACTACATCCAGTTTCTTCTTCCTCTACCTCCCGCCAGCTGACCATCAGTACTCATCAGGTTGGTATTTAAATGTTTCAAATTTATTCTTGTTTTTCTATTAAACATTTGAAAATCAATTCAAACATAGAATTACTCAAAGTTTTAATTTTTTTTCCACTCTTGCACAATACCATTTTTGATTGTTTTTATAACTTTTAAGATGAACTTATCATTTCTTGATTGAAGTCGCAGTCTTGAATTTCTAACGAGACCGGTTGTCACCCTAACTGCTGCCACACACGTCAACCTCTGCCACCGGCTTGCCTGATCTGAACCCACGGTAGTATTCTGGCATAGTGCTAGCAATTAATTTCCTTTTTCTTGTGAACTAAAACTTACTTATTTTAGATTCAATAGATTAATTATATGGACCCAAACCAAAACATCCCAATTGATTATTTTAATATATCTAAAGCTAAATTTTTCTGTAGTTGTTACCTCCTCATTGCGCTAACTATTTTCTTGAACCGGCGATTTCCAGGTTGCTTCGAGCACAACCAGAGTCAGACTGAAGACGCGAGGGGAGCAAACAGATCGAACTGGTATAATACTCGAATTTAATTATGTAAAGCAACGCATTGTTTATTATTGCAAAATAACGAAAGATTTAATATCAAATATATAAATTGATTTGTAATTCTGATTATGATTCTGGAAGTTCTATATTTTAGTGGCATGATTATTAATTTGAGTGATCTACTACTCTAAACTGCTGCTGATTGACATAAAAAAAAGCATGCTTCCCATTCTGATGATGTCTATTGTGTGCGTTTTGCTGAGAATGTTGTTATTGTGTTTGGATTTGCATATATAAAAAAGTGTGGAGTACCTAAAAATACGTAAAGGTCATGCCAAATGTTTTCCAGAATTTAACTTTATTCTAATTTCATTGAATAGGTGTTATATACTACGCACAAGAGCATTTACCTACTTGTCCTTCTTCTGTGTTGTCTGCGCTAGCTGACCATCAGTACTCATCAGGTTGGTATTTAAATGTTTCAAATTTATTCTTGTTTTTCTATTAAACAATGGAAAATCAATTCAAACATAGAATTACCTGTCTGAGATTTACCTGATAGAGGTATGTCTTAGATAGTCCCTGTATTGGGACTGTCCAAACACCTTTGATCTCACCATCTAGGTTGTGAATGAGTTAATTTAATATACAGTAGTTCAGTGATAATTTCGGAAGCATTACCCTAGTGTTCTTCTAGTGTACATATATATATATATATGAATTGAAAAAATTCATATATATATATATGTACACTAGAAGAACTGTAGGGTAATGCTGCCGAAATTATCACTGAACTACTGTATATTATTAACTTGTTCCTAGGTGAGATTGAAGGTGATTGGATAGGTTTAGGTTGTTAAATCTGTAAATAAAAAAAGAGGAGATCAATGGAACGAGTTCACGACATCTGGTGTGTGTTGAAAAAGGAGATGGAGCGCTAAGTGATGTACAGTGACAGATTGGACATCCAGTACCTAGAAGGGGTCAATAAATTTTGCAAAGACCTTGTTGACAATCTTAAACCAATGGATAAGGGATATATTCGATGTCCTTGTATCGATTGCAAGAACGACTTCATATACCGAGGTGTGGACAAGATTAAGGATCATCTAATTCGCAGAGGGTTTACAGAAGATTATGAAGCCATAAAAATACTGCATGGTCAACATTCAGTACAAGTGTTTGAATGTGCTGATAACGTCGTTGCAGAACAATCAGAAATGGATGCTTCACACGATTTTGGGGATATCTCAAGATGATTCAGATGAGGAGGACCTTAATGCAATGATGGAAGATGTTGAACAACATTTTTCCAACAAACCCAAAACATTCGAAAATCTGATGCAAGCATCCAAGGAACTGTTGTACAGTGGATGTGATACGCAAGAGCAAAGCAAATTGAGCGTTGTCCTAAAACTATTCAATCTGGAGGCGAGAAATGGATGGAGTGATGTCAGTTTTACAGATCTTTTACAACTACTGAAGGATGTACTACCAAAGGACAATGTTATACCCACAACAACTTATGAAGCAAAGAAGTTAATGTGTCCGATGGGTATGGAATATAAAAAATACATGCTTGTCCAAATGGGTGTATGTTGTACTGGAAGGAGAATGAGTTGGATGACCATTGCTCTGAATGTGGGGAATCACGTTATATAAAAAAGGGTGAGAGAAATGACATAAGCACTAAAGTGGGTTCTCCTGCTAAGGTGTTGTGGTATCTACCGATAATTCCCCGATTCTAACGTTTGTTTGCAGTTCAGAAAGATGCTGAGAACCTCCGATGGCATGCTACCCATAGAAAGAATGATGGTAAATTGAGACATCCAGTCGATCCACCACAATGGAAAAACATTGACAGAATATTCCCTCAATTCGGTACAGGCCCAAGGAACTTAAGACTTGGTTTATGCACTGATGGGATGGACCCATATGGCACTTTGAGCAGTATACACAGTACTTGGCCTGTTTTATTGACAATATACAATCTGCCGCCATGGTTGTGTATGAAACCCACACATATTCTCCTCTCTCTGTTGATATCGGGTCCAAAACAACCGGGAAACAAAATTGATGTGTTTTTGCAACCACTTATTGACGATTTACAACTGTTGTGGAATGAAGGTGCGACAGTGTATGATTCATACGGTATGGAAAACTTCACGCTCCGGGCTATGTTGTTTTGTACAATCAATGATTTCCCTACATACGGCAACCTCTCGGGATACACAATTAAAGGAGCACTAGCGTGCCCTATATGTGGAAATAGAACTTGCAGTATACGGTTAAAACACAGTGGAAAAATGTGTACATGGGCCATCGGAAATTCCTCCCGAAAGGTCACAAATACCGTAAGATGACAAAAGAGTTTGATGGAAAAACCGGTCATGCAGTCGCACGACCACCACTATCTGCTGCTGAGACTTACAATCAGTTGAAGAATGTTATGAACAACTTTGGTCCACCAATTAAAGCCACTGAAAAGACCATCTGGAAGAAAAATCAATATTTTGGGAACTTGATATTGGCAACATTTAGAGGTGAGACATTTGCATTGATGCTATGCACGTTGAGAAAAACATTGGTGAAAGTGTAACTGCGACACTACTAAACGTGAAAGGAAAACAAAAGACATTTGGAGGGTAGAAAAGATCTGGTTGAATTGGGAACAAGAATTCGCGCCACAACAAAAGGGAAAACGAACATTCTTCCCCGCTTGTCATACATTATCCAAAGAAGAGAAAATAAGTTTTTGTAGTTCTCTTCGTCATATTAAAGTGCCATCGGTACTCATCGAACATATCAAGTTGGTATCAATGTCTGATCTTAAATTGGTAGGGATGAAGTCTCACGACTATCATGTGCTGATGCAGCACTTACTTCCGGTTGCAATCCGTGGGATCCTTCCAGCTGATGTCAGGAAAACTATTACAAATTTATGTGTTTTCTTCAAAGGAATTTCGTGTAAAGTGCTTGATGTGGAGACGCTGGATAAACTACAGAATGACCTTGTGATCACCATGTGTCAGTTGGAAATGTATTTTCCTCCTTCGTTTTTTGATATTATGGTGCATCTACTTGTTCATCTTGTTAGAGAGATCAAACATTGTGGTCCGTTATACCTTCGATACATGTATCCGTTTGAGAGATATATGGGTATACTGAAAAAGAAAATGAAAAACCGTCGGCGTCCAGAGGGAAGCATAATTGAAGGGACAGTAACAGAGGAGGTAGTTGACTTCTGCACTCACTACTTACACGGTGTTGATGTTATTGGATTACCAAAGCAAGACATGATGGCAGGCTTAAAGGGGTTGGTACCTGTGGGAAAAAATTATGCAGAGTTGATATTGATACATTGAACAAGGCACATCTGGTTGTGTTGAATCATTCTGAAGTTGTTGAACCGTATTTCGATGCACACCTAGCCTACCTCAAAACAAAACACCCAACGATGAGTAATGCCAAATTAAAAAAAGAGCAGAATGCAACATTTGTTAAGTGGTTCAGACAGAAGGTGATGAAGATTCAAGGAACGTGGATGAAATGATCCAGTTGTTGGCACTTGGTCCAAATCTCGATGTGTTGTCTTATGAAGGATATGATGTAAATGGATTTTCTTTTTACACTGAACGTCAAGATTGTAAATCGACAAACCAGAACAGTGGTGTGCATCTTATCGCTTCACAAGACATTTTCACAGGAACAAGTCGTAATACACTGAAGAACGAATATTATGGTGTTATTGAGGATATTGGGTCTTGAATTACACTAGTTATGAAACTTGCGTATTTCGTTGCAAATGGGTGGACAACAAACAGGGATATCGTGAGGAGGATCATGGTATGAAGCTAGTTGATTTAACGACAGCGGCTCCTACTGATGAACCCTTTATTGTTGCATCAAAGGCAAAACAAGTATTCTACTGTCGTGATCAGTGTAATCCCAGATGGTCTATTGTAATGCAGAGTAAAAGATCGATAGTTGGGATTGATAATATTGTTGATGAGGATGAATACGACTGTGAAGATGAAACAGATGTACCTATTCGGTTGCCGATGGAGGTAGATAATGTAACTAATTTTGAATATCGAAGGTCCGACCACAATGAAGGATTGTGGATTGAACGATGAAATGTTATTTTGTAAGTTGGTTGACAATATTATATATTTCATTTTTGTCATGTTTCAATTTGATTCAGTAGATGTTCGTATTAACCTTGTTAATTATTGATTATTTTTCAGATTATGGATCCTGACGATAGAGTCGAAGAGGACTTACTGTTGGGGTTGGATGATATTGACGATGACGTCCCTGCTAAAGAACCACCAGCTGCATCTACTTCGCAAAACCCTCGGAAAGGATGTGGACCGACCCGTGGGTTGAAGGTGAAGAAGGATTCTCCCATCGATTTGGTCTGGGACAAGTACCTCCGACATTCTGGTGGGTCGAAGCACTAGACAAAGACATCATATGGCAGATGGTGCAGAAGCGGTACAAAGTCGCGAATAATCTTCGGACTAAGATTGATTCACTTCTAGCGACATCACTGCGACAATTCAAGCATCGGTTGGTAAATGGTTGGATTATCAAACCGGGCTCCAAAAGGTCACAGCCGTGGGTAGTGTATGATGGTATGATCACGGAGGAGGACTGGAAGATATTCTACGACCATCGCCAGACTGAAGAGTTTAAGGTTTTTTTACAATTATTTTTTCTTAATTATTTAAGGAATAAAATTTAACAAATATTTTTGTTATTATGTATAACTTACAAATATATAAATTTTGTAACATTTACGTCAAGAACAAGCGAGACGTAACCGGGCGAAGAATATATATAAGCACTTGATGGGGCGAGCTGGATATACGGGACGCTTGGAGAAGTGGAAGAGCGAGGGCTTACTAACGAAAGTTAATCAAGACGACACTCAGTCAGTTATTGATAATGTTGACGATGCAAGTAGGGTGCAGACATATATGCTGGGTCGCATGAAGAAAAATGACGAGGGAGTATATGTGTTCCCACAGAGCGAGACTGCTGAGTTGGCTTCAAAGATTGTAAGTATATATTTTTAAAAGTTGTTGTTTACTAATTAGTAAGTTCATTTCTAATATTTTTGTAATTTAAAATAGTCAGGATCTACTGAGCGATGGGAGATGGTTCCGGACCCTCCGTCTCAGGATGATCCACTGAATAAGGCCCTTGGGCAAAAGGATCATCCAGGGCGAGTGCGGGGGCTTGGAGGGGAAGTTCACCAAAAAGACGTGTTTTATTCGTCTCGATCGAGAGTACCACAGGCTGAAATGATAGAGATAATGGTGGATGCACGGGTGCAGGAGTCGGAAAGACGTCACTCTGAGGAGCGTCAAGCCTACGAGGAGCGCCTGCGATGACTTGAGGCTTTAGTATTGAGCTAGATGCATGCTCCTACACCGACACCTACTCCTACACCAGTGTCTGCTCCTATCGCGACGGCGGATACATCGATAGTGGCCGACGATCGTACACCGGCACCTACTGCTACACCGACGTCTGCTCCTACCACGACGGCGGATACTCCGATGGTCGATGATCCTACACCGACATCTGCTCCTACCACGACGGCGGATACTCCGATGGTCGATCATCCTGCACCATCTTCTTCTACCAAAGACACATTTCCTTATCAAAACCTTTCGGTTTGTTCTTTTTTCCTCCTTAGTTAATTTAACATTACTTTTAAAACAATATATTAGCTTGCTTACTGTTGTGAGTTGATGTAGGTGGCTAAATCATGCCATCTGTTTCAAGTGTTGGATGGTGGGACTGTGCATGTTGCATACAATCGGGTTTTACAGACCGGACCAAACACTGTAGTACATTTCAAGCCCATCCCACCTCTCCACGCTCGTGTGTTGGTAGACGACCTTGTGCGAGGCCATGAGGACTCTCCGCTTCCGTTGGAGTGGAATCAGTGGAGTAAATTAGGTCAAGCACAATCTTCAGTTGTTCCATGGCCATATTCTCTCATTGATGTCAGTGACAAGGTAAACTATTTACATGCTTACTGTTTATTTTTTAACTTGATTGTTGACTGATATTTTTATTATTTAAATTTTGTATACTATTAGATTGATAAGGAAATAAGACAGGTTAAGAAGAGAAAAGTGGATAAGGGGAAGGGAGTGGTGAAATCAAATGAGGAGAGTCAGAGTGTGAGAAAGGAAGTGGTGAAACCTTTCGATATGACTCCTAGGAGATCCCCCATTCTGACACCCAAGTTTCTGAAGAAGTTGACAGATAAACAAAGAATGTTGTATGACTTTTTCATGACGAGGGAGCAGTCTGTCACCAACTTCAACATGAAAGTGTCTCAACATATTTTCCACTCCCCCAAGCCCAGAGATCTGATGATTACCGTGAGCGATCTAAGAGAATTTTTTATGGGAGACCTGCTTAACAACTCTGTGTGTAACACCCCAACCCGAAATCTAATAACCTGAACGATGATCGCTTCCAAATAAACTTAAACTGCAGCGGAATAAATTACAATAACCGGGCGGTATTACAATGCTGTTAGCCACCTTTGTGACTAACAAGGCTAACTCCAAATACAAATTGCAAGTGTCACCATCTGAATACGAATACAATCCTGAGATATTAGGAATCAAACTTAAAAGTACAATAATCAAGTAAAAACAATAGCTGATAATAAACTCCCACAGCTTAGTCTGCCCCACCTACGCTCGGTCGGGTAATCACTTCAACTTCAGGTACCTGAAAAGTGGGGTGCCCCGAAGGGCTCAGCAACAACGCTGGTATGAAAAGCATGCAGCCCACAAGCTACTGGGCCACACCAACTACTTTGTCGAATACATGCAGATCATTTTTTTTTAAAAGCTGTAATGTAACACCCCTACTAAATCGGTTCCTAGTAATCCTATAAAAGTCGCGCACAATAATATCTCGCAGCGGTAAATAATAAACTATCGGCCTAATGGTGTCACTGTTATCACTCGCCCATACGGGTGATAACGATTTACCTGATAATCAACTTGCGAAACGTATTCCCGCAGTGACCACAAGAGATAGATAGTAGAATTTAAACAACTTAAAACAAATCTAACATCAACAATTATTACAGACCGTGAGCATCTAAACCAAATACACCTCGGTTAAACAACCCGAGTCCAAAATAACCTGAGTATCACACCGTACCAAGTCTAAACCAACTCTACTATCACAATAGTCTCGCCTCGCTGCGACCCACCAGCTAATCACCTGAAATAGAGATGGTTTGTGGTATGGAATCAGCCCCTGCTGAGTATGTCATCACATGCCCCGTCATGCCCCGTCATGCCCCCAAAGACCCCTCAATTATTTGGTCGAGAGCATGAGGTTCATTACATGCAATACCGTTTTATTTAAAACTGTAAAACAATTAACAGTAACATCCATACAATAAACACAACCATCAACATGTATAATATGACCACAAGTATACCCAATGAACAACCAAGCGAAACAACGAGAATAATAAACAAGTATTAATTCTCGTCCATGGTATAGAAACCAATATCGTTCGCCACTGCATAATTCTCAACTGTATTATTTGTTCAGTTATACCTAGTGACAATGTCTCGTTAAAACGACATGTCTCTAGTTACCCATATATTATGGCGGGTCACCCATGGCAGTAGCCACTCCAACGGTAGAGTCTCCGACCAACGAGCCATTCTAGCTCACGGGAAATTTTCTTGATACTTACGGACCCGTACGCGAACATCCTGGTATCGTTTTTGTGATCACAGCGCGCACCAAGAGCCACATCCTCTTGGCTTTACTTTCCATCTTTAATTAATTATTTATTCCATCGCATCGCATTACCAATTTTCCTAACACACAGACTAAGGTCATTAGTCCAATCCGGAGTCTGTAAACTCAGATCCAGTGTTAGATACGAGAGCGGCGTATAGAAAGGCCAATGCTCCGTATAAAAGTCTCGGATAATATGTATATCTTATTATCCTAGTGCTACAACGTTTTTCGACGATCCTTTATTTTCATATAAGATAGCACCATAGCCGCTAGTTCGTTTTATATATATTGGTTCATATATACGAACCGGTACTGTTAACTCAACAACAGTAATAATGAGCAGCTATAAATATACAGTTCATGCATATTTAATTAAACTTCAGACAAACAATCTTATCACAGATCACACAAAGTCTGAACTGAGGAAGCCCTCAGAGACAATCAGAGACACATAACAACATACCGTTCACCCTGATTATTACGGTGGAGTATGAATCAGCAAGATCCTATGCTCCTTGTGTAGTCTCTAACAGTCTAAACAATACATAATGCTACTGATTAGCATACCATATAATAACACAATCCCACGGTACCCCGTACCGTCACTATTAACTCCCGGTTAACCCCCCGTTATTAACTGTCAATGTTTGTCGGGCTTTCGGTCTAACTCGAGATTGGAAAAGTGTTACATTACATGCGTAGTCTTATCTTGTATATTAATAGACTTATTGTTGGACTTGTTATCGCATGTAACTAATGTATATTTGTAGATCGTGTAGTTTGTTTCTTTATTGCATGTATGATTCTTTGTCATGCACTATACATCTCACCTTAGTATTTATTTTTCTAAGGTTTGTCTCTTTTTTTTTTTTAAATTCAATGTGGTATAATTCATTTGTAAATTCTACTTTTAATATTTAAAATCTCCATTATCCCATGAATACTCTTAACATTAGAATTTCTATATCTAATGTTTATAATTCTTTTCTCCTTATCTATTATCATTTTAATTATGATAATTTATAATTATTGAACCATATCACATTTTCTACACCATAACATATATTTATTTATATACGTGTATTATGGAACTATTTATTATATGGTAAGTCTTATAATCTATATTCATTCTTTTTAATGAATATCTCTTATATTATAAATGTTATAACTCTTATAACATTAAAACCATATTATAAATTCCATTTAAAAATGTTAATATTTTCGAACAGCACCTATGTTCTTAAATATTAACAAACTCCACCACTTAATTAATATAATGTCATATTTTAGTTATATAACATATCTTATGACATTTAAGTCATTAAAACAATTATAACCTATAGTTCTAAATTGTTTTAAAATACCAAACAGCCCTTAATATTTTCGGCTTTTACTTATAACCACTAAACTTCTATAAAATCACAATTAAATCCCAATTTATAATACATAGTTTTCTAATTCCATTAAACTATATATTATACATATATCTTTATAAAACCTTATATATATATTTCCAAAAATTACCAAACTATACCAAAAGGTTATAAATATTATTCCTAACGTTATACTTCCTTTAATCTCGGTTTCTATTCATTTGTTACCTATTTGTAACAATGTTATAAAATACCATATATTATACTTATATAATTCATATGAACTCCAAATTTAACCAAATAACTTCTAAAAATTTCTAATAACTTAAGGACTTTACTAAATCCATTTAGTACCCTTAAGTCTCGGTAATTACATTACTACCCCAAATCTTATAAATCTTTTACAATTTAATAAGTATCTTATTATAAGGTAGTATTTTAATTTCTTAAATTTCCAAACTTGGTCAAAGTCTCCTATATAGTCAACTTTGACTCCTAATACCAAATGGTAACCAATTTTTTCGGTAATCACTATTAATAACCTATACTTTTCTATTTTTACAATTTTGACCCAAAACTTTATAATGTTATAATTTATTAAATTCATTTAAAAACCCTAAATTGCTCTAAATTAAGCCCACGGCTTTCTAATTCCTAGTAATTACGAATTGGCCCCAATTTTAATTATAAGCATAAATAAAACTAAATAAGCTTATAAACTTAAATTAAATGGCCTAATGACATGGCCTTATTACAACCTTGAACTTGCAAAATAAATTACACAATAAATGTCTCAAAATATAGCATATATTTCGGCCTCACCTTAGTTTAATTATTTTTCCACATAATGTCATAATTTGACCATTATGTTAATTAAATCTCTTAAATGACTAGCTTAATTTATCTTAGCCATTTTTTCCATTTTTAGGTCAATATGACCTATATGTGTATTCACTCTCGGCCATATATATATATATATATATATATGCTTAAAATTATAAAAATCATAAGTTTAAGGTGTTTATACCTTGATTATCCTTGTATGAGCTCGGTCACTTGTAGGAAAATTCACCACTTGATTTAGACATGTTTAATACACAAAAACAAGATATGGTTACACTCCAAGCTTGAGCTTAACCATAAGGAATAATTAATGTAAGATTTAAGGCAAAAATCACCTTAAAAATGCAAGGGGTTCTAGGTGGTTTCGACCTGAACCAAACACACCACAAGGTGTTAGATCCACCATATTGACATAGGAAATAGCTAGATCTAAAAACTCTCTTGTTATTAGGTTTTACCTTGGAAAAATGCCTTAAAAGAGAGTATTTCTCTTGGATCTTGGTCACCCTTGCTCCAAATGGCTAACCAACTGAATGATATGTAAATATGAAGATTATGAGTGTATAAACTCATAAAAATCAAAAGAAAGAAACCGTATGAAGAGTGGAGATCTTAAGGTATGTTTTACCTTAAAATGTAGATTTGAACAACCTTGGTCCCTCTACTGGTCTCAACCGAGTTTAGCTCTTGTTCTAACCTTAGAACACTGAGAATAAGCCATAGGAATTGATGAGCCACGAAATCTAGGTGTTGGTAGTGAAGAGATGAAGAAAAAGGGCTAAAATTGACATTAAAACACTTACCTTAAGAACTTAGGAGGTAGGTTTGCCATCCATGCTCAAGAACAAGCCTTGAGAGCTTCAAAGGACGGGAGGAGCTCGGTTGGGCAAGGTGGAATCGGACAAGGAAGAAGGAAGAGGTGGGTAAGATTTGAAATAATTGAAAAAGTAAGTTTATTTTCAAAAGTAATGTATTAGGTAGCAATTATTGTCAATCAAAGACTTGTGCTGCCTTCCCCTTGCCAGCCGATTTCCTTGGTCAAATGGGTCATTACTTGACCATTGACCATACTTGGTCAATTTGACTCATGCGGGCCCCACTTTAGGGTTTTATTAATATTTTAATATTAAATTTGTAAAAATTCGTAAATTTCTGGAATTAAATTCCTAATATGATATAATATGATTAAATATCATATTTAAGGATAATTATAATTTTTAAGCCCATTAAAAATCAATTTAAAAGGCAATCTCACAAAAACGTGCTTTAAGGTGTTTTAGCGCACATTTTTGTGTCACAGGGTGTTCCTGAGCTTAGTTCACCTTGAGAACGGTTTTGTTATGTTCCTTACTTCATTATAATACTTAGGAATCCACTTTGGATCCTATTTGAGGTCATACAATCTTTATGGTGTCTTAAAGCACATTTTTGGCTTTACCGATCTTAAGGCGTGTTTTGCCTTGTTGAGATCTTTTAGATTGTTCCCCAATATATTTAGATGTTTAATAATCATCTTAGATCATTAATAGATCATTTAATTATATTTTAAAGGTTAGGGGTATTTCAGTCTACCCCCCTTAAAAAGGCTTCGTCCCGAAGTCCTTAATCCTCTACAGTTCACCTAAGGAATCAAGTTCCACTAAGTAACCAAACAGTCCATTGCTAGGGAGTAACTCCCACTAGGTTCAGACCTAGTCTATACATACAACATATATAAATAATCAAACTCATGGTATAACTCATTCATATCACAGCACTAAACAAGGTGCACATCCAACTCATCAACCAAAAGTACTCAGCGGTACTATTATATATTCAACCAGGTGCACTAAGGCACATACATAACATGTATCATACATACAATCATCCAAACAATGTATGACGCAGCATACCAACAAAACACAACACAAAAACAAGACCTAATGCACAACATGTGCGCAAGCCAAGTGGTGTCTACCCCCCTTAAAAAGGGTTTGACCACGAACCCGTAAAGTATCACAGCTACTACTCGAAGAGTGCTGGGTACTTCGCTCTCATGGAGTCCTCTAACTCCCATGTAGCCTCCTCCACCTCATGGTTCGACCAGAGAACCTTGACCATGCTAACGGTCTTGTTCCTAGTCTGTCTCGTCTTCGTATCGAGAATGCGGAGTGGTACTTCCTCATATCGTAGAGCAGGGTCCAACTCTAAAGTCTCTGGCTGCAAAACGTGCGATGGGTGGGGCACATACCTCTTCAACTGTGAAACGTGAAAGACGTCGTGCACCCTCCCGAGCTCTGCTGGTAAATCCAGTCTGTAGGCTAATGGGCCCACTCGCTCCCTAATCGCATAAGGTCCAACATACTTTGGGCTCAACTTGCCCTTCTGCCCAAACCGGAATATCCCCTTCATGGGTGACACTCTAAGGAATACCATATCATCGGTAGTGAACTCAATGTCCCTCCTTCTGGTGTCTGCATAAGATTTCTGCCGGTCTTGAGCTGCCCTCATGTTCTTGCGAATCTGTAGGACATCCTCTTTAATCTGCTCTAGGTACTCTGGTCCTAGAAGCGTAGTCTCGCTGGCCTCATCCCAGCATAAAGGAGTCCTACATGGTCTACCATAAAGTGCCTGAAATGGTGGCATCTGTATCGAGGAGTGGTAGCTGTTGTTGTAGGCGAACTCTATCAAGTGTAGACGCTCTAACCAGCTCCCCTGAAAATCTAAGGCACATGCTCTCAGCATGTCCTCCAGTGTCTGGATGGTCCTCTCACTCTGACGTCGGTCTGTGGATGGAATGCCGTACTAAGCTTCAACTTTGTACCCAAGGCTTCCTGAACCTGTCCCCAGAATCTGGACAAAAATCGAGGGTCCCTATCAGAAACAATAGTCTTTGGCACACCATGGTGCCGGATCACCTCCTTCTGGAACAAGTCCGCTAACTTCGGACATTCCAGGTATCCTTCATCGCAACAAACTTTGCCACCTTCGTCAGACGGTCCACAATGACCCAAATCGTGTTCATTCCTCCCTTAGTCGGTAAGACCGACAACGAAATCCATTGAAATGTCCTCGAACTTCCAACAAGGAATAGGCATAGACTGCACTAAACCTCCGGGTCTCCTATGCTGAAACTTAACCTTCTGACAGGTCAAGCATCTAGCCACATACTCAGCTACATCCTTCTTCATCCCGCTCCACCAGAAATGAACTTTCAAATCTTTATACATCTTCGACGAACCAGGGTGGACGGATAAGGACGAGCAATGAGCCTCCTGGAGTATCTTCTCCTTCAGATCAGGAGACGACTCCGGAATACACAATCGGCCATTCAGTCGTATCATGCCATCATCGCACAGTTCGAAGTCATATTTCAGCCTCTCAAAACAACCATTTATCATTTTCTGCCTGATACTCTGCATATAGTGATCACTCTCCTGTGCAGCTCGTATCTCATCAATCATACTGCTGTTTGCTAATAAAGTGAACAATGAATGAGCTCTGCGGCTCAGGGCATCAGCTACCACATTCGCCTTGCCCTCTTTGTACCTCAGGTCTATATCGTAGTCCTTCAAGAACTCGACCCATCTTCTCTGTCGCATGTTCAGCTCCTTCTGAGAGAAGAGATGCTGTACTCTTGTGATCAGAGTAGATAGTGACTGTCACACCATACAAATAATGTCGCCAGATCTTCAAAGCGAAGACTACTGCGCCTAACTCAAGGTCATGTGTGGGGTAATTCACCTCATGCTTCTTCAGCTGTCGGGATGCGTAAGCAACTACCTTCCCGTGCTGCATAAGACACAGCCTAGACCGGTTCCAGAGGCATCACAGTATACCTCGAACCCATCAGTGCCCTCAGGGATAGTAAGAACGGGCGCGATGTCAGGAGATCCTTCAGCGTCTGAAAGGACTGCTCACACTCTGCAGACCATAAGAACTGGGATTCCTTCTTCATTAGATTAGTCATTGGTTTGGCTTCCTTGGAGAAGTCCTTCACGAATCTTCGATAATACCCTGCCAAACCCAGAAAGCTACGGACGTCTGTGACTGTCTTCGGCCTTGGCCAACTCTTCACTGCCTCAATCTTAGCAGGATCTACAGATATGCCGCTAGCTGATATAATGTGTCCTAGAAATGACACGCTGTCTAACCAGAACTCACACTTAGAGAGTTTGGCATACAGCTGGTTCACTCTCATAATATTCAACACCTGTCTCAAATGGAACTCATGATCTTCCTTGGTTTTTGAATAGATCAGAATATCGTCGATGAAGACTACAACTGAACTATCAAGATGCTCTCTAAAAAGTCGGTTCATCAAGTCCATGAATATGGCTGGCGCATTCGTCAGTCCGAATGGCATAACGGTGAACTCGTAGTGTCCATACCGTGTCCTGAAAGCTGTCTTCTCAATGTCACCCTCTGCAATCCTAATCTGATGGTAGCCAGATCTGAGTCTATCTTCGAGAACACACTGGCCCTCTCAGCTGATCAAATAAATCATCTATCCGTGGTAATGGGTACTTGTTCTTGACTGTAACCGCATTAAGCTCGCGGTAGTCGATGCAGAGTCGCATACTGCCGTCCTTTTCTTGACGAACAGCACTGGAGCACCCCAAGGAGAAACACTAGGTCGAATGAATCCCTTGTCGAGGAGGTCCTCCAGCTGTAGCTTCAGCTCCCTCATCTCAGCCGGTGCCATACGGTAGGGTGCCTTAGCAATGGGGCCCGTACCTGGCAACAAGTCGACGGCGAACTCAACCTCGCGCACAGGCGGCATGCCTGGCAGCTCATCAGGAAATAAGTCGGGAAAATCTACCACGACTGGAATGTCTACGTCCGTCACGTCGCTCTGTCTCGTGTCCTGTACATAACAGAGGAAGGCTTGTCGGCCCTTCCTAACATCCTTCATCAGGGACAATGCTGACACGATCTTGACAGTCGGCTCTCTCCTCACACTGCGGTATGACACTGTCTTGCCGCTCGGCCCCTTCAGTAGTATCGATGCTCTGCACAATGAAGGCGGCCCCTATGCTTCTGTAGCCAACCATCCATGCCCATGATGTCAAAACCCAAGTTCTTGAACTCAATCAGATCAATGGGGAAGGTCTCAGTCATAATGCTGATCTCTAACCCTGTATACTGTCTGTGCAACCTACTTTCTCCTTCGAAGGAAGGGTGACTGAAAAGTCTGAAAGCTGTTCGGGGTGGCCCCCAGCTTCTTAGCAAATCGAGGAAATAAAGAATGCGAAGCCCCTGAGTCGAACAATACGGAAGCACTAACACCATCAATAGGAAAGGTACCTGAGATTACCTCGTATTAGCATCGAGTCCCAATAAATCACTAATTTACTGTTGTTTGTAATTGTCATACCTGTGATGACATTACCAGACTCCTTGGCTTGCGCCATGTCTAGGATGCAGATGGTACCCTCCTTTCCATTTCTATAGCCTGAAGTTATGAATTATCGGTATCAACAAAACTGAACACAATACTTGAAGTAGAAACTCTTATTTCATTCATCCAACTGTATTACAAGGTTACACACTTAGCTACTATTACATCAGTACTGTCTGAAGTCAAATTTAAACGGCCGGGTCGGATGTGGGTATCGTTCACTAAAGCGGGTGGTGCGGTATTGAGCTTAATGCTCTTAATACCATGGTATACAAGCCTCGACTCTCCACCAAATACTAACACATCCCCAGACTTGAGGATGATCTTGCTTGCTAGATCCATCCTCTTCTGGTCTCCATTGATAAACTCCGCATCATCGCCGATGGAAAATGATACAACTGGTATTCCTCTGGTGATGGACTCGGTCGTCTCATCACGGTCCTGGTGCATTCCAAGCTTTCCTCCCTGTTCATAGTAGTTGATGATGCAAACGTCAGGTGTCATGTCGGGTAATGGATAAGTCTCACAGTCTTGAGCAATATCCATTGCGTTACTCACCAAGGTAAGGAAACTCTCAGGTATACCAGGTATAGATATGTCACCTACCATCCTCACCTCTCGATAAACCCTAGCTTGTGGATCCCAATCTTTTCCTAAGCACATCATGTGCAGTTTCATTCTAGAACCACTATAAATACAGGGTATAAAAACCTCCTATGCCCTTACCCAAAGCTCTACACTCATTCACTATGGTGATTTCTCATCTAGGGTTAGGAACTCTCTAGAAGTATCATGCCCGGTCTGACTACATGACACAACTCACTAGGGTACTCCCGTCTTTCCTCCACGGGTTTAGGTGCTCTCTGTCT
>CM041777.1:4301574-4512204 GCA_023374045.1 Limonium bicolor
GCCAAACCTTGACCCAAAATGTTGACCTTGACCAAAAGTCAAACCTTGACCAAAAGGTGTTGACCTTGACCAAAAAAAATGTTGACCTTGACCCACCTTGACCCAATTAGAAATCCGATCTAGTTCAAGCTTGAACTTCAATCCAAACTGAACTCCAATTCAATTCAAACCTGTTTCATCTAGTTCAATTCAACTCAAACCCAAATACATTTCATCCAATCCATACTCACTTGTAAATTCCTTTCAAAACTCCAAAATCCAAAAGAACTTCAAGCCATCATTTTATCCAAGTTTCATCAAGATTTTCGGATTTCAAAGAACCATTTTGTGGAATTTTAAAGGAAAAACTCTTCTCACTTCACAGAAAAACTTTTCTCAAATACAGAAAGTTCTTCTCACTATACAGAAAGTTTTCTCCTAAAACATTTCTCAAAATCAGTGTTTCCTCATCGAGAATTCCGAACAACTTCAAACAGTTTTCAACTCAAATAACCGTTTTCGGGGAACATGAAATGTCTAACACTTTCAAAACACTTTCCTCCTAGTTAGACATCTCTTGTCTCCCTTCCCAAAATAAAAAAACCGAGGCGGGGCACTGGGTCATAACCTCCCTTATCGCGTCTGGACCCTTTAGGCGGGGCATTAGGGTGACAAACCCCTCTAATTGCAGCCTAGATTTCTACAAGGCGGGCGCTAGGGAAGTAACGACCTTCCTAGTTGCAGCCGGGATTTTAGAATCGTCTGACTCCCTTCCACTCGATTTCAATGTTTTGATTTTTTAATGTTTTAAAACCCGGGAGTTAGAGACGTTATTAGGGTTCGACCGAGAACATCTCATTCATGGGTTTCTCTCTGAATCCTATTTTTTGACATAAATTCATTGCCCATCTTTTCGAGCCTCGACACTTATTATTAGTTAAGTGTCATGTTCGAGGGGGTACATAGGGTAATCCCTCGGGATTATCCGCCCTTTATAACAAAAATGATTTTCAGTTTTAAAATTTAAAGAGAGACAATTCTGAATAATCAAATCAAATCCTTTCATTAGAGCTTTGACCCATAGGCACCTCTCTACCCTTTCCTAAGCAAACTCGAAGTCATAAGTCTCACTAACATAGGACTCCTTATTCGAACAACCTTAATCATCTTACACTGAAACATCTTCAAAACCCGACACCTGTATACCCAATACCCTCTTTCACACTCCATCTACACTTTCGACTTCCTAAAACACCTCAAAAACTTGACCATTCAAAAATCCAAACTTTACAAGCACGAAAAACGCTTCTCAATGAATCCGATCACCTCTCAACCTCACAAAATGACCAAAATACCCTTAAACTCTACAAAATGACCAAAATACCCCTAAGCTCTATAAAATGACCAAGATACCACTCAATTCCACAAAGATGACCAAAATACCCTGAAGCTCTACAAAATGACCAAAATACCCCTAAGCTCTGTAAAATGACCAAAATACCCCTAAGCTCTGCAAAATGACCAAAATACCCCTAAGCTCTATAAAATGACCAAGATAACACTCAATTCGACAAGATGACCAAATACCCTGAAGCTCTACAAAATGACCAAAATACCCCTAAGCTTTGTAAAATGACCAATATACCCCTAAGCTCTACAAAATGACCAAAACCCCTCAGCTCTACAAGATGACCAAAATGCCCTACTGCTCCTCAAGATTTTCATCATCCTTTTAACCCCGTGAAAGTCGAAACACACCTCATACCTCTCAGAAACAATCAAAATTTCTTGATATTCATTTCAAGACCAGCCTATTTCTCCAAACTCTTTGAAATCATCTGTTCTTTAGTTCACACTCAATCCTATCCTTTGGCTTTAAATTGAATCTCTCTAATAAGGTTTTGAAAGAAGGCAATCCCGACAATCGAAGACCGAGGTTTCCTCGGGCACCAATCCGAGTCGTGGTCGTTGCCACTTCTAAGGGGTGTAACCCAGTACGAACCCACAATAGAACCTCTGACGCGACCAGATAAGTCCTATCCGTAGGGAACAATCTCGGTCAACCAACGGTTTCTTAGAACCCACCCTTCTCTCTCCTTTCCCTTTCTATTCTTAGGTCAAACTAGGTGGCGACTCTAGTCATTCTGCCTTATAGAGGCATAAGTCCGCGTGGAGCCCATTGAGAGCGGGTGTAGTGCACAGTTGCACTCCCCTTTATGCTTCTGGGAAAGACGGACGATTTAGTAAGTATTTAAGGGATGCCATGAATAACGGGTTTTCACCCTCCACAGAATGGCATTTTCTAGGATCTAGGCTTCTCAGTCAGAACCATTTTAGATAGACCCCCTCATACCGAAAAATCACCCTCCACACTATTCAATTTTCATGTTGTTCCAGTTACAAGTATAGATAAAAGACTGTAAAGCGGAATGTAAACATGCAACAGTTCACCAAGTAATCACCACAAACAACATATTAATAACCATGCACAATAGTCGCCAGATCGAAATCGTAATCGCAAGTTCGTTATTCAATCGTCTGGAGCCCCGCTCCCACCAACTCTCTCATCAACCTTTGGGTGTCACGTTAGATGGACAATTCAGACCAATCTCCCTTTGTAAGGTTCAGTATAAGATTTTGGCTAAGATCATAGTGAACTGGTTGAAACCTTATATGTCTTCCTGGGTTTCTGAATGTCAATCCAGTTTCGTCCCGGGGCGTAGTATTTTGAAAACATCATCCTAGTGCAGGAAGCTCTTTATGTATGCAAAATACTAAGGCGAGGGATGGGTTTGTGGCTATGAAAATGGATCTTACTAAAGCTTATGATTGTGTTTCATGGGACTTTATTCGGATACCCTGCAATGTGTTGGCATTCCTTCTAGATACTTAATGTTATTATGCAATGTGTATCCATTGTTTCCTTCCAAGTTCAATGGAATGGTAAACTTACTGAATCGTTCATGACTGGTAGGGGGATCCCAAGGAGACCCTTTGTCTCCTTTTCTCTTTGTCCTCTGTATGGAGAGGCTTTCCCAACTTATACATCTACAGATCAGTCAGAAGGAATGGAAACCCTTAACCCTAGGTAGGAAGGGGACCACGATCTCTCATGTGTTCTTTGCTGACGATCTAGTTTTATTTGGTATCGCTACTCCTAGGTAGATTAGGACCATGTGTGAGTGCCTTAAGGATTTCTGTGACGCATCGGGCAGGTAATTAGCTTTAAGAAATCTTCCATTACCATTTCTAAGAATGTTAGTCCAAAGAGGGCCCAAATCATTGGGACAGAGGCGGGGATGCCTATTACTCGATATTTTGGTAACCTGGGTGTTTACATGAAACAGGGGAAAACAAATAATAAATTCACAAACCTAAGTATTGCCCGAATTCGAGAGAGATTAGCAGGGTGGAAAATTAAGTGGCTATCCATGGCTGGCGATTTGTAAGCACTATTTCTTCAATTCCCATCCACAATATGCAATGCCAACTTTTACCAGCTTCTGTTTGTGATAAATAGATCGCCTTTGTAGGGATTTCATCTGGGGGCATGGGCCAGGTGAAAGAAAGTTCCACAACATTGGCTGGGATACGCTTTTAAACCCAAACAGTTTGGGGGTCTAGGGTTTCGAAAGGCGAGGGAGATGAATAGAGCATGCTTTGGGAAAATAGTGTGGAATTTAGTTACGAAACCGAATAGTCTTTGCCTGTGAACTCTTATTAATAGATCCAAATCCAAATGTTACTAGGGGCTCTTCGAATGGGAAAAGTATCAAAGTTGTTCTGATTTGATTGAGAAAGGGGCTAGATGGGTTGTGAACAATGGCCAGAGAGTCCGTTTGGACTGACTATTGGGCAATCCAGCCCTGTCTATTTCAGTGGGCTTACAAGGAGATTCCGACTGCTTTCCATGATGGGGTGGTTGCTGATTACTGGGATGAGAAACCAGGGATGGAAATGGGATAAGATTTCTCCCTTTGTTCCAGCAGCGGTGAGTAAAGTTATAAGTAAATTTATGGTCTTTAGGAATGGAGAATCTGATTCTTTGACATGGGAGCCTGATCCTAGTGGTATTTATACTGTCAGATCTGCATATAATCTCTTGTGGGAGCCATATGCTCTAAGTCTGGTAATGATGCTACAGATTTGTTTTAGAGAATCTGGAAATTAAAAATACAAGAGCACATTAGAGTGTTCCTCTGGAAGCTGGGATTGGGGAAATTGATGACTAACTCTAGACGCTTTAGACTAGGATTAACTAGTGATAAATCCTGTCATTACTGCAATGCAGAGGAAACGATAATCCATATTTTAAGAGACTGTGTAATTGTAAAGACTGTCTGGAACAAAATCTTGAATTCTCAGTATGCTTCTGATTTCTTTAAAGGGGAGTTGGAAGATTGGCTGTGGTTGCATATAACAAACTCAGATTGTTTTTGATCAAGGATAAATGGAATGCTTGCTTTTCTATTATCTGTTTCATGCTTTGGAAATGGAGAAACTCTAAAGTCTTTGGCAAGGAAGAGAGGATGTTCTTACCTTTACAGATGATTACTCGCACAATCTACCAGAATAACAGGGCTCAAGAGATGGCAAAATCTTTAGAGCATGGTGGCGCGTCTATTAGACTGATATCCCAAGCTTCTGGTTCGGTGAATGATAACTACAGGGAAGTAATTTCTTGGCTCCCTCCGTCTAAACTCCTGCTTAAAATTCAATGTTGATGCGCTCTCAGTATTGTTTCAGGTAAGGGAGTTCTGGAGGTGTATGTCGAGACCATAATGGGCGGTGGGTAATCGGCTTCATGATGACTTTTGAAGAGCAAGGTCCATTGCATGCAGAGAGTATGGCCATCCTCAAAGCTGCCCAGATTATTTTGGAAAAGAAGTTCAAGGAAGTGGAAATCTGCTCTGATTCAAGTATTCTTGTGGAGATGCTCAGGAACTGTCCGCAGCATCACAAATTAAAGCCAATTATTGAAGAGTGTAGAAGGCTGCTTGATTATGCTGGGTGTAAGGTTATCTTCACCCCAAGAAAATGTAATAAAGTTGTAGATGCCCTAGCTAATGCTAGCCTGGGGCAGGTCATAGGTTTCTCTATGTTAAGAGATCCCCCCTCTCATGTTCTCCCTCATCTGTATGAGGACAATTGTTTTATGCTATCAATAAATGAAGGCTAACGCCTCCGATTCTTTTGACCAAAAAAAAAAGAAATTTGTACGTATCCAGATGAGCATGTATATGCACTTCAGTTATAGTTTTTTTTTCCGTGAAACACGCAGAGGGAAGAAGCTTATATGTAGTCATATTCATGTCGGTCTACTTACCCTGGTTTTGAAGCTTCCCTGCAACAGTCTCGGCACTTATCAACGGGGGAATAAGCTTGCTAACTGCAGATGTTTATGTGGGCTCTCAGTACACTAAAAAAGAGGAGAGCTACAACAATTTTTGCTTGGAAAATAAGGGAGAAAGAATGTTGATATAGTCATATTTTTTGTTGAGTTTCTACCTGGTTTCCATGCCCCTTTCATGGTGTGATCTGGTGCGGTATTTGTGCTCAAGAAAGGGCTGGAGAATGGACTGCAATATTCTTGACTTGCCTGATGGTTGTTTGTTGTTGCAACCGAGAGTGCAGTGAGGTTTTTCAGTTTTTTTTTTAAGTTACGTTTCCTCCTCTTGTTGGTGCTGTTTGGACTGTGGTTTTGGCTCCACAAGGGGACGGGGATGGAGCTTCACACATGGGCATTAAAGGGCAGAAAAAAAGTGTCAAAGGAAGTAACACTTTCGGATATAAACCAGACATGGAAAGAGGTGTTCTCGTATGGATTTTTTTTCTTACCGTTGAAGGCCAAGAAGCTCCCACTAGCTTGCTATTTTTGTGCCGGGAGAAGGGAAGCTCAGTGGGTGTGTTTTTTTGTTGTTTACTGTAACAGAAAAGAAAGGAAATGGGGTGGAGTTGTATTAGGACATAGTGATAGTACTGGGTTAGTACGGTGTATAATACACACATATATATATATATATCCCGTACACTAGTTAGTTTCACTCTCTGAATATACTCACATGTTCTTTCTCTGATATATCTTCCCTTCTCTGTAATATCTCTCTCCCTCTGTTCTCTGATATACGATTGCATAATGGAGTTCCATATTGTTCAACAGCTGTTCATAATATAACTCTACCTGATGGAAAATCTGCCATGTGAATAGCCTAGGCACGATACATTTATGATAAGCTCACATTGTCTGATGTCTCTATGTTCCCAGTTTCGCTTTTAACCTCATGTCTGTAAGTAGGTTAACTTAGGAACATAATTTCAGTTTCATATTTGCACAGTCTTGTTGTATGTTGCAGGATAGAGAAACTTTACTTCAAGCTAAAATTGGAAAAAGGGAACACGGTCTTTATTTTGTCAATATGATCGCTTTAAGACAGTTTCTGAATAGACTGAAAGGGTTTCATGTAACTGCTATGTCTGTTGAAACTAATAATCATGTAAAGGCTTCAGATAAAGACTTTATTCTTTGGCATTCCAAGTTGGGACACATTCCACCCAGAAAACTATCCATGTTGGACCTTGGAACTAAATTTCCTTCTGTAGATGTTGTTCCATGCACTGTATGTTTCAAGGCCAAGGCCAAAAGATTAAAGTTTCCTTATTCTGATCAAAGAGCAAAGAGCCCTTTAATATTGTCCATGTTGATGTGTGCGGTCCCATTAGAATACAAACCCCTAAAGGTCAATGATATTTCATAACATTCGTTGATGATTTTAGTAGATACACTTGGATAAAACTTTTAAAATTAAAATCTGAAGCTATGAGTGCCATTAAAGAATTTGTTCTCCTTGTTGAAAACCAGTTCAGGAAACTAATAAAAATAATTCGCTTGATAATGCAAAGGAATTAGGGACATCAAATGAAGGATCAGATTTTCTAAAACACAAAGGCATTATACATCAGATGAGCTGCCCTCACACACCCCAACAAAATGGGGTGGTGGAGCGAAAGTAGGGACATCTGATGCAAATGACAAGAAGTTTTCTTTTCCAGTCAGGTCTTGATCCAAAATATTGGGGCTACTCTCTCAGTCATTCTTCTTTTATAATTAATAGAATTCCCTCTAAGGCTATTGATAATTGCACTCCCTATCAAAAACTATATGAAAGGAATCCTAATTATAAGGAAATAAAAAAACTTTGGTTCTTTGTGCTATATAACCGATATTACTCCTGGGAAAAGCAAGTTAGATCCTAGGTCCACCGTTGTTGTTTACTTAGGAAACTGCAACAACACCAAAGGTTACATCACTCTTAACTTAGATACAAGACACATAAAAATTGGAAGAGATGTTACCTTCTTCGAAAACATTTATCCCTTGCTTGACAAAGACTGGAAAAAGTTGTAGCATAACCAATCCAGAAAGGATGGGTCTGATGACATCAGTATGTTATTCCAACAAATTGATAGCCTGAACTCAGATTCCTTCCTTTATGATGAAAACCTCCCAAAAACAGTTGCTATCCCTCAAAACACTCATACACAACAAGAACCAAATTCTGAAAACAACCCTCCATCTCCACAAAATCCCAATTATAACAGACACCACCAGAGTGATCTCTCCCTAAATAATCCCCGCAGTTCAGAGACTCCTTCTCCTTCCTCTGAACATATTAGACAGTCACCTGCTACTCCTCTTGAGCAAACTGTTGAAACAGATCTGATTCATGATCTTGATCCCACCAATGACAGTCTACATCACACTCAAAGCCCTCGTCGATCTATGAGAACACTCAGACTCCCATCTCGGTTCCATGATTATGTCATGAATCTGAATAGATCACCAGACCCCTTCTCTGATATCTTGTCCCACATACTCCATGAAAAACTTGAAACCTTTGCCAATGCAGAAACCTTTCCTCTTGATACTTTCACCAATACACTTCCCAGCAGAAGTATAACCTCATTCTCTCTTACTTGCAATTCCAACAATCTGTATAACCAAGTCCTCTCCTTACAAGAACCCTCCTCTTACACAGAAGCAGTTAAAGACCCTAGATGGGTGAAAGTAATGAAAACTGAATCTCAAGCCCTTAAGGATAATGGAACTTGGTCAATTGTTGACTTGCCCCAAGGGAAGAAATCCATCAGCTGCAAATGGGTATACAAAACCAAACTTAAATCTGATGGCAGTTTAGAGAGATTCAAAGCTAGACTTGTAGTTAGAGGGTTCACACAAAGATACGGACTTGATTATGATGAAACCTTCTCTCCGGTTGTAAAACTTACCACTGTTCGGGCCCTTATAATTCTTGGTTTCAAAAAGGGTTAGAAAATAGATCAATTAGATGTTAATAACGCCTTTCTTCATGGGGACTTACATGAAGATGTTTATATGAGCATTCCACAAGGTCTTAATGTAACTGGAAACCATAAGGTGTGTAAACTGCATAAGTCCTTATATGGACTTAAGCAGGCTTCTCGCCAGTGGCATGATAAGCTAGGAAGATTTCTGAAAAACATGGGTTATCAACAATAAAAAATGACTACTCTCCTTCTTTAAAAGACAAAACAGTAAAACCACTTTTCTCGGTGTATATGTGGATGATATCTTGATTACAGGAAGCGACAATAGAGAAACTGAGAATTTGAAAGCAAAACTCCACCAAGAGTTTAGAATTAAAGATCTCGGTAGGTTGCATTTTTCCTTGGTATGGAATTTATTGAAACTAATGATACTTTGATTATGTGCCAGCGAAAATATGCAACTGAGATTCTTGCAGATCACCATATGCAAACGTGTCGTGTAGCTGTTTCACCTCTACAGTTGAATCAGAAACTTCTCAAGGATTCTGGCTAGCTACTCAAAGATCCAACACCATACCGAAGATTAGTGGGAAAACTAAATTTTCTAACTAATACTAGGCCAGATCTGGCTTTCACTGTCCAGCACCTCTCTCAGTTTCTACAACAACCAACGGATGTTCACCTACAAGGTGCCATGCATGCTCTATCTATGTGAAAGGTACCTTAGGGTTTGGACTTTCTTTTAACAAGAATCAAACTTATAATCTTCTTGCTTTTTGTGACTCCATTGGGCATCTTGCCCAATAACACGGAAGTCCATTTCAGGTTACTACATTCTATTTGGAGGCTGCCCTCTCAGCTGGAAATCTAAGAAGCAAGCTTCAGTTGCCCTTTCCTCAGCAGAAGCTGAGTACAGATCGCTCCGGCAAGTAACAACTGAATTGAGCTGGCTGACAAGATTACTAGCAAACTCGGGGTTGAAGACATCTCACCAGTACCTTTGCGCTGTGACAACATCTTAGCAATTCACATTGCACGGAATCCCGTTTCGCATGAGAGGACCAAGCATATTGAGCTTGACTGCCATTATGCGCGAGCAGCTACAGCAGGGCTTGATAGACGTTCAGTATATACCTACAGACAGGCAGCTTGCTGATATATTGACAAAGTCTCTCACAGGAAAGGTGTACAAAGCTTCTCTACCGAAGCTTGGCATGTTACCAGTACAATAACAAGTCTCAAGTCTCATTCGGTCAATAAGACTTAAGTCTTGAGAGGGGTATTAGGACATAGTGATAGTACTGGGTTAGTACGGTGTTAATACACACATATATATATATCCCGTACACTAGTTAGTTTCACTCTCGAATATACTCACATGTTCTTTCTCTGATATATCTCTCCCTTCTCTGTAATATCTCTCCCTCTGTTCTCTGATATACGATTGCATAATGAAGTTCCATATTGTTCTTTCCTTCTCTGCGAATCTATAAGCTCTCACAAGTTGGGAGCAGAATCGTGAAGAATGTAAAGGAAAGGATGGAGCTGCCTTACCGTTTTCTTGTGGTGTTGCTCGTTGGTGTGCACCGATAATAAGCCCAAACTAAGAACTGGTCACGGTTTCATGTAGAAGAGGATAACTTGGATCAATGAAGGAGGAAAACCAGGCAGAGCAAACCTTGGAACGTGAAAGAACTGGGGGTGAAAAAGAGGAAGGAGAAGGCTGTTGTTTTACCATTTTTTTTGTTCATTCCTCTGTTATACCGGTGATGAGCAGATTACTTGCTCTCCAGTTTTTTTTCTTCTTCTGTCACTTGCTTCTTTGTTGGTACCGGAAATGAGCAGATGTTGCTGGTGGTTATTGTCTTATGGAGAAAAGAAGAACCAGAAGTATTCGTTCTTGCTGTTGGATTTGTCCATTTTATTTCTCTTCTGTTGTTACTATTTGGCGTGAATGTAGCAGGATGGGAACAGAGTTGCTATTATAATGCTACTGAGAGCATGAAAGGTGGAGGGGAAGATTCTGTAAACTACAACAATATATACCAACTAGGGCAATTTGTGTAACATCAATAAGGGCAACATAAAATTTGCCTTCAAGCAGAGATCAAAGGGGGCGAGCAGATGGTCGCCTCGGATTGTGTGATCAATGGAGGCAAGTGAACTAGTCGCCGCTTTTGGTGCAATCAATGGGGGCGACACGTATAGGTTGCCTCTGTTGATATGCTGTTCACTGTCCCTGCGTGATCTTTGGAGGCAAGTTGTTTAAGGTCGCCTCGGTTGTTTGATAAGGCAAGTTTAGTGGCTTCCCTTGACCTATTTACGGAGGCAAGTAAACTAGTCGCTGCCCTTGTTGTATAAGTAACTAACAACGCAAACAACCCAACACTTTTGCTCATGTCGGCAAACTCGACCTCCATCTCTTCTCCATTCCTTCTTCTCTATTCGACGGACGCGATTTTCTATTTCAGGACAGATGCTAGCAAACTCAATTTCCTTCGTCTCTCGAATCGATTTTCTTCTTCTCTAACTCAATTGCTAGGGTTCTTCAATATTCAATCTTAAGAGTTTTATCAAATTCCGATATTCTTACTTCGTCTTGGGTTAGAGATTTTTCTTTCCAATTTGTGCATGCTTGTATGTAACCTCTATCTCTGATTTTTCTTTCCAATTTGCGAATAGAACAAACGCTACTCAAGCAGGTATGTACCTCTGTCTCTGATTTCACCCTAATCTCTTGATCTCCTTCGCTTTACTGTTTAAGTAGCTCAGACATTTTGTTAATTTGTTCCTTCCTTTTGATTTATGAGGAGTTTCAAGATAGAATTTTCTCTGAAATGCAAATGCAATTCCGATTAATTGAATGTTCAGGCAATCGAGTTTTTGGTTCTTTGTATCAGGTAATTGAATGTTCAAGAGCACCCTATGTCTACTAGTTTCCGCGCATCTGAATTTGTTGTATCAACCATGGATTTAGCCTGTTTGATATGGTCGGTTGGCAGTATGAGATTAGAGGGTATATTGTCTGAATTTTGAGTATATACGAGGTTAAGCCTTTTTCTTTCATGCTCTCTGTTGTTGCCATGCTTGAATTTGGTTCAATTTCAAATACGATTAGTTACTATAAAAGCAATACTAAACTGTAGCAATTGTTTATTATATTACTGGTGCGATTATTACTAAGATGGTAATTATTTTCTTGGTATCTCTGGTATGGCCATTCAAAGCCACTTAATGCTTAGTATTCCTTTTTTTGTTTGTCCACATATTAGCATTTCTGCAGCAGTTTCGTTGATTCTACTGATCATCTGCTTTCAATCTCTTGATGCTATGAGATTAGGTCCTGGTGAACCTAAGCGAAGTCTTTTATTTGGGGACAGAAAGGCAAGTTGTTGTTGTAGTATCTCCTGTGTTGATAAACTTTTACTCAATCTTGTAAAACAAATGCTGCTTATATACTCTATTATATTATACAGATGAATATATTCATGAATAGTGGTATGTTATTTATATATTGGTTGATCGAGGCTTATGCTGAGTAATTAGATATCATCAAGATTTTTGCATCCCAAATCTGAAGGGAAAATATGTTGGAAGGACCAAAAAAAATTTATATATCTAGCTAGTTACCAGTAATCAAAACATACAAGCGATGTGCCCTTTGTTTCTGTGATTATTAATTCCGTAAATTAATTATAGTATTGATTGATATTTTATTGTTTATCTGGGTCATGTTTTGCAATGCAAGGGCAGAGAATCGGCCCTCATCTGCTGGCAAAAGCAATTGACAGGTAAAACTCAAAATATTCAGACAAGGTGTTTTTATTTTTGTTTAGTTCAATTATAGTAATTTTTTTATGGTTGTGATTGTTTGTTACTTAGTTTCATTTTTTCAAAAAAATTGATATTACATATGACACTTACATAATGAATGATGTACTTTGGTGTGTGTATATATTTTAACAGGAATAACAGCAGCAATAGAACGCGTTTATCAAACATACCACCCCAGCTTTTGTGGATGCGCTGCCAAAATTACAAATGCAGAAGCAAACATTTTAAGAAGTGAGTTGTCACAAATTAATTCACCATTAATCTTGAATTATAAATTCCTTAAACTAATTAATTTATAAGCTGCATGCATTCATATATGGTTACAGATATAAATGGAATAGTGTCTGTGTTCCCTGACGAAAAGATGGAACATAGTTGCTGAGTTGTTTAGATAGTGTCGTTGTTTTCTGTATGGGTCTTGTTTTCTACCAGTTATGGTTATCCTGTAAATTGAATGATGCTTCTTTTCGGAAAAAAATGCAACTGGTAAGTAATGCGACAACTACAACTCTACTACCTGCCTTTGCCTTCAGGTTTCTCCTCCTTTCATTTGCTGCTCATAATGCAACTGGTAAGTAATGCAATGCCAAAATTCAAATTTGTTCTTCTTTCAATATATGGTGTGAACTTTTCTACGATATCACATAATTAATATACAAACACACAGGTCATCCGGATTGCAAGTGGTACGTTTCGAATCCATCAGCATCAACCGAGTAAGTTGCAGAAGCATTAGCTTGGGCTTGTGGATCAGAAGGCCGTGCGGACTGCGAACCCATCCAGTCAGGTCAACCTTGTTACAAGTAGAATGATGTTATGAAAACCACATCTTATGTTTTCAATGATTACTACCACATATTTAATTTGATGGTGGAGCTTGTGATTTCAAAGGTGCTGTAATCTTAACTGACAATAACCCAAGTGAAGCGGTAGTGGTGAGGAAGACAGCTGCCTTATGGTTTTAGATAGCAAGGCCATGAGATTTGGGAGCAACTCTCGTCAAACAGGCAACTTCTAAAGCTGTAGAGTCAAACAAGCAAGGTCATGCCCACGCTTAGCAAATAGGCAACGAAGGTTTTACTATACTCTCCTTTTTTTGCTTTGCAATACTATTGACATTCGCTTCTGATTGTTTATTGTCTTTGAGATGGGTTAGATGTCTGGGAGTTTGACATCAGTTTTGGTAAAGCCTCACGTTGTTCTTTGTTCTCCTTCTTAGTTTTTGTTAGAGTCTTGTTTTTGAATAGCTGATGGTTCAATAACTTATCAAGCTAATGAGAAATCTTCTAATTGCAGGTAACTTAGTGGCTCTGTGTTGCATTTGCATACTCATGCTTTCGTAACCGCTCTAGAACTATTGCTTGATAGTGTGCTCTGGCTGCAATTGTGATATCTGCTGTGATTGGCCTGGTGAGTGCTACAATTTCATAAAGCACATCATGTTCATCTATAGGCTTGCTGTAATATTTATCTGCAAGCTTAGTTGGTCTTTATATGATGATTATGCAAATTCATGTTGGATAAATTTTGCAATGATTATGCGGCATCTTAATCATATGTCTTTTGCAATACCTACTTGGCTTTGTAATATCAGGTGGACTATGATGAGGTTCTACTTCTGCAGAAAGTTGATAAAAAAGATATTGCTCTTTGGACTATCACATTTGCCACTACATTGTTTCTAGGAATAGAGATCGGTGTTTGTGTTGGGGTGAGCTTATTCTGCACTCAGTGCTTTCTTGGATTTCAAGTGGATGACCATGGATGCCCATTCGTCTATCAATCATGCATGACCCATCCATAACCAAAAGGGTTGGAAACGTCAAATCCATCGGTTAGACAGAGGTTTACTATTAGTCTTATCCCAGTTTGTACATTTAATCTTTCTTGCAATGAATAATGGTCAGTTTGTACATTTACTCTTTCTTGCAATGAATAGTCTCTAGTTTGTACATGTCAACACCTAACAGTTCAGCAATAGTACACAAAGTTGATAATGATATCAGAGCTCCCAAACAGATTATCCTGTGGTGGATAATTCTTTTGTGTTAGTCTTGGTGTTAACTTTGGTGAAGTAATTTGGAATTATGTCAATTTGGATGTTGTTTGATAAGAGTACTAAGATCGAATGGAATATGCAAAAGAGTGAGGTGAAATATCTTCGTATAGGTGTTTAGAGTGATTAGTGTGATTTTTTTTTTCTAATAAAAAACTCTATGAGGGCGACTTTTGTTGCCCTGATAGGTAATCAAACAGGGCAACTAAAATGCTTTGTCATCATTGCCAGCAATCAAAGGGGGCGACTAATTGAGTTGTCACCATAGAATGCAGTGGTTGTTCTTTGGTAATCGATCAAAGAGGGCAAGGTTAAATGTCGCCTTCTTTGACTGTAATCAAACGGGGCGACTATTTGAACTCGTCACCGTTGACCACACACAAAGAGGGCGACTTTATTATTTCGCCCTGGTTGATAATCAATCAAAAACAGCAACAACATTGCTTCCTTTGCTTCGGGTCAAAGAAGGCGAGTGTAGTTGCCCTTATAGATCAACAACATTGCTTTCTTTGTTTCGGGTCAAAGAAGGCGAGTGTAGTTGCCCTTATAGATCATGTCAAACAGGGCAACCAAAACAGGTCGACACCTTAGTCTAACATGGCATGTTTTCCGAGGCAATCTCAGGGGCAATTATTTACTTGCCCTTATAGTTTTTTGTGGCAATTTTTTGATCTACTAGGGCAATAAAAGTTGCCCTGATAGATCTAATATGTTGTAGTGAACAAGGCTGAGGAGGGCGTAAGGAAAAGGAAGGAGATGTCTTCCTTACCTTGATGTTGCAGTTCGGATGGGGCAGAGAATGGCTACTGCTTTTCAACTGACGTGGGACAAGATAAAAGGGCCGCGTGAGATCAGAAAAGAAGAGAAGGCTGGAAGAAAAGTCAAGGTAGGTGGCTTCTTACGCATGGGGAGTATGGAAAGTAGGTAGGCTTAGTACTATGTTGTACTTGTTATTGTTAGTTTAAGCTCAAGCTAATGATGTTTCTTTCTTTCTTTTTTTTCTTCTGTAGGTGAGCAGCCGGTACAACTTGGATGGAATTTTGAAAGTTTCTATCTTTTTGATATTATAACATAGTTGTGCATATGTATATATATAAGCAACAATGTTAACTTGCAACTTAGTGACTTGTCACATTTAT
Organism: Limonium bicolor; assembly: GCA_023374045.1. Classification (NCBI taxonomy): domain Eukaryota; kingdom Viridiplantae; phylum Streptophyta; class Magnoliopsida; order Caryophyllales; family Plumbaginaceae; genus Limonium; species Limonium bicolor. Next base: position 4,316,887 of record CM041777.1, read on the forward strand.
GATTTAGAGGTATTTATGTGAATATATGTTTGTGTTCATAAGTTGTTTAGGGTAGATAAAATATATCTATACTTTGTTAGGATATACTAGTAGTATTTATTATATGTACCGAAATGTACATGTGACATTGATTTTTGAAGTTTAATCTTCCCTTTACAATGTTTTTGGGCATACAAAAGTTCCTATGTCTTCCTTGGATCGTCTTTCAACTTCTGCCAAAATCGCATCCCAAAACGCATAGTTTTCTTGTGTCCGGGCCACGGACGTAGGTGTCCGGGACCTCGGATGTCCTGTCCGACCCAATATTTAGGGGCGGTTCAATGTCGAGAGTTATTTTAACAATTCTACAGTACGTCCGGGGGCCACGGACGGTCCGTCCGGGGTCACGGACATCTTGTTCTTTTTTTTTTTAATTTAACAACTTATTATATGCCATGTAAATATTTTAGGAGTTATGTGGCTCCTTGATCATTTTTAGGTTCCTTAATTTACTTATTTCGGAATTAACTTATTTAATTAAAATCTTATAATGTTAGGGGTATTTCAATTTTATTGCTTGGGGCTTACATAAATTGGGCAATTATAATGTTGCTTCTTCTTATTCATTGTTGAGCTCGCAGGCTATCAATGACAACCAACATTCTGTTTATACTGACTTATTTCGAAGAATATGGAAATTACATGTGCAGGAAAAAGTTAGAGTTCTCATGTGGCAATTGATTTTGGGGAAACTTATGACTAATGCCAAGCGATTTTCTCTGGGATTTACTCAGGATAAGTCATGCCACTACTGTGGGGTTGAGGAAATCCTTTCTCATATTTTTCGAGACTGCCCTGTGGCAAGGAGAACCTGGAACCGCTTAATCCTTAGTGCATACATAAGGGAATTTTACACACTTTCAGTTCTAGAATGGTTAAAGGCTAATATTATTAGGCCTAAACCGCGACTAATTAACTTCAATTGGTGTGAAGTTTTCTTAATCTGTTGTCACATGCTGTGGATATGGCGAAACAGTAAAATCTTTGGGGGTGAACGGTGGATGTTTTTACCTTTGCAATATGTTATTAGAGAATGTAGAGCCAACCATAGAGCATGGTCCTCTGAGAATCCTGTATACTCATGGAGCGGTGCCTCCAATCTAGTTTGTGATGATTCCACAGCTTGTGCTTGGAAACCCCCTGGTCTTGGATTTCTCAAGTTTAATGTTGATGTTGCTGTTAACCCACATACTAATTTTGCTGTTGTTGGTGGTGTCTGCAGGGATGATGGAGGCTCATGGATCACAGGATTTGGAAAGTCGATAGGCAAAGCCAGTGTTCTTCTTGCGGAAGCCTTGGCCCTGAATCACGCCCTTAAGCTAGCTTGGGACTCTTCCTTCTGAAAAGTCGTCTTCAGTACGGACTCGCTGGAGCTGTATAACTTGGTTGCGCTATGCCCCACCCACCACCGCTACATACCAGTCATTTTGGAATGCAAGGAGATGTTGGATCGCAACTGGGAAGCATTCTTAGTTCAATCCAATCGTGAATGTAACAAAGTGGCAGACTCTATTGCTAAATTTAGTTTAGCAAATCACTTAAACAATCATGTTCTATCTGCTCCTCCCAGCTATGTGCTGGAGCCTTTGACGGATGTTGTAAACTCGATTATGATTTCTAATACATGAGGCTCGCCCTCCATTTTTACGACCAAAAAAAAAAACAAAAAAGAATCAAAGTAACGCACCGAATGAGGAACCATCCTTTCCAAGGGAGGGTCGGTCAGCCCTAAGAGCATCCACAACAACAATGCATAACTTCTACTTGCGGGTTGTCCGCTCTGTATATTATATGGTCTAGTGATTTAGGAGTTCCAGTCAGCTGCTGACTAGACTATTCTGCTGACTAGACTATTTTGCTGACTGGGTTGTCTTTTTATTATGTTAACTTTAAATAGTCATAACTTTCAATGTATAAGTCCAAAATAAAAAAAAATATACTATTGTTCATCTAAATTCAAATTCTTTAAAACAAGACCAGTTATGGATATGCTTTCGCAAGTTTAAAAATTAATGTTAGTTATATGTATATATCAACATATATCAACGACACTTATGATTCACCACATACTGTTTAAAATACACCATATAACATTAATAATACACCACAAAACAATAATGATTTAGTATTTGTTTCGAAGTTTGTTATCTAATTCACCACTTATTAGTTAATGAATCATAATACCAATTTCAATGAATCATAATATCAAATGTAATGAATCATAACATCATTTTAGTGCATCATCACTAACATATAAAACGAAAAAAATTTAAACAATAATGCAACACAAAATAATATTTGGTATGTATGAAAAATACATGATTCACCATAAAAGGTTTTACAAACATGACACAACAATAATCATACACTACAAAACAACAATGATTTTGTATAGGTTCCTAAATTTCTAATCTAATTCACCACTTATTAGTTACTGAATGATAATATCAAGGGAAATTCCATGAAATACCACTACATTTTTACTAATTCATGAAATGCCACTAAAAAAAAAGAAAGTCACAAAATGTCACATATTTTTCGTAAAAGTCCATGAAATGTCACTGTAGTCATTAGCCACATGGAAAAAAGGCAAATAACCTTACTAGTTAACAAAGTACTTTAAAGTTCACAATATGCCCTTAAGTGTTAAAAATTCAGAAAAAATTCAAAATACGATAAAAAATTTTAAAAATTAAAATTTTAAAAATTATAAAATGAAAATATCATAAAACATTAAAACAAATAAATATTTCATTTTTTAAATATTATTCAGTGCCATAAAAAGAATGTTGTGTTCTAAACAAATAATTATACCAATTTTTCTACCAATTTATACCAAAGAAGTACCATAATTTACACCGAATAAGTACCATAATTTTTACAATAAATTTTTTAGTTATTATTTTCTATCAATATCATTTCTTCAAAGCTAATTATTTTATATTTTTTAACTTATATTTAGAATTTTTTTTAAATTTGTCTGCAAAATAAAAATAAAAAATAAGTTACTTTGATGAAATAATTTAAATTGATAGAAATAATAATTAAAAAATGTCTCATACAAATTATTGTACTTATTTGGTATAAATTATGGTACGTAATTGGTAGAAAAATTGGTATAAATTATTTGTTTTAATATTTTATGATATTTTCATTTTTTTTTCCAATTTTACAATTTTTATAATTTTAATATGTTATTTAATATTTTTTATTGTATTTTCAATTTTTTGTGACTTTTTAATACTTAGGGGCATATTGTGAACTTTAAAAGTACATTGTTTACTAGTAGGGGTATTTTTATCTTTTTTCCATCTGGTCAATGACTATATTGGTATTTCATGGACTTTTATGAAAATATAGTGGTATTTTGTGACTTTCTTTTTTTAGTGGAATTTCATGAATTAGCCAAAAATATAGAGGCATTTCATGAAATTTTTTTATCAATCATATTATAAAAATTAATGAATCATATTATCATTTTAGTGTATCATCATACACGTTTAAAAATATATTTTTTTCAAAGTTGTCAAAACATATCCATGACTAGTATTGTTTTGAAGAGCTTGAATTTAAATGAACAATGGTACAAAATTTTTTCATTTTGGACTAATATATTAAAAGCTACAACAATTTAAAGTTAATATAGTAAAAGGCAGCCCAATCTATGCCAAATCACGGTCTGACACCTAACTCGGTGCGGACAGCCCGTGTCATTGAATTTAAACACTTCCCTATATGCTATGTCACTAAAATTTATTTGGTAAGAAACTTACCAATAACAAAGTATTATAGTAGAGTTCTTATTTAAGAACAGTAAGAGAAAGTGAAACAACAAACTAGATGGTGTGCCTGACAGAGCTAGCCCAAGGGGGAAGCCGAGAGTTGAGCAATTTCGAGAAGACTTAGCCCTATTCTTTTCGACGAGCATGAATTTGGTGGTTGAAGTTAGAAAAGTAGAGAGAAAAGATATGTAAAAGAAAAAGTAAAAATAAGAGTAAATTACTCGGAACCCCTTGAGGAATGGGCGTAATACAGTTAACCCCTTGTGTTTATCATAATTATTGGTAACCACCTTGAGGTTACGGTATCTCTGACCATGAGCCCCCGAACTATAATTTTGTTATCAAAACATTAACTACATGCTGACCCATCAGCTTAATCACATTATTAATGCCAGCCTGGACAACAAAACTACTTAATCAACATTGTTTAACTCTTCTTCATGCCAATTCTGATGCATTTTCGAGGCAGGGTAACATTTTTCGGACAATAAGAATGCTGATTAAGTACTATTCTTTGTCAAGCATGTCATTCAGTTGATGGGTCACATGTGGTTAACATTTTAATAATGGAATTATAGTTAAGGTCTCATAGTCAAAGATATTGTAACCTCAAGGTGGTTACCAACAATTATGATAAACACAAGGAGGTTAACTGAATTATGGCCAATCCTCGAGGGGGTTCTGAGTAATTTAATATGATAATTGATATTTGTAATATAGAGACAAAAATGAGCTGATTTTCAAAAGAATAAGGCTAGTTGTGTTAATTTCACAAATTAGATTAAATTAAATTGAACTTCAATCTGACTCGCATAATGAATGACATACATACCGTAATAATAATAAAAAAAAGACAAGAAGGTATGAGTACAACTATATATGATAATCTGGTTGAAGAAAACACAAACTTTCAGTTGCACAAGGGAGTATCTACGCAATCAATAAATTACATCAATTCAAGGTTTTTGAGATGAGTTTTCCAGTAACCTCCCCTCCGATCACGCCTTTGACTTGCTAGACACGTCGTCATACATTGCATCAATGTGTTTCTGCAAAGAAAAGTTGTTATGGTTAATGATCAAAGGTCTAATTCTGGGGACAAGAAAATGTATGCGCATTGTGATAAAATCGAATCTAAATTGATTCCTAAAAAGGCACGTGTTGATATAGTGATAATTAAGCTCTGATATTGATGACTTATTCACACCAGTTTAATACCACATTATTACTCCCTACATAAGCTCGAATCACCTGGCAGATAAATACCACTTTTCTTACAAGTTAGAATATTGCATCAAAGAGAAAGAAAACAAGCGAAAAAGAATGGTTACGTTACCTGGTAGTATTTGAGCATTTGTGGCCTTTTGATTTTGAAGGTAGGAGTGAGAAGGTCACGGTCCATGTCAAATGGCTCAGGGTCAAGGTGAACAGCTTTGATAAGCTCAAACCCCTTTAGCTGCAGACGAAATGAAAAAAACGATTAGTCATAAAAATTTGAAGCAACAAATAGGCCATTCTTAAAAAAAGTTAGAGATTAATGCTAAGTGTAAAACATAAAGAGTATAAGTGGAAAGTGGAGACTAACCTTCTTCTCTTTCCCGATTGTGGTCAGCTCACTAACAATGTACTGTTTTACTTTTGTGTTTTCACACAGGGTGTTGAAATCACCTTCCACACCATTCTGTTCAGCCCAATGCTCGACGGCTCCCTTATTTGGATTAGCAACAGCTATAAGGAATGACTGAAAGCTGTTCCCATAGACCCATATTGAGTCAACAACTGAAGCGACGCCATAGACATTCTCCAAGTGTTCAACAGCAACATATTCTCCTTGAGACAACTTGAATATGTTCTTCTTGCGGTCAATAATCTTCAGACTTCCATCATCTTGCCACTCCCCAATATCACCTGCATTTTTAATTGTTTCATGACAAACATCATAAACAAAGAGATCGGACATTTGTTAGAAGGAAAATTTGCCTGTATGAAACCAGCCATCTTTTCTAAGACTTCATTGGTCAAATCATCACGTTTGTGGTACCCTGCAAACACTGTCTTTCCCCGAACACACACTTCTCCTCGAGCCTTTTCTCCAACAGCATCATACAACATTTCAGGGACAGATTCCAGTCGAATATCTACATTCGGAACGGGGGACCTACACTTCCCAGCATCTGAAACACATCCGGCACTGAGGTGAATGTCCCGGCACAAGTCTCAGTTAGACCATATCCTTGTACCACATTGCAACAAGCCACCACTCGAAGGAAAGTCTCTACATGGCTAGCAAGAGGTGCTGCTCCTGATAGTATAATCCTTACTCTTCCGCCCAAACCTTGCTTTACCTGATGAGAGATTCAAGAATTCTGATCACTTGCATTGAATTGAAAGCCAGGAATAAAAAAACTAACATAATATTGTTTATAAAAACCACCTTGCTAAAGACAAGCTTGTCGAAGAATGGAGCAGCTTGCGCATATTTAGCACCCTTCTTCATATTTCCCAATTTGCTGCGTAATTGAGAGGAAGATGTCAATTTTTGTTAGTACAATAGACCACTTACGGTTCCATACTTAGCAATCAAGCAGCTAGATAGATGTAACCACATCGACTTGCATAGGGGTTTGGTTAAAAGGGACAATCCAGATATGGCAGACTTGGCAGTATGATATTCGAAAGTAGTCGCAAGAACATTTTATGGAAATGTAACGCTTACTAGTTATATGCAACATTGAAAATTGCACTCTTTAATTTACCACCTGCTTTAAGCTTCACTTGCATACCTGAAAAGAAAGCAAGTGCAAGTTAGCATTGATCACCTAAAAGTCTACGCTTAGCTAGGAAAGCAGAGTCTCGGCTGAGGCATCCTCAACTATGAGCTATTCTGAATATTATCACCATTGTAGAGCTTAAAATGTTCCGCTGTACTATAATAATATATCACAACGAGTAGCTCATACAAGATGACGCTCTTTTTCAGCAAACAACAGGTGCTGTTTTGTGAGGGTATCATGTGTGAAAAAAGATTAATAATATACTTTTTCATGATACATTTTTTTGTAAGTAAAAGCTTGTGGCAATGTTGTATTTTGAATGACTTTATACACGATAAGGTTATTTTATGTCATATTAACGCTTACTTATATTATATATATAAACTGCTCTATGTACGTACCAAATCTCGTCTTACAAAAATTAATATGTACCACAATCTCCAGTGTCTCAAATTCCGAAATTGACCACTATATGTGTTTCCGTATGTTCATAATTCATATGCCCTAGACTGGTCTGCTACTACTTGCAGATTGTTCTTGACCCTAAAAAGTTAAGCCCAGAAAGTACCAGCCCAAACCAATGGATAAATATAAAGACCAACAGACTTAAGATGTTCCGTGGACTCTACATTGTAACAGGCCCATTTACAAATATTATATTATCTGTCATGACTCAGCCCAGAAGTGGGCCTTTTATTCTGACTAAGTGACGAACTGGACTAGACAACCCATATTAGCTTTTATACCTGAATAAATTCTTTCAAGGACACGAGGAACCGCACAAAAGATTGTAGGCCTTAGTGCCCCAAGATCTTCAACCAGTAGCTTGACGTCCTGAAAATCAAGGTTAACTTACTGAGCATTATTCATTGATGATTCATAATTTAACCTATGAGCAGTATAGTCAGGGGAAAAAGAATAGGATTAGTGTTGGGCGTACCCCTCGCCAAAAACCTATTTGTGCAGCATGAGAAATGAACAACTCCTCAATCACACGATCAAAGATGTGTGCCAGAGGAAGGTACGATAAGTAAACGTCCTTGGAGGTCAACTGTACAGCAACAACACAATAGATCTTCAATTAGTGATGCAAAAAAAAAACTAGATAAACGCTATGGTTCATAATTGTTCGTGTTGGAAATGGTATGCAATCATCACCTGTTGATTTACGGACTCAAGGAAGTGGTCGACTCCAGCTATAACATTAACAATGCTTTCATTGGTTATACGGACGCCTTTTGGATCACCAGTGGTGCCACTTGTGTACATGATTGTGCAGACATCAGTCTTGTTCTTCTCCGGAAGTGCATGTTGTTTACCCTCTCCCTGTAATTCGATACAAGAGTGTATATATATTCGATTGGCCAATAGACGCACTAATTTTTTACAGAAAGAAAGCAACATCAGGAATTTCAGAAATAAACAGATGTTAAACGATCTAATTATCCATCCAACTTACCAACTGCAGGAATTCATCCCAAGAATAAATTGAAATTCCATATTTTCCCACCTCTGCTTTCTGTTCAGGGTTAACCTGTCCAAAACTAACAAGGGCTACAACAAAACATGACTTATGTTATTCCAATCGAGAAACCGGCCAGCAATCCCAAAAGGAATTCCTCACTTCTTAATCACAGCCGACTTACTTTTCAGGCAGTGAGCAGTCTTAGGTAGAGTCTTCATCAGCTGATGACACCATAAAAAGCATTTTACAATTTAGATGACTTGGCACATAAATAATGTCATCTGTAATACAACATGTGAAGCAGATATGAGCTTCTTCACATATGAGATAGATTCCATCAACATTAGGGACACTGAAAGTCATGGAAGTACCTCAGGGATCTTCTTCTCTTCAACAAATGCAACAGAAACTTCAGCATGCAAGATGATAAATTCAATAGCATCAGCACCTGACCAAGGGGAAAAAAAAAGTCAAAACCAGTTTGGTTCTATGACCTGATAGTGATAGAGGATAGTAGTATGTGCTTTTGTTCATTTTACAGAGTAAACATCTTAGTTTAGTTATGGTGTCCGATACTGCAATGGAGTAGGGTCACCTAAACTCAAACATCAAACAATAGGTACCTAGAGTGTCATACAGAGGAACACATAAGATTCCATGTGCATTGCAGGCCTGCAAAGTTCTTACCCATCAAGATTCAAGTTAGTAGTTATAGAAATAATCAAATTAAGCTTAAATCTGAAGCTCTAACTTCTTCTTTTTTAAAAATGTGTCTGTGACTGGTAAAAAACAATAAGCATAAAACAGTTTTGATAAAAAAAAACCAAACCGCATAGAAATCTTTACTCACACAAAAATTACCGCAAGGATTGTGCAGTGCAGATGACAAGTTATGAAGGATAAACTTGGATAATGAAGCCTGAAAAAAAGAGGTTGGTGATTATGATAACTTTACCTCCATACTCATAACCCACTCTGGGCAATTCACTCCATAAATGCCAACACGTCCACCCTGGAAATGAAAATGAAGTAAATGATTACAGACGTAGAGCGATACGAATTGCAGAGAAAACCAGCAAGTTAAACTAGATAAAAGAGGACAATCAGTCTACTGAACTATAGTCACAGTGACAACTGTCAAAGGCAATATCAAAGGCAATTAATTTATAATAGGATCTTACCTTCCCAACATCACAAGTACGGAGGGAATTTCCCAGCTTCATTACAATGTCATAGACCTCTTGGTAACTACGCCAGATATAGTTGGCAGCCTTAAAACAGAATTTTAAAAGCAAATGTTAATACTACATAGAGCCAACCAGTATACAATTTTTTCTGTTCTTGGGTCAACAACATACTTGTCCATTTACGATCTCTCTGCGGCCAAGCATGGGATTATTTGGATGTTTCTCAACAGACAAGCTGTAAAAAAAATAAAAAAAATTCAAACAATCAATTCTTATTACAACCTTTGTTAAACAGCATATTTATCTTCCACACTACTGAATCAAAGTAACTAAGAGCAGCAGTATGAGAGCCACAGCAGTTTGTACATTTAGATCAAGCACGTTACCATAAAAACTATGACGGTCTACATCCATCTAACACGCGAGATCGTGCAAGCTAAAGCTTAAATTTGACCAAGTCAGGACAGAATGTCATCTACACAAATTAAGTTAGATCTCATCGAATCAACTGATTTAGAAAGCTGGGGAAAGGTATCTTCAATTTTAAGGATAAGAAAGTCAACCTAGCTAGTGTTGAGCAGAATTAGGAATTTGGAAAATAATATAAGGCGCTAACATAGAATTTTTCAAAAGACATCACATAAGGTAATTTGGACACTTTCAACAGTAAAAAGGAAGTTGATCGATTGAACTCCATATTCCGCTTCAGTAGAAATGGTAATTATGAGAGATTCGTATGTGAAACAAAGACGTCGACGTCTAAGTCTCGATTGTCGTAGAGTATGTACGACCGCATAATCTATTAAATATCAGGCGCTCAAAATGATGAAGATACACAGTCATGAACATTGACGAACTTAATTCAATACAGAATGTAGATGATGAATGAGAGAGGTGGAGGAAACAGAGTAATGCATTATATCGAAGCTGACCGAAATATGTCCCAGCAAGTTTCCATTCCTTCTGGTGGAGTTGGAAAACCATCTTTAGCGAAGATGCTTCGATACACTGGTCCTTTTGAAGGCTTGCCATCTTGAGACGGAACAGCAGGCTCGACCTCCACTAAGAACTTCTTTCCCGCCATTTTTAAACTTTCAAGAAATTCGATCCGTAGTTTGTCGATCTTCCTCCAGCAACTTATTTAAAAAGCTCCCAATCTCAGCTTCGAAAGAAAGGTGTATAGTCTCTGCGGATCTAAGGAACCGATGAATTTTAAATAGAATGGAATGGAATGCCAGCGAGAGAGCAGTAGAGGGAGGAAGCGCTCTTTTATTTTGAGTCTCATTTCATTTTTATAGATGTCTAAATGGAGGGGAAGAGAGATACAGGACCAACTCAACTCGACGGCAAGTTACAGCTATACAGCTTAGATTTTGAAAGCAACGTTAGGAGATTGGTTTCTATAGGAAGTACCAACATTAGTTGATGGTTGAATTGTATATTATGTGTTTCAAGGAATGGACACAATCGGATGAGTTCAGCGGTTAAACAATTTGCTATAAAGAAGAAGGGATAAACACGTTCAAGTTAGTCAACTATATAAATGCCTAATTATTGGTCGTATCATAAGGACGATATTCATCTTTGTAAGGGACCTTTTTAATTAGCTTGGTACTACACTGGACTTTTCTGTTTAGATAGGATCGTTCAGCATAAACAATGCGGCTAATACATGTTAGCTGTAAATTATGATAACAGGTTGACTTTTATATGAGATAATATAGTGCATATCACGTCAATCCGACATGATCAACTTCTTGTCGTTTTCAAGGCTCTACTGTAATCTTGCTGTGTCTCTAGAGATCTTTTATACAAAGTTGTACTTTTTTTTTCTACTAAGTTTCTAAATATTTCGCATCCAAATATGGAATCATATCCTTCTGAAATTCCCGTCATAAATATGAGAACCCATGCCTCTATGCTAAAAAATCTAATCAAAATCTTCTTTTGAAAAGGTCAAAAATGTCCTTTTTCCATGTACATCAAATGATGAGAATTTTACAAAGCTTCACCAAATTGATATATACCCTTTTCGTCTATATAAAAAATTTCAAACTTTTGCTCAGAAACCTAATTCATTTCAAATCCTAATTGTCCCCTGAAAGACATGCATCATAGAATATGATTAAGTGAAGCAGAGAACTATAATCACGAGGAACTTGGGGAAATTACATCCCTCCTCAAACATCTAGCAAGTTCTAGAACGAGTTCTAACATGCTCATATGGAGATCTACATTATGTTAGGGGTCTATTATATTTGGATGCAACGTAATGAGGTGATCTTCCAAGGCGAAGTGATAAGTGGGTAGAACGGGTGGTTACCCAAACAAAAATTGGAATATGGCGATGGACTAAGACATGGTGGAGTAGGTTTCCTCTGTCATGTAATTTCTTTCTTGATCTAGTGGCTTTAAAAGATTATGTACAAGGATAATTGGGGTACTTTACTGTAAGAACCCCCTTGGTCCATTAGTTGGACATCTAGTGCTGTAATAGGACATGGTGGGTACTCTTTTTCCTTCTCCGGCTTTTTCCACTGGGTTTGCTAGAGGAGGTTTTAATGAGGCCCGTTATACCGGTCCGAAAATTTATTAATAAAATGGCCATTGGCCCAAATTATCAAAAAAAAAACATGCTCTATCCTGGAGGCCCAGTGTGGATCGAGACCAAGCTCCATCCGGAGAGCTACGTCAATTGTATGATTTACGTTACTCTAATCCTATACTATGTCTGACACTACGTAATGTGAAATCATACAATTGGCCCATACAAGAAGTTATTAATTACGAGCTATACTCTAATCCTATACTTTGTAAGAATATTCTAAAACCTTACCTTTCTCTACCATTAAAAATGCCTAATTTTTTTTTTTGAAACACCAAATATGTGCCTATAATCATCCTTACAAGTGTGCATGGGCTTAAGGAGCTGCTTCTAATAATCATTAGCTAATGGATGTGGACTGGAAAATTTTTGTACTCTCGTCTCGTGCATGGCCCTTGCGGCTGAGCTTCATGGGCCAATAGCTGGGCCCGTAATGAAGCAATAATGGCTGCATACAATTAAGAGCTTTGTGGTTGGAATTATAAAACAGGGTTTTGTATATATGTTATGCGCTGACTTCTTTGTTGAGCAGCTGCCACTTTCTTGACTCTTTAATTTATTTATCGGCTATCTGTCATTCTGTCTATAGCTACTTCATTCTTCAAACACTACATGTCTAGCTTTGGTATTTGTTGTAAGTAATACAACTTATAAACTTGTCTGTTAATGTTTTACCATAACGCAGTAAACAAATTAGAATAACATGTAAAATATGAAACAAAAAAAAGAATTTCATCCTATTAATCACTCATCCACCCGAATAACAAGTTGTAACAGATGATGGTTAAATTTAAGGGAATTCATAATATACCCCTATTTTCTTTCATAATTAACAATATACCCCTTTTAAAACTTTGTCACAAGATACCCCTGTTTTCTTTGTTAATTCACAAAATACCCCTTTTTAAAAATGGCATCAAATATTTCGTTAACCTCCCCTAGAAAATGACTATTTTGCCCCTGACCCGTTTTTTCTTTTTTTTGAAAAATTCGCAGCTTTTTTGGCTACTTTTTTTGAAATTTTTTAAACTTTATAATATACCCTTATTTAAGTTTGTTGTTCATGAAACAGAAATACCCCTGTTTATGTTTTGAAGTTCACAAGATACCCCAGTTTATGTTTTGTAGTTCACGAAATACCCTTATCACCCTGATGTTCTGGTAAAGCATCGCCTAGTTTTCTCTTGTTTTTCAAGTGTCTTCAGCCTCTTCATAATCCCAGGACAAATGTTGTTTGCATTCTAGTTCTCTGAGGTTTCTTGTCTCTCGGAATGTCTCATCAATAGCTGAGTACGAATCCCTGTCATTCACAATTAGACACAATTATAATATATGACCAGAAACAAACTAGTATAGCATGGATTATTTACATAGTTAGGTAATACCTTCAAGTAAAGAGTAGATGGATTTAGTCAGGTGGACAAACAATAATGTCACAGGCATTGGGTTTAAAAAGGCTACCTCTTGGTCGAACTCAGTAGCGGACCAGAACTTTTGTTTAGGGGGGGGGCGAAAAATCTTGACACTATTGTTCTTTAAAACATTATGTTATTTTGTATTTTTCAAAAATTTATAAGAGCATTTTGCAAATTTTCAAAAGTTTCCCGGGGGGGGGGGGGGCAGAAGTTCTGGTCCGCTACTGAGTTCGACCAAGAGGTAGCCATTTTAAACCCAATGCCTGTGACATTATTGTATGTCCACAGGACTAAATCAATCTACACTTTACTTGAAGGTATTTACCTAACTATGTAAATAATTCATGCTATACATGTTTGTCTCTGGACATATATTATAATTGTGTCTAATTGTGAATGACAGAGATTCATACTAACTATTGGTGAGACATTCCGAGAGACAAGAAACCTCAAAGAACTGGAATGCAAACAACATTTGTTCTGGGATTATGAAGAGGTTGAAGGCACTTGAAAAACAAGAGAAAACTAGGCGATGCTTTACCAGGACATCAGGGTGATAAAGGTATTTCGTGAACTACAAAACATAAACAGGGGTATCCTGTGAACTTCAAAACATAATCAAGGGTTTCGTGAATAACAAACTTAAATAGGGGTATATTATAAAATTTAAAAATTTTCAAAAATGTAGCAAAAAAAACTGTGAATTTTTCAAAAAGAAAAAAAGAAAAAACGGGTTAGGGGCAAAATAGTCATTTTTCAGGGGAGGTTAACGGAATATTTGACGCCGTTTTTAAAAAGGGATATTTTGTGAATTAACAAAGAAAACGGGGGTATCTTGTGACAAAGTTTCAAAAAAGGGGTATATTGTGAATTACGAAAGAAAACAGGGATATATTGTGAATTTTCCCTAAATTTAATGGATGGCGAATCAGGTGAGCACTATAAAAAAGTAGCGTCCGTCAGTTTGAGGTAAAAATATACTCCCCGTCCTGAATTGACTGTCTTGTTTACTATTTGGATATGTCGTTTGACTTCAATTTTTAACATATAAGATAAAATAATTTTTAAAATTTAAGTTTTGCATATGATTCCTTACATGTTAAACTATATATTACAAAATTTAGTTTTATAAAATTATTTTATCTTATATACTTAATATTGAAGAGGAAAAACGTGTAAAGCAAACAGGACGGTCAATTCTGGACGGAGGTAGTATATTTTCGGGAGCCAAAGCAGTTGGCGACGCGTTTGCAGATTCCAAATTGTTGTCGTACACAGAAATTTCAATAATTCCATAAACGGTTCTTCTTCTAAGCACAATATCATCAACAACCATAAAAAAATATGCGTTTATACTGAGCAAAGATGTTACCAAGTGATTATCTAAATTAAAGATAGAGATAACGAGGACCTAAGCAAATACAAATATAATGATTTCATTGTTACCCAAGGAGTGGATACGAAGAGTGACCTCATTTAGTTTGCACGCTTTCATCCCGTTGGTAAACAGATGGAAGATCAAATAGGTTAGAATTAAAGCGGAGATTGCACTTAGTCCTAGATTCTTACCTTCTTTTGTTCGCCCATCTTGTGTTGAGGCCCAATAGAATAGAGCTTGCGATTGCCGAATGCGAATGGATGTCGAATTGTGTTGCCAGTTAGAATCGCTTACCCGCGCGCAGTATCTGCTTTTAACGTCCCCGTAAACTTTGCTAATTTTTGTTCACTCATCTCTTCTTTCTAGACTTTTTTACTCCTTGGAAAGCGGTTGAGAGGGAGCAAAAAGGACAGCAAAAGATCAAAACGGGACTAAAATTTCATCGCCGACACAGCGACTCCAATTTCGACGTTGATTATGATGTCGACGATAGCCCTCAGGTCTTCTCATTCTCTACGTGTCTCTATCACTCAAATTAGTGTCGGTTTTTAATGTCATTTCAAGTTCCGAATTTTTGACGTTGATATCTTTTAGAATATCATTTAGGTTTTCCGATTCGAGCTCTTTTCCATCACTTCGATCCCTTATGATCTGCAAAAGGTCCTGAATTGCCATGTTTATTCTTTTCCTATATAAGTTCAACACAACTCGATCATTCTATCGTATTGATTCTCTGGAAGTGTAAAGTGCTAACCTTACGCTACTTTTATCTCTCTGAACGGGAGACAAGATCTAATTAGCTTGTGAAATAGCCATTCGGCTCACTTCTGGTGTACTGCTCTTCTTCCTCGAATATCCCAGGCTATGTGTATTTTTATAATTTCATTATTATTGTTATTGCCGTTGTTATTATTTGTTTTTTCTAAACTAATCTCTAGTGACATTAGTCATTGGGTGATATTAATCAGTGTTCAAAATCTATTATAACCATCTGGTCATTTCTTGGAGACTCTTTCTGCCTCTGAGAACTTTTGCTGAAAATGACAATTGTTAGTTATATTTGGGTTAGTGTTACAAGTTATTACAGTCAGCTAGCTACTTCCTTGTATACCTATTACACCCCTAACCCGAAGCCTGACCTGTTTGTATTGGATTGTCGTTTACATTTGGTGATTGAATTTCTCGTTCAGCTTCTTCAGATTCTTTTTGCAGGTCATTTTATCTAAATAGTAAAACTCGCGATCAGATACTCTGGAGCTGTAGCTATAAATCATTCCCCATAAACTTGAAAAGAAGTATTAAAATACTGATGAGCGAGCTGTCTTGTATGAAGCTGGTGAATTCACTAGATGGTCGGGAATTCCTAGGTTTGTTTTCTAACAAAGTCTTGAATAAAGATAGTTAGCATGCTCTATTTATCTAGGGATGATTTTCATCTCTACTATTGTTCGTATGCATACGACTGGGCTGGGTTTCTAGTATATATAAACACTGCAATTGATTCCTTGAACCTCTGAAGATACATGTCTGAGCTTGGAGAAAGATAGAGCACAAAAACAGAGTGTATTTAACATTTGGTGTTTTTTTTTTGTTAATACTTTGCGGCAATAAGTTACATAAAGTCATTACAGTATAACACATTTGTCATTACAATATAACAAAATTCAATCACCAAACAATGAATTGAAGACCAGCAACCTGCACCTAACCATCTTGAACTAATACAAAAATCAGAGGCATCCTAATTATTATCCAACACTAGAACAAACCTGCATTTAACGGACGCAGAGCTCAAGAGCTCTAAAATTTTAATACAAAGGGACAGAGCAAATGCTCTTCAGCTTTATCAAAGCTCACTAGCTTGCGTTTGTGTCTAATAGATGGTTATCTTGTTTTGTAGTTTTTTAGTTTATGTTCAGCATCTAATCTGGATTCTGGAAGCAAATGAGTGATTGTTAATGTTATAAAGTAATCAGTATGCAAGTGTATAAACCATGTCGGTGATGTTATTATGGAATCTCAATTGTGTAACGGGTTTAATCACTGTTATACAACATCAAATCAGATATTAATGTTTTATTTTCTTTCTAACCTCAAGGTTGATTATGTGATTATTATAAGTATAATCATTATGCTTACTCTCCCATGTTGTGCAGAGCCTTAGAAATGGCAATACTGAAGGGATGCAACTTTGTCTGTTCTAAGTACTGTTTGTAGAGTCATGTTAGTTTCAAGGTCATTGATAACAACTTTTGTGATATAACTGAGCTTAAATGTCAGTGCCTAGTTTGATATGTATACTAGTGCATTGTCCCTTATGGTCTTATGGTGGTAATATAAACAGCCTTGTGTGCATGCAGTCATTCATCTCCGTACGTGTCATCCCTGCTCATCAACATGTCGGAAGTATTGTCACGAGAGATGATTTTTAAGCTTAGGTGTGTCTGTCTTCTTTATTTCTAAAATGCAGTATACATCCTACACAAGGTTATGCTGATCTTACCGGTTTTGATCAGATTTTAGCTGCATGAATATATGATACACATATGTTGTACACTTGAGATTACCTCTGCTATGGATGGCTTTCTCTCTAAGGTGTGATTTGCCATACTATACACTGGGTAACTAAATTTTAGGCTGTTTGCTCATATTTACCCTTGCAAGTTTTTTTGTTTCTAGAATTCAACATTTTTGAGATGCATTGTCAGGTTTTGGGTCGTTAACCTGGATATATACTTGAATTTTGTAAATTTGATTTTTTTTGTTAAAAATAACAATTGTCAATGAGAGATACTTTAATTTGCACTATTGTTACTAACCAATGAGGGCAGTTTTGTTTTTCCGTATGAAAGTTTTTATTGCCCTAAAAGTGGCTCTACTAAGGGTCAAAAGGGCAATTTGATTTTCGCTGTACTGTGACAATGTTAAGAAGGCAATTGGAGGGTAACGTTTTTACCAGGGTAATGTTTTGATGAAAGAGTAGTGAACTAAGATGTTGTTGTAGTGAGTACTGTTATCTTTTTAACTTGGGCTGTAGGCTTGGCCTTCGAATCATAAAATTAAGTAATATTCAGGTTGTTATTGTTTATGAATTAATGTAATGTGTTGCACTTATCATGCAATTTGTCCCCGTTAGAGGATTTTAATATAGAATCAGTAGTGGAGGTTTTGTTTTTTAAAGATGAATGGTCAATAGAGTTTTTGTTTATCACAATGATTGACGAGGTTGATATATATAAATGTGCTGTTAGCACGTAAGATCTATTAATATAAGTGTTTTGTAATCTATTATAAGTGCTGTTGGCACGTCGATGGAGCTAGCAAGAATTGAGCTGAATAATTTTCATTTTAGCATCATTAGACTTATGTGTTCGCTGTTATTCCTATTGTTGGTGGCACATTTTATATATATAGTAATACAAACATCCAAGTCAAAAATAAGATGTTTCAACCGTAGGGAATGACCAAGAACGGACCTGTATCTGTATGTCTGTCTTATGAACTGTCAACTAGCGACAGATATTTCATCATAGTACCTCCATTGACCTAGTTGATGATCTTGATCTTGAGCATGAGTATGCTGATAAATAGCCCTCGGCTGGCCCAAAACAAAATGAAGCGCTAGCACATGTCACCACAGAGAGAGGCGGCCGAAATGAAGGTAGCTAGTTGATGATCTTGGTTGTTTTTGTATTTCTTTTCTCATTGTATCTTATATTTTAAAAACAATGTGTAGAGCCAAAAAAAAATAAATAATCTGGGAGTATTTTTTTTTTGGCCTTTAATCTCTTCATGATCAAATTAAAACCAGGTAAATATGAGGACTACTCAGAAAGAGTGAGGCATTACGTGGATCGATCATCATCGACATGTCGATCGACATAGTAGGAATTGCTAAGGGGGTCAGCAGTGTTGCGGCTAAACCTGCGTTGGATGCCTCTATAGAATGGATCAACTATGTCCGCAACTATGATGATAACATGAAAACAGTCAAGGATCGGCACCACGAACTCGAGAACCGTAAAGAAGAGATAGAGCAAAAGATGGATCTAGGGATTAATAAGAACGAAGAGGTTGTTCCGGATGTGAAAGAGTGGATTGAAGAGGTTGATAAGTTCATGGGATCAAAAGAAGAGTGGGATGACCTTCTGGATGAGAAGGTGAGGAGGGAGACTGAAAAGTGTTGTTTCCAGTTGTGCTGGAACCCAATATATCGACACAACCTGAGCAAGAAGGCGATGGACAAAACTACCGAAGTCGATGACAAGCTTGAGAAGATAAGAAAACGGGCACAAGATCCGGTGTGTCGTCCCAAAAGGCCGATGAAGCTGTCAAGTTCTAACTCATCAGCCTTCTGTCCAGGTTTGAAATCTCGGGAGGACAAGTTGGAAGACATACTGAAAGTGCTAAGAGATGACAAGGTCAATAGAATCGGTATATACGGCATGGGGGGCGCAGGTTCGTCTGTCTTACTTTTCTTTATCATTTTTACCTTATTAATATAAAATTCCTTTATGATAACATGAATTATCTTGGAATATATATATAGCCAGCCCACACACTGCGTACAAGTCACCTATTATTTACATTAGACATACTGAAAGAAGATATATATATACAGGTGAATAAATGTAAAAATAAGATTAAAAGGAAACAGCTAAATATATGAAATAGAAATTATGTTTCTTCTTTAAATTTTTCTTTTTGTGAAACTGTATGGAATGATGGAATATTAGTTTTAAAGACGAGCAGGTACGTTATATGTGAGTTTGCAGTCAGCTTATGACAGACAGATCTACTTTCTCTATTAGTATCCTTATTAAACCTAAACAATCTACCATTCACATCGATCATTTAAATTGCACCCAATACATTCATTCCTACTAACCTCAGTCTTCGCTTCTACTTTCTGGCCTTCCCCAAATCTGATATTGATAGGATTAAACCCTATCTTAGCAACAACTCCACCGTAGTGGCTTATTTCCTCTCAAAGAGGCCAAGTCTATCCTCATACAATCGATTGTCCTATCCCATAACTCCCCATCTACTTAAGTAGGCTAATTCCTTATATGAGAAAGACCATTATGCCCCTATTTATCAGATTAATGTCTACTTAACTAATGTACTAACATTACTCTCCCCTAAAACAACCTTGTCCTCAAGGTTACCGCGGTAATAGATGGATGGCAATTGAATTAGCCTGGCCTCAGTCCCCTTCAAAGGTTGTATAATCTTCATATATGGCCCGACTCAAGCTAGGGGACAGAAAACAGGTGTATGATGAAATCAGTATTCAGAACTTCAACCCACCTATACTAGTACACAAAGGACATACGTTTGAAACGTGATATCATACCACTACAACAGCCTATGTGTGTATATTGTTGGAAATCATGTGAATCTGTTTTGACATCTATTGCACTTCGAAGCACCCAGAAAAATGAGTTTTAATACTCAATTGGTGGGGTGTTACTTTCATCCCCCACTCACGCACCACTCGTGTTTTCTCACGCTTGGCATGGTATCCCTCACTCCTGCTCATCTAAACTCTGGCATGCCACCCTATGTAACACACTCTGGACAATCTGGATCCAAAGAAATACGCGGGTGTTCGAAGACACATCTTAACAGTGGACGGAGTTAGCTGAATCAAGCGAACCAGTCTACAATGATTAGAAGATATTCAAGTCCGCGTTGTTCTTCCCTCAAATAACCTGTTTTAATCTCTTGTTTTGTTAATTAGCTTTTTTTCTTTACTTTTAAAAGTCTTCCAGGCGAGAAGAGTAGTATGCCATAGTATTGCCTTGTAACTGGCTCTGCCAGCACTTATCAAAAAAAAAAAAAGGAAAGGCCAAGTAGAGGCGTCAATGTAGCAGCTCCATTCAGTTGAACCAAAGCCTCATGGTCAAAGCAGCCCATATACACATAATCTGCTAGCGGTCTTCATAACCAAATTAGTGACAACTTATCTATATCACAGTCGTCTACATTCTCTGGAGCAAACCCACCACCAATGCAACTAAAGAAACGAGCAACAACTTCCTCAAATGAGTCATTGTTGCATCCCTGTCTACCACACTGTACCAAGGTTATAGAAGGGCTCAGTACAATTTTCTAACTCTCTGCAGCTACAATATTCCTAGGTGGCTCAACAATGGAACTCAATTGATGTAATTTGTTGACTAAGCTAATGTAGTCGCTCTCTTGAATTTGACGGTGGTTTAGCTTGTTTAAGGCTAGCGACTCTTAGTGGATGAAACCGATCTTGACGAACCAACTGTAGTCGCCGAAAAAATAATAATTAGGGATCGCAATTACACTGCTTTTCCCCATGTTATTCCCAGAATTTGGGATTTGGGGAATTTAAGGTCAGTCTTCAATTTTGTCCAACCAAGATGAGGTCGATTCACTGAGATGAGATTGATTCTTGGACGCCAAAGTGAACAAGTAGTGGACCTGAATCTCGTTCCAGAACTGGGTATAATCACCGCTACCTAATGACTTTTGAGTCGCCAAAACAACGTGATATGAGGTTCCATTTCTTCTTCTCCTTCAAACGGAAAATCTTTATTTGTCTTTTCCGTTTTTGAGTTTTCCTCACTCCTTTGTCAATACTCCGACAATAAGGGATTTCATCTTGTTGCTGCCGCTGGAATCTAACTGTCACCTTCTTTCTTTCAGTTGCGTTGAAATATTCTTCATTTTCTTCTTTTTCTTCTTCTCTCTCCTCAGTCGATTGAGCTTTCGTTCCCTCTTTCAGTTTCCCCAACTCCTGCTGAATGTATTATTGTTCCTTCCAGAACCTTTCAATCCAATTCCCTTCTCTTCTTCTTCGCCTTCTGCCTCCTCCTCTTCCCTTTTTCTTGTGTTCTTCTCATCGACATCAATTGCTCAGCGATTGAAGCCGTTGATACCTTTGATTTCCAATCCTCCATTAACACCTTTATTTTTGGTTCCTCAATCTTGAACTCAACCTCCTCTTCCATGTCGATCGTTCCCCTTCACTGAACTCCGACTGTCTCCTTTGGTTCTATTCATTCCCCTTTTTCCTATACAATCTTCGATCCACAAACAACAGACGTATCCCGGTCCATCCCATACCCCCAAATCCAAAGAATCCTTCCTTTGAAAATTCTTGAATCTCTCTATAAGCAATTCTCGTAACAAAGACCAAGAAGAATGTCCAAAAAGATTTCATACCCGTTTGAAAAACTGAAACACTGCAACTACCATATATTCGGTCGCCGTCTGAAATCTATCGGCTTCATCCTTCTCACAAAAGCTGAAATACCGGTCAACCGCGAGCAACCAGTCCTCGCCATCACCAGGATCAAAGCTCTGATACCAATTGATAGAATTAAACCCTATCTTAGCTAAACAACTCCCCCGTAGTGGCCTATTTCCTTTCAAAGAGGCCAAGTCTATCTTATACAGTCGATAGTCCTACCCCATAAATCCTTATCTACTTAAGTAGGTTAATTCCATATACATTATGCCCCTACTTAATAGATTAATATCTACTTAACTTATGTCCTAACAGATACAAACAATGACCAAAAACGATCATTCTAGCCTTTAAAGCCCCCTATATATGCTGTGACGCACAGATGCATATAGGCATTAAACTGAACAGAAAGCTGCAAGTCCCAAGGGCGCTTAACAACACGAAAGATCTCAATAAATTGGCAAGGGAAAAATAGATGTTCATCATGCTTCACCACCAAATTAAAGAGGCTCTACGCAGACAAAAATGTTTCAAATTAAGTACGAATATCCCATGTAACTCAACCAGTTCAAGGGTGGGTGGAATAATTCATACTAATTCTAACGGGCCGGACCTACCCTCCCCAGCCAGATACGAATATGAGTAGGGTACGTTATAAAAGAATACAAAAAAAATCTTTATTTTAGATGCTCCTTTCTCTAGGTTTCACTAGATTGGGTGTTTCATAATCAAATGCGGGATTATACTCCTTTTGATAGCTTGGATATCAAACACTCTTCGCTAGATTAGTGTGTTTCATAATCATCTGCAAAGCATTTTATTATTTCTAGGTCAAAATGCTATGTATTAATTTAGGCCAGAGCCCATCGTAGGAGCTCACAAATAGAAAAAACTTCGTCAAGACTAGATTCAATTGGTTCTCACAAACGTAATATAGCCTTTTTGACGTAAACATCAAGTTAAGAAAATTATTGTATGAAATGGCTTCCACTTGGTTGCCTAGTTAAAACTAAAACCTTAAGGGGGAAAAGAGTACAATTAACTGAGCCCTCTCACTTACACCTTACTAACGCATACAATAGTGAATAAGAAGTAAGAATTATCTATAAACTTCCACTTTCTCCACTGATAGTAAATAAAATAAAATCTGAGTAGTCAGAAGACGATATTAGTTCAAGGGAGCAAGGTGACTCTTGTATGTCACGATATATTAAAAGGGGTAAAGAAAATGCCTTGAGCCTTTGGCTAAGAAACTCTGTTGTCTCTCTTCTAAATATGAGCATATCCTTTTTGTTTCCTTTGTGTTCTTGTGTCAGTAATAAATAGTTAAGAAACATTGCTGGAGTTGCTCTTAGAACTCCCCACTACTCTATTAATAAAGAACCTGCGGAGCTCTTCAGTCTTGACCATGCACTACTCGGTGATGACTCGTTTCTTAGCCTCATCTTTACTCTTTCTCACCTTCATTCTGCTCCTTGGTTCACCTTATCATCTGGTTAGCTCCTTGAAGTTTTCTTTTTCCTCAGTTTATCTCAATGTAGCTACACAATAAAATAAAACACTAGATAATTCACCCTTATCATACTTATATAAAGATGTTATGTTTGCCAAGTTGAGCAATGTCATGGTTGAGCTAGATGTTTTTTTTTCCTGTAAATTTTGGAACCATCTGCTTTCGCGTTAGAGGAAATGTTCTCCTTTATACTACATTTTGCTTTAAATGTGCAAGTATATAATTTCTATCTATCCAAGATGCTTAAAGTTCATACATATTTCAATGCTTTTGGTAATTTTCTTATGTTTTAATTATTGGGACAATAGTTAAGAAAAAGATAGATGCCTGTTAATTTTCTCAACAATGAACCTTTCTCGCAATACGGTAGTGGGTAAGTTTTGAACTCAGGACTTTTGGTTCTAGGATATCACCCACTATCGACCAAGCCACGGGGTTTGGAATAAATATATATGCACAAATAGTTATCGTTGTGTGCTTCTTTTTTTACATGTGTGTGTAGGCCTTTACTCTTTTGTCTTCTTTCCTGACTTTTACGTTTGTGTAATTGGTATAAAACTTGGACAAATACTCAATCTCTTATATGTGAGCAGGAAAAACAACATTGGTTCAAGAACTTGCGAAACAAGCTGAGAATGACAAGCTATACAATGCAGTCATTATAGCTGAGATCTCTCAATTTCCTGATGTGAGGAGTATTCAGGATCAAATAGTTGAGAGAATCGGGTTTACTACTCTAGATCGTTGTCATACTATTGTAGAAAGAGCATTTAACTTAGGCACTAGACTCAAAGGAATTAAAGGGGGAAAAAGGTTATATGACGATCTTGAGCTGCATGGTCTGACTAAAGCAGGAAAATTGGAAGGTGAGGAGGATGGAACAAATAGGAATTTTGAGAAGGCTTCATCAATGAAATATCTTAGCAAGAATTCTTCAAAAAAGGAGAACATGCTTCGATTTCCTTATCAAAGCAGTCAAAACAAGGAGAATAGGATGGAAAGGGTTGAAGAAGAAGGTCAAATTCAAGGAGAAAGTCATGATGGAGATGATGTGAAGGAAGGCCAGGTAAAGGGAAAGAAGTTTGGAGAGGATGAAACAAGGTCACGAAGTAGAGAAAGGAGGCAAGTTGCTGGTGATTCTAGACAACATGTGGAAAAAACTTGACTTGCACCGAGTGGGAATTCCGTATGAGCTCCAGAAAGATTTAGGATGCAAGATTATTGTTACTACTAGAAGTGAAGATGTGTGCAGAAATATGGATGCATCCGGTTCTTGTATATTTCAAGTGGGAGATTTGAATGATGAAGAAGCTGAGCACTTATTCAATGAAAGAGTCGGAACAATTGCTGTCAATCAAGAATACAAAGAGATTTCAAAAAAACTACTGAAACAAATTTCCCGCTTGCCACTCTCAATAAATGTGTTGGCTGATACACTAAAGAATCAAACTTTACCTATTTGGAAACGTATACTTAAAGAGTTGGAAATGCCCGTTCATGGAGAAACTATAGGAATACTTGGGGATACATATTCAATTATTGAGATGAGTTACAATTATTTAGGGAACAATGAAAAGAAATTATTTTTCTTACTTTGTTGCATCTTCCCGCCTGGATCAATTGTGTACCTCAAGGACTTGTTAAAATATGGTATAGGGATGGGTTTATTTCAATATGTTAACTCGATTGTTGAAGCAATTGATCAAACATTTAAGTGGGCTGAAGATCTGAAGTCATTATCACTTCTTGCAAAGGTTGATGTCAACAAAGGAATAATTCAAATCCATGACGATATACGTGAAGCTGGAAAATCTTTTGTGGCAAAAGGTAATGTAGATTTATTTTCATCATTTAGACATTTTGCCATTCTAATTAGATGTTTTGTATAGTTTTAGCATATCTCTTTTCTATTTTGTTTTATGCAAGCATTGAGATAAGTAGTCTACTGATTTCGATCGTTTCATTATAATTCATTGTTTTTAGGAGAGACAATGTTCCATGTTGGAGCTATCCCCAAGTGGTTGGAGAAGGAATCATATGAGAAGTACACTGTCATTTCATTGACTTCTGACAACAGTTACGAATATCTAGTTGGAGAAAATCTGCCAAAGCTGAAATTACTGCGCTCCCAAGGATTGAATTGTGCAAAACTTCGTAGGGATTACTTTGTAGGGATGCAAAGTCTAAAGGTTTTGGACATGTCGAACTCTGATATTACAAGTTTTCCAGGATCCTTTGAAAATTTAGGAAGTCTTAAGATATTGCTTCTTGAACATTGCTCCCTAAAAGACATCTCTCAAGTTTCTAAGCTAGTGCAACTTCAAGTGCTGAGCTTTAGAGAATCTGATATTACGAGATTACCTAGGGGGATGGAAGCTTTGGTGGAATTGAAGGTATTGGATATGACTAATTGTAATAAGCTGAAAGAGATCCCATTTGGTATATTTGTGTGCCTCATACAATTGGAAGGTTTGTATATGAAGAACAGCTTTTCGAATTGGACAATTAATGGGAGCATGGCGAGTCTTTCAGAGTTAACTTCCTTACCTCTTCAAGTGTTAGAGATTACAGTACAAACTATCTCACAGTTGGCAGATGGTGATTTTCCAACACTTGGATTGTCTAGCTACAAAATAGATCATGTAGTGTCAACATCACCACCACAACAAGACCTGTTATTCTCTCGAGATTTGCAACTTCAAGGAATGAATGCTCGTGACCTTGTGAAGGAAGGGTGGAAACCTTTGATGAACAGAGCTGAAAGTATATACATCGAGCAGATTCGAGGTCTAAAGAATATCACACCTCAGTTGGGTGAATATGGGTGGCATGACTTAAAAAGGATTACAATCTCTAAATGCCCGAAGATGGAATGTTTTATCAGCAGAAGGGCAGTGCACCAATCAGTAAATTTTCCAAAGTTGGAAATGTTAAAGCTCGAGAATTTGCCTACCTTGGGAGCTATATATCATGGAAATTGGCCTACCGATTTGTTTGTTAATCTTCAAGAATTGACCTTGTCGTTCCTAAATCGGCTCCAGTCATCTGCTATTGCTATTCAACATGCAATCAGATTGAAGGTCTTGGAAGTGAAAAGCTGTAAAAATTTGAAATCGGTTTTCTTTGCTCCCACGGCCATGAAGTTTGAAGGACGCGAGGAAACAAATGGTAGTCTCGAGATTCGATTTCCTTGTTTGGAAAAGTTGATCTTGGAAAATTTAGAAGCATTTGAAGGCCTTGTCGGAGGGACACATTCAGATGATAAGAAGACACATGTCTTTCATAAACAGGTAATTTGTGTATGGATAGTTGGTGATATTTTTTTTTATTCAAGTAAACAGAATTTATCAGATATCAAAAAGAGAGTCGCGCTAGGGCAACAACTATTCATTGATGATTATTAGTGAGAGTATAAATTCTTTTAAATTAAATGTTGCAGATTATATTCCCCCTGTTGGATAAAATCAAGTTGACAAGATTGCATAAAATGGAACTTATATGGGATATGGCTACAGGGAAAGATTTTGAGGCTTCATTCCCAAAGTTACGAAGTGTATGCGTCAAGCAAATGCATGAGCTAAAACATGTTTGGAGTGCTGAAGTTGGCATGACAGTAAGCTCGATAAACTTTGAAAAACTGAGGAAATTGAAGATTGATGACTGTGACTCTCTTGAGTATGTATGTCCTCTATCAGTTGCTGATGGTTTTCAAACACTTGAACTCCTACGTATTCATTCCTGTCCTAACATGAAGCAAGTCATCGCATTTGAGGGGGGTGAAGGTGAAATAGATGGTATAACTATGAAGTCCAAGAAGAGGAAGATAGTGATGACAATGATGAGCTTCCCCAAATTGCTGACTGTGGATTTGGTATCATTGCAAGCTCTCACATATTTCTACCAAGGAAAGATGAATATGAAATTTATAGCCTTGAAGAATCTGAAATTGGAAACTCTTCCAAGAATGAAGAAATTGATAAAAGTGGAATATAATGATCAAAAAACAAAAAAATTGACAAAAGTAGAATCATGGAAGATTACTAAATCAAGCAAAAAGAAAGAGTATCAACAAGATGATGATGGTATCTTGTTCAACAATAATGATGAGGTACGTATGTGTTCTTATAAATAGTAGTACTCATTAATTAATTGTTTTTGAAGAAAATAGTACGTACGCATTATCTTGTTCAACTAATATTATACTCTTAACGTCATCACCTTTAAAATTGTCAATATGCTTGATCGGCACACACCTCTTTCTGACTTGCAGGTTCAATTTCCTTGCTTAGAGGACCTATATCTGGTGAGCTTGGACAGCATTAGAGGGTTGTGGGATGTCAATATCGACCAATTCTCTGTCATGTTCCCCAATATACAAAGTTTGTTCCTTCGGAATATGGAACTATTAAAGCATGTATGGACTAAAGAGCTCAATCTTGATGTAGCTCGCATCTCTATCAAGTTGAAAGAAATACAGATCGACAGTTGTAATTCGTTGGAGAGCTTGTTTCCACCTCCTTCAGCATCCAATAGTAATACAATCACCAATGCCATTGTAGAATTCCAAGATTTGCGTACCATTAGCCTGAGATGCTCATACAAATTTAAGTATATCATGGATGGAAATGGAAACGTGAATCTGAAGTTCCCACATCTAAAAAATTTATATCTTGAAGACCTTGATGAGCTGGTGGCAGTTGCCAAGCTTGAAAAGACTTCAACAACCGCGAAACGTGAAGTAGATGAGGATGGTACTGATGATCTACCGACAGTAGCCTTGGCCCTGTTCCATGGAAAGGTAAATAAGAAATAATTTTATTTTTACTCATTCCAATTAATATTTGGAATTCCTAGCGTAGCCTAGCTAGAAGTTAATTTGTTTTTTTTTTTTTAATTATTTATCAATAGATAGACGTTCCATCCCTCCAAATTCTGACACTACTATTCCTACCGCACATTGAGAAGGTATGATGTGGCCAGTTCTGATGATTTTTCACAAAGATTTCCAAATTTGCAAACACTAGGAATCCTGGGTTTAACCAAGCTAAAGCATTTATGGAGATATGAGCCCGATGAAGTAAGTTATTACTTGGGAAGCTTGGAGATATTGAAACTTTACATGTGTGAGGAATTGGAAAGTCTGTTTTCATATCCCACGGGGACAACTCAGCTACTCCAACACCAAAAGATCATTACTTTTCCTAAACTACGAGTTTTGGAGTTGACGGCTTTATGGAAGTTCAGCTGTCTCATTCAGGGATACTCGACTTTGGAGTTTCAAGCTTTGAAAGAGCTAAAAATAGAAGGACTCCCTTCAGTAAAAACCCTAGTCAAAGTAAATGAAAATGATGAGGGTGATGGTAATGATGATGATTTTGTAAGCGATGAGGACATCACATCAATAAAGGAAGGTGAATCTGATCTTAAGGAAGAGCTCAAAAAAATAGTAGAAGATGGTGACATGAGCTGCATGGATCATGTACTTTTCAAGGGAAATGTAAGGTTTTTTTGTTTAACATTTTCCAGTATACATTCACAGTGGAATTAGAATATATTCCGCAGACTTGAATTTTGATGACATAAAAATGTTGTAATATAACTAATTTGCAGGTTAAATTCTCTTCTTTAGAAGAATTAAAAATAGAGGATATGTCCGGGCTTGAGAACATATTTGAAACAGAAGGAGAGGGAAATGTTGTTCCCTGTAGCTTCATATTCCCAAAATTGAAAACGCTGCACCTTACTGCCGCGGTATCACAAGAGGCCAAACTAAGACAACTTCCAGTGGGCATGCTCCACAAGTTATCAACCTTGTCTATCAAGTATTTCAATCAATTGAAATCTCTAGTGTCACTGTCACCGTCTTCATCTGAAGGAGATGATCTGGCACTAGTGAAATCACTGTCTGAATTAGTAAATTTGGAAGAGCTTATCATCAACAGCTGTAGATCTCTAGAATATCTGTTTGGAATAGTTGAGGGTGATCATGATGTGCCGGTCATGCTACCTTCTCTAAAACGTTGAGAATTGCATATGTGCATGAACTCAAGTGTGTTCCGTGGGGTTTGCTCCCGTGTCTTCAGTCTGTAGATATCGAATATGTGAGTTTTGAGGGCAAAGAGTTCTTGATCGCAGCAAATGAAGTTTCATCACTGCAATCACTCGAAAGTATGGCAATCGCGGATTGTTTTTATTTACAATCCATCATTGGTGACGAAGCCGAGAAGGATCAGGAAGTAAAAAGGATGATGTTTGTCGTGAAATTGTGTTTCCTAAACTCAAACAAGTCAAGATTGGAAGGATGACCTCGCTTACTACTTTAACTCGACAAGATTCACTATGCATCTTCCCACCTTGGTGTCAATTGCTTTTACCCGATGTAACTTTGTTAGTTCATTCTCAGTTGGTCCAACGGTAATATCACAGGAGCTCAGAAACCTTGCACTGGATAACGTCGAAACAATAGTGCTAGATGGAGATCTGAACTCCAACTTTCAACGTGAATTTGATTCAAAAATGCAGGTACAATATATGTGTCTGTCAATAATCATCATTTTTTTTTATCTTTTATACACTTCATGTTATTATTATTCCCTTGAACTAGAATATATTTACACTTTCTTCCAAAATTCAGCTTCACATCATGATATGAAACCACTCTGCGCTTTAAAAGAATCCCGACGAATAGAGGAAGGAAACACACACACCCGGCCTTGCTTACACTCATTTCCTTTCTAGCCCTTGCTCCTTCTCCCTTTATTTCGCTCACAACAAATCTGAAATTTGATATTGGGGGAAGAGGATAAAAAATGAGATCACTAATACTATCATTTATTTATATATATTATGTTATAAAAGGATATTTTTCTATATGTTTGGATTGTTAAAACTAATCGGCTTGTTCTTATTCCTTGATTACGTATCTGATATTGAGCATATTCTTAAACATAATGCTTGCTTTTTGTCATCAAATACTGACAAAATTAAGGCTGGAAAGGATCTACCACGGACGATAAACCATAGATACCATCCGCACGAATTGAAGCTTGTGTCAGGAAGGGTGTATAGCTGCGATGGATGTATTTGGGATCGGGACGGAGAGTTTTTTGCATACTACTGTGAGAAATGTGATTATGATTTGCATCCCAAGTGTGCTCTGAAATAGCTATCTTCTTAATTTCAACCTCGACACGAGACAAGGTAATTCTCATCTTCTGAATATTTATGAAAGTCAATACAATTTTTTTTTCATTGTTAGCAAGTGTCTGTCCCTGTTTAAGAGCACAGTACCAAAAGGAAAGTCATACAACTTTGTGGAACCGACATTTTTTTTTCATTTGCATTTCAGCCATTTCTCCTTTGCTTAGAAAATCAATAACAGAAAAGAGAGAAGTTTGTTACTCATAAAGCATATTCTGTTTGATAGAATCGTGTGTCATTTACAAGAGACTATTGTCTATATATAGTATGTACAGCATACTACTAGAAACAAATATCTATTCCAGTCGTTACAAGAGCATATCACTTTTCTATAGTTTTGGGTTGGGACTATAATAGAGCTTATTTATCCTGGGCTAGACTAGTATATGCTTCCTATCCCCCCTCGATCGGAGTCAGGGATGATCGTAACATATTAAAATGGGCAGAAGGAAGAGGCTTGGTGCTAAGATTCCGCAGTTGATCAGCTCTCTGAGATAGCTGATTCTGAGAGTGTGCCATTAGCCACTCATTCATGAACAAAGTTGGATATCAAGACCAACATGTTTGGTCTTATAATGAAGAATTGGATTGACGATATGTTGTGCTCAAAAGTAGTCACACAAGAGGAGAGGCTTAGAACCCAGAAAAACACCAAGCTCTTGTAGCAGATTTTGGAGCCAGATTAGCTTAGCTGCACAGTGTCCTATTTCTTGGATAACTAAGAGACAAGGGATCCTCTAAGATAAATGGTACAAGCTGAAGTGGAGCAACGGTCAAGTATATATCAGTGGCCCAGTTGGCATCTATGTAAGCTGTGAGAGACAATGAAGAGTGTGACAGGGAAGATGAAGGTGCAGCTCCTTGGTCCCTTGTAGGTATCGAAGGATCCGCTTGAGTGCAGCCCAGTAGATTGAGTAGGTTGATGCATAAAGAAACAGAGCTTATTAACATCACAAGTAACATCAGGTCGAGTTAAGCTACGAAACAGAGTAATGTTGAGAAAAGAGAACTATCTTTAGTGATAAGGTATTTGTCAGTGGCTATCGGTGTGGCAACAGGCTTACAAGCAATGAGTTGAGATTTGGCAAGAAGATCATCAATGTACTTATGTTGGGAAAGATTGAGGTCTTTGGTATTCGACAAACCTGAACACCAGGGAAGTAACTTAAAGATACAAGGTTGTGAACTGGAAACTGTGAAGAAAAGTTGTCAATACATTTGTTCAGTGGTTGAGGGGATGAACCAGTGATGATAATATCATCAATAAACAAGAAGATAAACCATGTCATTTGAGAGGAAAATATAAAAAGAGAAGAATCAAATCAAGTGTTAATGAATCCCATGGAAAGAAGAGTAGAATTGAGTTTTTCACATTGGTTTCCGGTTTAAGCCCATAAAGAGACTTGAGAAGTCGACAAACATTGTTGGTTAAGTTGGATCCACAAAGCCAGGCGGCTGCAGCATATAATCCTCATCAATATATCACCATGAAGGAAGGCATTTGAAATGTCCAGCTGCTATATGGGCCACCCTTTGTTAACACCAAGTGTTAGAATAACCTTAATAGTAACGTGCTTAACTACTGGCTGAAAGTCTCAAGGTAGTCAGGCCATAAGATTGGCTATATCCCTACACAACCAACCGCACTTTCTTGCGCTTTAAGAGACCATTGACCTGATATCTGGATTTCAGTATCAATTTACATCCAAGAATTTTTTTTCTTAGGGGGTGGTTGCACCAATGTTCATGTGCTTGTACGTATCAAAGCATCATACTCAGTCTCCATAGCAGTGCACCATTCTAGATGTATCAAAGCTTGAGAAATTGATGGAGAATCAGGTATTGTTAGGTTGTAGTGTCGATAAACAAGTTGGTAGATGTATAACGATGACTATGAAATAAAATAAAGTGAGAAGCAAGACACAATATTTAATGTGGTTTGGCTATGCCTACTCTACGGGTGGTGAGGAATATAATTT
Source organism: Limonium bicolor (assembly GCA_023374045.1). NCBI lineage: Eukaryota > Viridiplantae > Streptophyta > Magnoliopsida > Caryophyllales > Plumbaginaceae > Limonium > Limonium bicolor. The sequence goes on from CM041777.1 coordinate 4,349,449, forward strand.
ACTATATGTGGGGAGAATTACAGCTTACAAAAAAAGAGATGGTACACTCAAATCTCCAAGTGTGCTCTCAAATGGCTATCTCCTGAATTTCAAACTTGAAACAAGGCAAGGTAATTCTCATCTTCGGAATATTTATGAAAGCCATACAATTTGTTTTATCATTGCTAGGCAAGTGAAGAAAGTCATAAGACTTTGTGGAACCAACATTTTTTTTCATTTGCATTTCAGCCATCTCTATTTCTTTGTCCTCTTCTTATTTTCAAAAAGCATAGATGCTTTTTAATGTTCTTTATAATAGTATGAACACTAGCGTGGATAAAAGGAAATCAAACGCATACATATCAACATCCTGTCTAATGCACTATTTGTATCTACACTATATTCACACTGGGGATGATCAGTTCCCTCTACTTGATATTGAGTCCAATACTCCCTCTACCAACTAATTTATTCACTCGTGTATTATTATTGAACCTTACTAGAGATTTCTTTTTTCTTCTTGGACTCAGGCTTACAATTTCTGGCGTGACAACACACATCTTCAAAGTATCGCGAGTAGTGTGAAGTTGGGACTTCCAATTGCGGATGCATGTGTTTGGCAAGTGTGAAAGGATGGATATTCATGTAGGAAAGCATGATATCTCAAGTGTGAAAGTTGGGATTCCCTAATGGGGATATGCTTTCTAGTGTTTGGAGTGAGGATTACATCAGAAGTAGATGTACTGTGTGGAGCTTTTTCGTCTGGATGCATTGATTTTCACGCACTGCGGATTGGGGTATTTTCTGGTGCTAGTCTATACACAAGGAGGATTGAGCACTGGTATTTCTCACGTATGGAAGTATGGATATCTGGGTGGGAAAGCGGTATGGTTTGTATTTCTGAGAAAACAAAAAGAGAGTTTATGAATATTTCAAGTCTTTATTAATGTTTCAAGTTTGAAAAGATCTAAAAAAAAAGAAAGAAAAAGAAAAAAAAAACAAAAGAGCGAAAGTTGAAGAACAAAAGAAGGTTTATGAATCTTTAAAGTTGTATTAGTGTTCAAGTTTGTAAAGATTTTATTTTTTCCAAAAAAAGAAAAAAGAAGGAAAAAAAGAGTGAAAGATGAAAAAAACAAAGAATGTTTATGATTTTTGTCGATTCTGTATCAATGTTCAAGTCTAGGAAGATTTTATTTTTTCCAGAAAAAAAAAAGAAAAAGAGTGAAAAATGAAAAAACAAAAAGAAGGTTTATGAATTTTTCTAAGTCGTCAAGTTTGAAAAGATTTTATCTTTTCCAAAAGAAAAAAGAAAAAAAAAGGAAAAATAGAGTGAAAGATGAAAAAAAAGAAAAAAAAGGTGTGAAACGTAATGTATGCCTGTTCAATGTTCTTCGATCATCAAGTTTCGCTGATCGTACTTTCAAAGCCTTCATTGTAAACTATCAAGTTTGTACGTGTGAATTGTAAAATTTGATTGACAGTACTATTAAATTCGAATGATTTTAAGTGTGTAATCATAGATTGTAAAATTTGGATCATTGTTTTTCAAGTGTGCATGCGTGGTTTTGTGATCAAATAGGTTTTGATAAATTGTTACAATTCACCTTATTATTCAAAGAACGATAATGGTTTGAAGATGCTACTGACCAACACCTTAACTTCTACTATAAAACTTGAGCTCTTTTTTAACCCTATTCTTTTCAGATAATTATATAGTCGAGAGATAGGAGAAGAGAATGAATCAGATTGTTGTATTGAATTCAGTGTATTGTATTATATTGATGACGGCTACAGTGTAGGTGTATATTTTACTTGATAGTAGGGTTTTATGTTATAGATTCCTCATGTATATCTGGGCCTATTTTCCTATTTACAATTGTATTGGGCTGGGCCTTAGTATGTGGCTCTTTACTTTCCTGCGATCCAAACTGCAAGAGTTGAAGATTGGATCGGAACTGATTGAAACGCTGTGTAGGCAAGGGTTTTGTCAAAATGTCTGTGGTCTGGTCTGCAGTGTGGAGAAACTGAATAAGTAAGGATTTGTTCTATACTCTTTCTCGTACAAAATAGAAGTCTAAAGCCACATGCTTTACTCTTGAATGCAGAACAGGGTTGGCCACCAAATATGTCTCCCCCAAATTATCACACCACAAAACTGGCGGAGAGGTGAGAAAATCCCCAGATCTGAGAGCAATTGTTGCACCCAAATTAGTTGAAATACCCCGTAATTAAAAATAGTGATTAATTAGACTAATAATAATTTAGAAGCTTAATTATGTCTAAATAATCATGAGGGAACAAATCCCAAATAAAACGGATCCTTAAAATGGATTAAAAACACTAACGAACCTTAAAGCGCGTTTTTCGAGGAAACAGGGAAATCGTGACTTTAAGCGGGTCAAATAGACTCGTAACAATTTTGGTCAACGAAATGGTCACTAATAAACATTAATGAAGGTCTAGAACCAATAAAATCGATAAAACAAGAAAATAGTAAAAACTGTCAAAAACGGGAAGTTGTGGGTAAAACATAAATAACCCAAACTTGTGTGTCCACTATTGAAAATAAAAATGTAAATCTGTGTGTGTGTGCTGTAGGGGCCGATGTTGAGGCTTCATTCCCAAAGTTACGAAGTGTATGCGTCAAGCAAATGCATGTGCTAAAACATGTTTGGAGTGCTGAAGTTTGCAAGACAGTAAGCTCGTTCAACTTTGAAAAACTGAGGAAATTGAAGATTGTTGACTGTGACTCTCTTGAGTATGTATGTCCCTCTATCAGTTGCTGATGGTTTTCAAACACTTGAACTTCTACGTATTCATTCCTGTCCCAACATGAAGCAAGTCATCGCATCCGAGGGGGGGAGATTTAGATGGCATAACTATGAGGTCCAAGAAGGGGAAGATGGTGATGACGATGATGAGCTTCCCCAAATTGCTGACTGTGGTACGTATGTGTTCTGAATTAGTTCTTATAATACTACTCATTAATTAATTGTTTTTGAAGAAAATAGTACGTACGTACGCATTAGTTTGTTTGCCAATTACACTCGTATGTTTTTTTTTTTTTGAAGAAAATTACACTCGTATGTTGATATCAAAACAAAAATTAGTACTCCGCTTTATATTTCTTTATTTAATGAAACGATATTATACTCTTAACTTCACCTCTAAAATTGTCAACTCTTTCTAACTTGCAGGTTCAATTTCCTTGCCTAGAGGATCTATCTCTGGTGAGCTTGAAGAGCATTAGAGGGCTTTGGATCTCGAAATCGACCAATTCTCTACCATGTTCCCCGGTTTACAAAGTTTGTTCCTTCGGAAAATGAAACTATTAAAGCATGTATGGACTAAAGAGCTCAATCTTGACGTAGCTCGCATCTCTATTAAGTTGAAAGCAATAGAGATCGACTCCTGTAAATCGTTGGAGTGCTTGTTTCCACCTCCTTCAGCATCCAATAGTAATGCAATCACCAATGCCATTGTAGAATTTCAACATTTGCGTACCATTAGACTGAGATCCTCGGACATTTAAGTATATCATGGACGGAAATGGAAATGTGAATCTGAAGTTCCCACAGCTGAAAGATATAAACTAAAAGACCTTTAGGAGCTGGTTGCAGTTGCCAAGCTTGAAAAGACGTCTACAACCGCGAAAGGTGATGAGGATGGTACTGATGATCTACCAGCAGTAGCCTTGGCCCTGATCCATAGAAAGGTAAATAAGAAATCATTTCATTTTTACTCGTGGCAATTAATTAATATCAGGAATTCCTAGCCTGGCCTAGGTAGAAGTAAATTTGTGTTTTTTTTTTTTTATTATTACATAGATAGACGTTCCATCCCTCCAAATCTGACTACTAGCTACCTCAAATTGATAAGGTATGGGATGTGGCCAGCTCTGATGAATTTTCGCAAAGATTCCAAGTCTGCAAAATTTAGAATCGTGGGTTTACCCAAGCTAAAGCATTTATGGAGATATGAGGCTGATGAAGTAAGTTACTACTTGGGAACTTGGAGATGTTGACTTCAAGCGAGTGAGAAATGGAAAGCCTTTTTTCATATCCCACGGGACAACTAGGCCGATCAGCTACTCCAACACCAAAAGTCATTAGTTTTCCTAAACTACAAGATTTGTATTTGATTAATTTAGAGAAGTTCAGCTGTCTCATTCAGGGATACTCAACTATGGAGTTTCAAGCTTTGAAAGAGCTAAAAATAGAAGAACTCCTTCAGTAAAAACCATAGTCAAAGTAAATGAAAATGAGAGGTGATAATGATGATGATGTAAGCGATGAGGACATCACATCAGTCAAGGAAGGTGAATCTGATCTGGAGGAAGAGCCCAAAAAAAGTAGTAGATGATGGTGGTGTCAGCTGCATGGATCAAGTACTTTTCAAGGGAAATGTAAGGTTTTTTTTATTTAACATTTTGCTGTATAGATACTTTCACAGTGGAATATATTCCGCAGACTTGAATATTGATGTCATAAAAAAGTTGTAACGTAGTATTTTTGCAGGTTAAATTCTCGTCTTTAGAAAAATTAAAAATAAAGCATATGTCCGGGCTTGAGACCATATTCGAAACAGAAGGAGAGGGAAATGCTTTTCCCTGTAGCTCCATATTCCCAAAATTGAAAACGCTGCATCTTACTGGGGGACCACATGAGATCAAACTAAGACAACTTCCAGAGGGTATGCTCCACAAGTTATCAACCTTGGCTATCAAAGATTTCAATCAATTGAAATCTCTATTGTCACTGTCATCATCTTCATCTGAAGGAGGTCAGGCACTAGTGAAATCACTGTCTGAATTAGTAAATTTGGAAGAGCTTATCATCAAGAACTGTGAATCTCTAGAAGATCTGTTTGGAGTAGTAGTTGATCAGGGTGATCATGATGTGCCTGTCATGCTTCCTTCCCTAAAAAGGTTGAGAATTTCAAGTTTGCCTAAACTCAAGTGTGTTCCGTGGGGTATGCTCCCGTGTCTTCAGTCTGTAGATATCGAATATGTGAGTTTTGAGGGCAAAGAGTTCTTCATCGCAGCAAATGAAGTTTCATCACTGCAATCACCTGAAAGCATGGGTGGTGGGTGGTGGGACCTCACACAGCGCAAAGAAAGAAAGAAAGATTTGTGAAACACGTAACAGCAGCAGCACTAAGAAGAAAGGAATCTACTTTCACACTACTACCGTCCAATGGAGATACCGTCAGCTGGCGACAGGTTTTCCATCATGAGTATGCTGATAAATAGTCCCCGGCAGGCCCAAAACAAAATGAAGCGCTAGCACTACATGTCACCCCAGAGAGAGGCGGCCGAAATGAAGGTACCTAGTTACCAGTCTAATTCTTGGTTGTCCCATAAGTACTAGTTACTATATTATATATGTTGGCAATTTTGGCTTAGTCTCTTCATGATCAAATTAAAACCAGGTAAATATGAAGACAAATCAGAAAGAGTGAGTCAGGATCGATCATCACCGACATGTCGATCATAGACATAGTAGGAATTGCTAAGGAGGTCGGCAGTGTTGTTGGTGAGCCTGCCTTGGATGCCTCTAAAGAATGGATCAACTATGTCCGCAACTATGATGATAACATGAAAACAGTCAAGGATCGGCACCACGAACTCGAGAACCGTAGAGAAGAGATAGAGAAGAAGGTGGATCTGGGGATTAATAACAACGAAGAGGTTGTTCCTGAAGTAAAAGAGTGGATTGAAGAGGTGATAAGTTCATGGGATCAAAAGAAGAGTGGGATGAGCTTCTGGATGAGAAGGTGAGGAGGGAGACTGAGAAGTGTTGTTTCCAGTTCTGCTGGAGCCCAAGATATCGACACAACCTGAGCAAGAAGGCGATGGACAAAACTACCAAAATTGATGACAAGCTTGAGAAGATAAGAAAATGGGGACAAGATTCAGTGTGTCTTCCCAAAAGGCCGATGAAGCTGTCAACTTCTACCTCACCTGCCTTCTGTCGAGGTTTGAAATCTCGGGAGGACAAGTTGGAAGACATACTGAAAAAGCTAAGAGATGACAAGTCAATAGAATTGGTATTTACGGCATGGGAGGCGCAGGTATGTCCTTCATACTTTTCTTTATCATTTTACCTTAATATAAACTTCCTTTATCATATTATCTATAATATATACCCAGCCACACACACTGCGTACAAGTCACCTATTATCTACATTAGACATACTGAAATAAGATAAATTATTTACAGGTGAATAAGTATAAAAATAAGATTAGAAGGTTACAGCTAAATATATGAAATAGAAATTATGTTTCTTCTTTCATTTTTTTTCTTTTTGTGAAATCGTATGGAATGATGGAATATTAGTTTTAAAGACAGGGGCAGGTTATATTTGAGTTTGCTACTTTCTAGCCTTCCCCGAACAATCTGTCTTGGCTACATATGGTCGCGGGTGTTTTGTCTTTTTTTTAAAACATTTTTATTCATTTTCTTTCTTTATCACAAAAATTTTAAATTTTTGTAACTTTTAATATATAAGTCCAAAATGAAAAAAAAATTATACCATTGTTCACCTAAATTCAAGCTCTTCAAAACGTAAAAGAAAACTTGTACAAATAGTCATACAAACATGTACAAATGTTCATTAAAACATGTACATCCTCACGTAAAAACATGTACATCCTCGCATTAAAACCATACAGATGGTAACATAAACCTGTATGAATCATTAAATATGTACATTCTTAGATTAAAATCTGTACATATAAGGGAGAAAATTGTACAAATGGTCATGCAAACATGTACAGATGTTCATTAAAACATATACATTTTGATAATTGAACATGTACATTCTCACATTAGAATATGTACATCGTCACATCAAAATATGTACATTCTCAAATTAAAATATGTACATTCTCACATTAAAGTATATAACGGCTTCTAAATAGATTACCCTTACCCCACACACCCTAAAACCCACCCTAGAAAAGCTAAAAACGTCAAAGACATTTTAGGGTTTGTAGTGGAGGTTAAACCCACGACCACAAACCCTAAAAATTTGTCGAGTTAGTTGCTACAATGTAAAGTACATATAACAGTTTCCAGACAGATTACTCTACCCGCCAAAACACCTCAAAACTCACCCTAGGATAGCTAAAAAAGTCAAAGACATTTTTAGGGCTTGTAGTGGCGGGTTTAAGGTCTAACGACCCTAGACCCGCTACCACAAACCCTAAAAACCTGTTGAGTTAGTTGCTACAATATAAAGTATAGAATAAATTCCAAATAGATTACTCTACCCTTTAAACACCCCAAAACCCACCCTAGCAAAGCTAAAACGTCGAAGGCATTTTTAGGGTTTGAAGTGGGCGGGTTTAGGGTCTAACAACCCTAAACCCACTACCACAAACCCTAAAAACTGTCGAGTTAGTTGCTACAATATAAAATACAGAACAAATTCAAAATAGATTACCCTACCTCAAAACACCCCAAATCACCCTATGAAAGTTAAAAAACGTCGAATTCACACTTATTACTCAATGAATCATAATATCAATTTTAATAAATCATAATACAAAATTAATGAATCATATTATCATTTTAGTGTATCATAGTATACATGTAAAAATAAATTTTTTAAAAAGTTCTCAAAATGTATCCATGACTGGTCTTGTTTTGAAGAACTTGAATTTAGGTGAACAATGATATAATTTTTTTTCATTTTGGACTTATATATTAAAAGTTACAACAATTTAAAGTTATTATTGTTTGATAAGGATAAATAAAAAAAAATAAAAAGAAAAAACGTAAAAAGCGGCTTATTGCTTCGCTGCTCCCTCCGGCTACCTCCAACTTCATTCCATTTTCTTGCTTTAATTTGACTAAAATACCATCAGATGTAGCTAACTTGGCTACGTTCACCAGTAGGCAAGAATTTGCATTCCCCAAATCTAATACTGATAGGATTAAAACCTATCTTAGCTAAGCAACTACACCGTATTGGCCTATTTCCTCTCAAAGAGGCCAAGTCTATCCTCCTACAATTGATAGTCCTATCCCATAACTCCCCATCTACATAAGTAGGTTAATTCCTTATATGAGAAAGACCATTATGCCCCTACTTAACGGATTAATGTCTACTTAACTAATGTCCTAATATCACATTCCCCCTAAAACAACCTTGTCCTCAGGGTTGGAAAAATTGAAAAATAAAACTGCCAAAGGAAAGGCCAAGTAGCAGCTCCATTCAGTTGAACCAAACCTCAAGGTCAAGCAGCCTATATGCACACAAGGTGTGAATCTGCTAGCGATCTTCATAACCAAATTAATGATAACTTTTGTCGTCTACATTCTCTGGAGCAAACCCACCAGCAATGCAACTACGGAAACGAGCAAAAATTTCCTCTAATGAGTCATTGTTGCATCCCAGTCCACCACACTGTACCAAGGTTAAAGAAGGGCTCGGTACAATTTTCTAACTCTATACAATACTCCTAGGTGGGTTAACAATGAAACTCAATTGATGTAAGTTGGCGATTGAGCTAATGTACCCGTTCTCTTAATTCGACGGTGGTTTAGCTTGTTTAAGGCTAGCGAACTCTTATGGATAAAATTGATCTTGACGAACCAACCGTAGTCGCCGAAAAAATAATAATTAGGGATCGCGATTGCACTGCTCTTCCCCATGCGATTCCCAGAATTTGGGATCTGGTTCGATTTGGGGAATTTAGGGCCAATCTTCAATTTTCCCCAACCAAGATGAGGTCGATTCACCAAGTTGAGATGAGATTGATTCTTGGATGCCGAAAGTGATAAATTTTGTAGTAGACCTTCTTAATCTCGTTCCAAAGGGTATAATCACCGCTACCTAATGACTTTTGAGTCGCCAAAACAATGTGAGTTCCATTCCCTTCTTCTTTTCCCAAATCCATTTCTTCTTCTTTCTCCTTTCAAGCGACAACTGTTTTTTAGTTTTCCTCACATTTTTGTCAATACTCCAACAATGAGGGATTTCGTCTAGTTGTTGCCACTGAAATCGAACTGTCACCTTCTTTTCTTTCTTTCTCCTCCTTACAATCTCAGGTGCGTTGAAAATATTCTTCATCGACATCAATTGCTCGGCGATTGAAGCCTTTGATACCTTTGATTTCCAATCCTCCATTAACACCTTGATTTTTAGTTCCCCAATCTTGAACACAACCTCCTCTTCCGTGTCGATCATCCTCCTCCGCTGAACTCTGACTGTCTCCTTCGGTTCTATCTAATCCCCTTTTCCTGCGTAATCTTTGTTCCACAAGCAACAGTCGTATCTTGGTCCATCCTACACCCCAAATCCAAAGAATCCTTTGAAAATTCTTGCATCTCTGTATAAGAAAATCTCATTAAAAAAAAAGACGAAAAAACTTGAACGCTACACCTACCATATATTCGGCCGTGACTTAAAATCTATCAGCTTTGTCCTAGCAACTAGCCCCCGCCACTAGACCTGGCAATTTCGACCCGACCTGAAATCCAATCCGAACCCAACCCAGAATTTTGTAGGTTAGGGTCTTGATTATTGACCCAGTATTTTTGGGTTGGGTTAAGGTAATAAGCTAATTTTGTGGGTTGGGTAAGGGTAGAGATCCAAAACCATCACCTAACCCGAAACCCGAAAATATATTTATAATAATAAAACAATTAATGTATATATATATTACTTTTGGACCAAACTTTATCTTAGCCTTAAGCAGAAAATATTTTACCAATCCAGTTGGACTATCTAACCTTTAAAATATCACACACTTCATTATGTTAATCAAACAAACGGTCCAATCAGCTCTGCATATCAAATAATTATTTTAAGAGTTTTGACTTCATATTTTATTTGTTTAGTTTGACTCAACCAGCTCCACAGTTGCTAATGTGAAGATAACTACTTCAGGATGTTGTTCTTTGATAAAGATATCAGTTTTTGGCTTTTTGTATGTGATACAACACAACTGATATGTTTAGCTTATGTAGAAGGGTGAACAAAATTAAGAGATATATATGTTTGTGAATGAATATAATACTTAATGTCTAGTAAGTTCTAGAAGTAGTTTTTGTATTTTGAAAGGGGATCCATCAAATGCATTTCAGGGGAAGAGATTATATCAATTAAATATGTTATGTAATGCTATCTAGCGTATGTGAAAAGTAACTTTTGTACTTTGAAAAGTGGTCTATCAAAGTAGCTATTGAACTAAACATATACTCCCTTCTGTTCTTAATGGACAATTTTCTAGCACAACACATGGGTATTAAGGAGACAGATTGGGAACTATTTTACCCTTACTTTTCTATGGGGAACAGAAGAGTTGTGGGTGTGAGGAAAAAAAGTAAGAATTAAATGTGGAAAGTAAGTGGTAAAAAAGACCAAAACATCTTATATTTTAAAAACAATGACAACTCTTAGAAAAGCATCTATTACGAACAGGAGGAAGTACTAGAGTTGTCAAAATTTTATCCAACCCGAAAACCCGCCCGTTTTATCCGAACCCGAAACCCGACCGAACCTGAAAATATTTAAATATAATAAACCCGAAACCTGATTAGGTTAAACCCGAAATGACCAAACCTGAAATGACCCGAAATATTTATAACCCAAAACTGACCCGAACCCAAAATGACCCGAAATAATAGTAATTAAAAATTATTCATACTGAATAACATGAAATAATATTGAACATAAATTTTCACAAACATGAATGACCTGAATAAATATGACCAAAAAGCTTGGTTTAACCTTATTATATTTGAATAAAATTAAGAATATGCACTGTATTGAGTTTTTTGTGTTCTATGTGTAGTATATTTTTAAAGAAATTATTTATATCTTTATTTATTAATTTTTTCAAGAAATATTAACCATGACCCGAAATAACCGAAACCTGATTCTACTTAACACTATTACAACCCGAACCTAATTTGACCCGAACCCGAATGACCCGAACCCGAAACAACCCAAAAATTTAATGACCCGAACGGATATTGACCCGAACAAATATGATCCAAAAACCGAATGGATAACCCGTTTGACGGCCTAGGAAGTACAATTTAATCATGTAATGTGGCATTAATGAATGTGTTAAGTAATATGGGTTATTGTTTGCTTAAAAAATGGGTTGGGTGGATTGGGTTAGGGTTTAACGATTTTAAATGGGTAGAGTTAGGGTCATGATTTTTTGACCCATCTATTTTTGGGGTGGGTTGGGTTAATGATATTTTAAATGGGTTGGGTTAGGGTTAATATCAACCCGACCCATCAACCCAAATTGCCAAGTATACCGCCATCACCAGGATCAGAGCTCTAATACCGATTAAACCCTATTGGCCTATTTCCTCTCAGAAAGGTCAAGTCTATCCTCATACAATCGATAGTCCTATCCCATAACTCCTCATCTACTTAAGTAGGCTAATTCCTTATATGAGAAAGACCATTATACTCCTACTTAACAAATTAATGTCTACTTAACTAATGTCCTAACACATACAAACAATGACCCAAAACGGTCATTCTAGCCTTTAAAACCCCAATATATGCTGACAAATAGATGCATATAGGCATTAAACTGAACTGAGAGCTGCAAGTCCCAAGGGCGCTTAACTTGAAAGATCTTAATAAATTGGCAAGGGAAAAATAGATGTTCATCATGCTACGACACCAAATTAAAGAGGCTCTACGTCAGAGGCGGAGCCAGAAATTGAAGTTGAGGGGACATGAACATAATTATAAAAAGTTAGGGGTTCTTTTATCAAAAGTTTCTAAAAACAATTTACACTAGAATTTGTATAATTTAACAAAGTTGGAGATGTATTGTACCCCTACCTCCCTCTCCCTCCGCCACAGCTCTACGCAGACAAAAATGTTTCAAATTAAGCACGAATATCCCATGTAACTCGAACTGGTCAATGGTGGGTGGAATAACTCATACTAATTCAAACGGGCCGGGTCTACCCTCCCCAGCCAGATTCTAAATATGACAAAGGGCTTCATGTAGGGTCCGTTACAAAAGAAAAAAAAAATTCTTTATTTTAGATGCTTCATTCTCTGGGTTTCACTAGATTGTGTGTTTCCTAATCAACAGACTGGAGATGGTGCGCGCCACCCGCGTTTAATTGTGCGGCTGCATGAGTTGGCAGCCAGCAGTCAGCTGCACTGGGTTGCTTTTTATTATATTAACTTTAAATTAATGTATCATTTAAAATATAAGTCCAAAATGCAAAAAAATTATACCATTGTTCTTGTAAATTCAAGCTCTTCAAAACAAGATCAGACATGGATATATTTTGAGAACTTTAAAAATTTATATTAATTACATGTATATATCCATATATCAATGAGACTTATTATCCATAATATCATTTTAGTGTATCATAATATCACTTTTAATGAATCATAATATCAAAATTAATGAATCATATCTTCATTTTAGTGTATCATTGCAAACATATAAGAATAAATTTTTTTACACAATAATACAGCACAAAATAATATTTGGTATGTGTGAAAAATACGCGATTAGTCATATAAGATAAAATACACCATATAAAAATAATAATACACTACAAAACAATAATAATTTTTATTGGTTTCGAAGTTTGTTATCTAATTCACCACTTATTAGTTAAAGAATCATAATATCAATTTTAATGAATCATAATATCAAAATTAGTGAATCATATCTTCATTTTAGTGTATCATTGTAAACATATACAAATAAAAATTTCAAACAAAATACAACACAAAACAATATTTGGTATGTATGAAAAATACATGATTCACCATATAATGTTTAAAATACACCATACAACAATAATAATACACTACAAAACAATAATGATTTTAATCAGTTCTAATATTTGTAATCTAATTCACCATTTATTAATTAATGAATGATAATATCAATTTTATAAATGAATCATAATATCAAAATTAATGAATCATATTATCACTTTAGTGTATCACCATACACATGTAAAAATAGTTTTTTTTCAAAGTTGTCAAAACATATCTATGCCTGGTCTTGTGTTTGAAGAGCTTGAATTTAGATGAGAAGTGATATAATTTTTTTTCATTTTGGACTTATATATTAAAAGTTACAACCATTTAAAGTTAATATAGTTAAAAGACAGCCTAGTCAACAAAAACAGTCCAGTCAACAGCTGACTGGGCTACCAAATGGATAGACTGTACGCTGCACGGTGCAACCAGCCCGTGTCTTTGAATTTACGCATAATCATGCAGGATTATACTCCTTTTGATAGCTAGGATATCAAACGCTCTTCGCTATTATTTGGGAAAATTACATTCCCCACCCATAACATTTGGTAAAATTACACACCGTATTCACGAGATTTCAAAAATTACTTTCCTCACCCATGTGGTTTCCCCTGTTTTACATTCGATAACTTTTATATTTTTTGTTCAGCTTAGGAGATGCTTAAATGTTGTCCAAAGTTGATAAACTTTATATAGAAGATGTTAAAGACTAAGGTGTTATATATTGGTTCAGCGTAACATCCGAAGTTTTATAAGCTCATATGTGATTTGTGCGATCCAATGAAACATTAACATGTAATATTTTTTCATTGGGTCTCACATGTCACACATGAGATTCAAAAACTTTAGATTTTACATTGGACAAAAATATAACACTTTAACATTGTCTATGTAAAGTTTTATCAACTTTGAATAACATTTAAGGATCTCATAAGTTGAAAGAAAATAGAAAAATTGTCAGATCTACGACAAGGAAAAACACATGGGTGTGGAAAGTAATTTTTAAAAACTCGTGGGTGGGTGTATAATTCTCCAAACGTCATATTTAGGCGATGTAATTTTCATTTGTTATTTTTAGGCCAGAATGTTATGCATTAATTCCCATCGTAGGAGCTCACAGATAGAACAAACTTCTTCAAGACTAGATTCAATTGGTTCTTACAAACATAATATAGCCTTTTTGACGTAAACATCAAGTTAAGAAAATTATTGTACGAAATGTGTTTAGATAATTAGTGTTTTAATAACACATACTCAAATGGCAGGTTCAAGGACTAATAATAAATCACCACAGCCCCGGGCTTCCACTTGGTTGCCTATTTAAAACCATCTTAGTAAAACCCTTAGGGGAAAAGAGTACAATTAACTAAGTCATCTCAGTTGCACCTTACTAAGAGCATGATTATCAATGGTTCTTATGGGTTCTTAAGTAAAAAAAAAAGAAAAAATATGAGGTGGAAGAGAAATAAGAACTCTAATTTTATATTCTTCGGAAGAACTATTTAAGAACCTATAAATGGGACCCACCATATTTTTCCTCTAATTATAATATGTCAATATAAATAATTAAATCTTATATGTTTTAAAATCTTATTTTAAAAATCATAATATATAAATAAACTAAATATATCAAAATTCTTAAAATCTCATTCTCTATAAAATGAGATCAATATTGACTATGTTTTTCATATTTTTAATATATATTTATTTTAGGTAAATTAATACTTATTATTATTTTAGTGATATAAAAATATAATATGTACTAATGTATTTATGTCAAAACTCATTATAATATTTTAATCCTAAATATCGAGTGAGTATAATAAAAAATTATATTAATAATATATATGAATAAATTTTATTTTATGTATGTTTCAAAATTATTATAAACTTTAATCATACATAAAATATGAAGTTAAGATTGTTTGTGTATTATTGAATAATAGGAATAATAAGTAAAGATAATATTTGTATTCTTATAATAATTAATAAGTAAAAAATAAAATAATATGGTAAATAGAGAGAGTTTAAGGCCAAATGATGGGTTCTTGGATGTTGGTAAAAATTAGAAATGGTTCTTAAAATAATGTGGCATTGAAAAAAATAGGAAAGAGAGTGTTGGGTTCTTTGATAATCATGCTCTAACCCACAAAATAGCGAAAAAGAAGGAAGAACTATCTATAAACTTCCACTTTTGACATTAAATAAAATAAAATCTGGATAGTCAAAAGACCATATTAGTTCAAGGGAGCAGGGTGACTCTTGTATGTCACGGTATATTAGAAGGGGTAAAAAAATTCCTTGAGCCAATGTTTGACTAATGGGTACTATATAGAACATCCCCAGCAGTAAAAGTGGAATATACTCTTAAATAAATTATATTGTATTCTCCTCCACACAATATGGGTGCACCGTAGCTATGAAACTCTGTAAAAGAGTTCCTTAAGTAAGAACTTCTTACTCTTGGTCTCTCTTCTAAATATGAGCATATCCTTTTTTTTCTTCCTTTGTGTTCATGGTAATAAATAGTTAAGACTAAAGAAACATTGCTGGAGTTGGTCTGGGAACTGCCCACTACTCTATTAATAAAGAACCTGCAGAGCTCTTCAGTCTTGACCATGCACTACTCGGTCATGACCGTTTCTTAGCCTCTTCTTTACTCTTTCTCACCTTCATTCTGCTCCTTGGTTCACCTTATGGTTACCTCCTTGAAGTCTTTTTTTCCTCAGTTTATCTCAATGTAGCTACACAAATGAGGAAACAAAATAAAATAAAACACTAGATATTTCACCCATATCATACTTATATAAAGATGTTATGTTTGCCAAGTTGAGCAATGTCATGGTTGAGTTGGATGTTTTTTTTTTGGTAAATTTTGGAACCATCTATTTTCGCGTTAGAGGAAATGTTCTCCTTTATACTGTAGAAGGATGCTTAAAGTTCATACATTTTTCAATGATTTTGTTAATTTTCTTATGTTTTAATTATTGGTACAATAGTTAAGAAAAAGGGTAGAAGACTGTTAACTTTCTCAACTGAAAAAAAAAATCATACATACATATATATATACACACACAAAGTTATCGTTGTATGCTTATTTTTTTCACATGTATGTAGGCCTTTACTCTTTTGTCTTCTTTCCCAACTTTTACGTTTGTGTAATTGGTATAAAACTTGGACCAATACTCAATCTCTTACATGTGAGCAGGAAAAACAACATTGGCTCAAGAACTTGCGAAACAAGCTGAGAATGACAAGCTATTCAATGCAGTCATTATAGTTGAGATCTCTCAAATTCCTGATGTGAGGCGTATTCAGGATCAAATAGCTGAGAGAATCGGGTTTACTACTCTAGATCGTTATCATACTATTGAAGAAAGAGCATTCAACTTAGGCACTAGACTCAAAGGAATTAAAGGGGGAAAGAGGTTATATGACGATCATGAGAAGGCTCCTTATCAAAGCGGTCAAAACAAGGAGATTAGGATGGAAAGGGTTGAAGAAGAGGGTCAAATTCAAGGAGAAAATCATGATGGAGATGATGTGAAGGAAGGCCAGGTAAAGGGAAAGAAGTTTGGCAAGGATGATAAACAAGGTCATGAAGTAGAGAAAGGTGGCAAGTTGCTGGTGATTCTAGACAACATGTGGGAAAAACTTGACTTGCACCGTGTGGGAATTCCGTATGAGCTTCAGAAAGATTTAGGATGCAAGATTATTGTGACTACTAGAAGTGAAGATGTGTGCAGAAAAATGGATGCATCCGGTTCTTGTATATTTCAAGTGGGAGATTTGAATGATGAAGAAGCTGAGCACTTATTCAATGAAAGAGTCGGAACAATTGCTGACAATCCAGAATACAAAGAGATTTCAAAAAAACTATTGGAAAACACTTCCCGCTTGCCACTCTCAATAAATGTGTTGGCTGATAGACTAAAGAATCAAACTTTACCTATTTGGAAACGCATACTTAAAGAGTTGGAGATGCCCGTTCGTGGAGAAACTGTAGGAATACTTGGAGATACATATTCAATTATTGAGATGAGTTACAATTATTTAGGGAACAATGAAAAGAAATTGTTTTTCTTACTTTGTTGCATCTTCCCACCTGGATCAAGTGTGTACCTCAAGGACTTGTTGAAATATGGTATAGGGATGGGTTTATTTCAATATGTTAACTCGATTGTTGAAGCAATTGATCAAACATTTAAGTGGGCTGAAGATCTGAAGTCATTATCACTTCTAGCAAAGGTTGATGTCAACAAAGGTATAATTCAAATCCATGACGATGTACGTGAAGCTGGAAAATCTTTTGTGGCAAAAGGTAATGTAGATTTATTTTCATCATTTAGACATTGCATTCCAATAGATCTTTTGTATAATTTTAGTTTATCTTTTTATATTTTGCTTTATGCAAGTTGAGATAAGTAGTCTACTGATTTCTATTGTTTCATTATAATTCATCGTTTTTAGGAGAGACAATGTTCCATGTTGGAGCTATCCCCAAGTGGCTGAGAAGGAATCATATGAGAAGTACACTGTCATTTCATTGACTTCTGACAAAGTTATGAATATCTAGTTGGACAAAATCTGCCAAAGCTAAATTACTGCGCTCCCAAGGATTGAATTGTGCAAAACTTAGTAGGGATTACTTTGTAGGGATGCAAAGTCTAAGGTTTTGGACATGTCGAACTCTGATATTACAAGTTTTCCAGGATCCTTTGAAAATTTAGGAAGTCTTAAGATATTGCTTCTTGAACATTGCTCCCTAAAAGACATCTCACAAGTTTCTAAGCTAGTGAAACTTCAAGTGCTAAGCTTTAGAGAATCTGATATTACGAGATTACCAAAGGGGATGGAAGCTTTGGTGGAATTGAAGCTATTGGATATGACTAATTGTAATAAGCTGAAAATGATCCCATTTGGTATATTTGCGTGCCTCACACAATTGGAAGGTTTGTATATGAAGCACAGCTTTTCGAAGTGGACAATTAATGGGAGCTTGGCGAGTCTTTCAGAGTTAACTTCCTTACCTCTTCAAGTGTTAGAGATTACAGTACAAAATATCTCACAGTTGCAGATGGTGATTTTCCAACACTTGGTTTGTCAAGCTACAAAATAGATCTTGCAGTGTCAACATCACCATCACAACAAGACCTATTATTGTCACGAGATTTGCAACTTCAAGGAATGAATGCTCGTGACCTTGTGAAGGAAGGGTGGAAACCTTTGATGAACAGAGCTGAAAGTATATACATCGAGCAGATTCGAGGTCTAAAGAATATCACACCTCAGTTGGGTGAATATGGGTGGCATGAATTAAAAAGAATTACAGTTTCTAATTGCCAGAAGATGGAATGTTTTATCAGCAGAAGGGCAGTGCAACAATCAGTAAATTTCCCAAAGTTGGAAATGTTAAAGCTCGAGAATTTGCCTACCTTGGGAGCTATATATCATGGAAATTGGCCTACCGATTTGTTTGTTAATCTTCAAGAATTGACCTTGTCGTTCTTAAATCGGCTCCAGCATCTGCTATTGCTATTCAACATGCAATCAGATTGAAGGTCTTGGAAGTGAAAAGCTGTAAAAATTTGAAATCGGTTTTCTTTGCTCCCACGGCGATGAAGTTTGAAGGACACGAGGAAACAAAAGGTAGTCATGAGATTCGATTTCCTTGTTTGGAAAAGTTGATCTTGGAAAATTTAGAAGCATTTGAAGGCCTTGTCGGAGAGACATATTCAGATGATAAGAAGAAACATGTCTTTCATAAACAGGTAATTCATGCATGCAGTAGTTGGTGATATATGTATTAACTTGCATGCATTGAGATCTTAATTAGTGAGAGTATAACTTCTTTTAAATAAAATGTTGCAGATTATATTCCCCCAGTTGGATAAAATCAAGTTGACAAGATTGCATAAAATGGAACATATATGGGATATGGCTACAGGGAAAGATTTTGAGGCTTCATTCCCAAAGTTACGAAGTGTATGCGTCAAGCAAATGCATGAGCTAAAACATGTTTGGAGTGCAGAAGTTTGCAAGACAGTAAGCTCGATCGACTTTGAAAATGAGGAAATTGAAGATTGATGACTGTGACTCTCTTGAGTACGTATGTCCTCTATTAGTTGCTGATGGTTTTCAAACACTTGAACTTCTACGTATTCATTCTTGTCCCAACATGAAGCAAGTCATCACATCTGAGGGGGAAGAAGGAGATTTAGATGGCAGAACTATGAGGTCCAAGAAGGGGAAGATGGTGATGACGATGATGAGCTTCCCCAAATTGCTGACTGTGGATTTGGTATCATTGCAAGCTCTCACATATTTCTACCAAGGAAAGATGAATATGAAATTTACAGCCTTGAAAAATCTGAAATTGGACACTCTTCCAAGAATGAAGAAATTGATAAAAGTGGAATATAATGATCAAAAAACAAAAAAATTGACAAAAGTAGAATCTCGGAAGATTACAAAATCAAGCAAAAAGAAAGAGTATCAACAAGATGATGACGATATCTTGTTCAACAATAATGATGAGGTACGTATGTGTTCTTAATTAGTTCTTATAATACTACTCATTAATTAATTGTTTTTGAAGAAAATAGTACTTAGGCATTAATTTGTTTGCCGATTACACTCGTATGTTGATATGTTGGATATCAAAACAAATATTAATACTCCGGTTTATGTTTCTTTATTTAATGAAATAATATTATTATACTCTTAACTTCACCTCTAAAATTGTCAATCTGCTTGATCGGCACGCAACTCTTTCTAACTTGCAGGTTCAATTTCCTTGCCTAGAGGACCTATCTCTGGTGAGCTTGGACAGCATTAGAGGGTTGTGGGATCTCAAAATCGACCAATTCTCTGTCATGTTCCCCAATATACAAAGTTTGTTCCTTCGGAGTATGGAACTATTAAAGCATGTATGGACTAAAGAGCTCAATCTTGATGTAGCTCCCATCTCTATTAAGTTGAAAGAAATAGAGATCTACTACTGTCATTCGTTGGAGAGCTTGTTTCCACCTCCTTCAGCATCCAATAGTAATACAATTACCAATGCCATTGTAGAATTTCAAGATTTGCGTACCGTTGAAGTGAAATTCTCAAACAAATTTAAGTATATCATGGATGGAAATGGAAATGTGAATCTGAAGTTTCCACTTCTAAAAGATGTAAAACTAAGAGACCTTAAGGAGCTGGTTGCAATTGCCAAGCTTGAAAAGACGTCAACAAATGAGGATGGTACTGATGATCTACCAGCAGTAGCCTTGGCCCTGTTCCATAGAAAGGTAAATAAGAAATCATTTCAATTTTACTCATGGCAATTAATATTTGGAATTCCTAGCCTAGCCTAGCCTAGCAAGAAGTTAATTTGTTGTTGTTTTTTTTTAATTTATCAATAGATAGATGTTCCATCCCTCCAACATCTGGCACTATTATACCTACCGCAAATTGAGAAGGTATGGGATGTGGCCAGCTCTGAGGAATTTTCGCAAAGATATCCAAGTCTGCAAAATTTAGAAATCATGTTTTTACCCAAGCTAAAGTATTTATGGAGATATGAGGCTGATGAAGTAAGTTATTACTTGGGAAGCTTGGAGACATTGATACTTGAATCGTGTGGGGAAATGGAAAGCCTGTTTTCATATCCCACGGGGACAACACAGCTACTCCAACACCAAAAGATCATTAGTTTTCCTAAACTACGACATTTGGACTTATTTCGTTTAAGAAGTTCAGCCGTCTCATTCAGGGATACTCGACTATGGAGTTTCAAGCTTTGACAGAGCTGACCTTACTTTCCCTTCCTTCAGTAAAGACCCTAGTCAAAGTAAACGAAAATGATGATGTTGTAAGCGATGAGGACGACACATCAATCAAGGAAGGAGAATCTATTCTCGAGGGAGAGCCGAAAAAAATAGTAGAAGATGGTGTCTGCTGCATGGATCAAGTACTTTTCAAGGGAAATGTAAGGTTTTTTTTTTTATTTAACATTATCCTGTATACTTTCACAGTGGAATCAGAATATTCCGCAGACTTGAATATTGATGCATGTCATAAAAAAAGTTGTAATGTAAAAAATTTTGCAGGTTAAATTCTCTTCTTTAGAAGAATTAAAATTAAAGTATATGACCGGGCTTGAAACCATATTCGAAACAGAAGGAGAGGGAAATGCTGTTCCCTGTAGCTCCATATTCCCAAAATTGAAAAGGCTGCGTCTTACTGGGAGACCAGATGAGATCAAACTAAGACAACTTCCAGAGGGTATGCTCCACAAGTTATCAACCTTGGATATCCAAAAATTCGATCAATTTAATTCTCTAGTGTCATCATCATCTGGAGGAGATCAGGCACTAGTAAAATCACTGTCTGAATTAGTAAATTTGGAAGAGCTTATCATCGACAACTGTGAATCTCTAGAAGATCTGTTTGGAGTAGTTGATCAGGGTGATCATGATGTGCCTGTCATGCTTCCTTCTCTAAAAAGGTTGAGAATTTCAAGTTTGCCTGCACTCAAGTGTGTTCCGTGGGGTATGCTCCCGTGTCTTCAATCTGTAGAAATCGAATATGTGAGGTTTGAGGGTAAAGAGTTCTTGATCGCAGCAAATGAAGTTGCTGATGGATCATCACTGCAATCACTTGAAAGCATGGCAATTGCGGGTTATGTTGATATAGAATCCATCATTGGTGACGATGCAGAGAAGGATCAGGAGTTCAAAAAGGATGATGTTTGTCGTGAAATTGTGTTTCCAAAACTCAAAGAAGTCAAGATTGAAGCCATGATCTCGCTTTCTACTTTTAACTCGACAAAGTTCACTATGCGTCTTCCCTCCTTGGTGTCAATTGCTTTTACTGGATGTAGCTTTGTTCGATCATTCTCAGTTGGTCCAACGGTAATATCACAGCAGCTCAGCAACATTGCGGTGGATAACGTCGAAACAGTAGTGCTAGATGGAGATCTGAACTCCAACTTTCAACGTGAATTTGATTCAAAAAATCAGGTATAATATATATGTCTGTCAATTAATCATGATTTATTTTATCTTATATACACTTCATGTTATTTTTCCCTTGAACAAGAATATATTACACTCTCTAACAAAATTCAGCTTCACATCATGATGAATAATATTCTGTAGTTTGCACAACTTCCAAAACTCTGGCCCCAAAAAGTAAAAAGTAAGCTGCACGAGGAGCATCAGTTATCACTCAAATGCGGGCTGTTTTCATACTCCTGCGATGAATGTCAAAAACGCCAACGATATTATTCATATACCTGCAGAATTTGTGATTTTACTATTGACCCAGTATGCGCTTTAAATGAATCTCGGTTAATAGAGGAAGCGGACGAATTAATGAAGGTAACTCACACACCCGGCCTTTTGCTTACACCCTCATTTCCTTTCTCGCTCCCTCTGTCAGTCTGTCTGTATATATTTCGCTCACAAGATTGTCATGTATGATCATTACTTGATTGACTCTATTTGGCTCACCACAAATCTAAAATTTGAAAATTGGGGAGGAGGATAAGAAAATGAGATAATTACTTGCTAATACTATCATCTATATTATGTTGTAAAAGGATATTGTCTGGAGTGTTGAAGTATACTGTCCTACTTCTGAAACTAATCGCTTTGTTCTTATTCCTTGAGCATATTCTTAACCATAATGCTAGTTTTTTGTCATCATATATTGACAAAAGGTTGGAAAAGATCTACCACGGACAATGAA
Source organism: Limonium bicolor (assembly GCA_023374045.1). Classification (NCBI taxonomy): domain Eukaryota; kingdom Viridiplantae; phylum Streptophyta; class Magnoliopsida; order Caryophyllales; family Plumbaginaceae; genus Limonium; species Limonium bicolor. The sequence continues at coordinate 4,371,943 of CM041777.1, forward strand.
CCATGAGTCTCATGCCAAACACGAATTGAAGCTTGTTGCAGGGCGGAACTATATCTGCGATGTTTGTCGTGAGAAGGAGAGTTGTTTGCATACTACTGTGAGGAATGTGATTTTGATTTGCATCCCAAGTGTGCTCTCAAATAGCTATCTCCTGAATTTCATACTTGAAACAAGGTAAGGTAATTCTCATCTTCAGAATATTTATGAAAGTCATACAATTTTTTTTTTTATGATTGTTAGGCAAGTGCCAGTGCCTGAATAATAAGAGACAGTAACAAGAGGAAAGTCTTACGACTTTGTGAAACCGACATTTTTTTCATTTGCATTTCAGCCATCTCTCCTTCTTTGTCCTCTTCTTATTTTCAGAAAGCATGGATGCTTTTTAATGTTCTTTAATAGTATGAACACTAGCGCGGATAAAAGATAATCAAACTCAGACATATTAACATCCTGTCTAACTCACTTTTTCTTTGTATATACGTTATATTCTTACACTGGGGATGATCAGTTCCCTCTACTTGATATTGAGTCCAATACTCCCTCTACCAACTAATTTATTCATTCCTGTATTATTATTGAACCTTACCAGAGATTAATTTCTTCTTTCTTCTTGGACTCAGGCTTGCAATTTCTGACGTGACAGCACGCATCTTCAAAGTATCGCGAGCAGTGTGAAGTTGGGACTTCCAACTGCGGATGCATGTGTTTGGCAAGTGTGAAAGGATGGATATTCATGTAGGAAAGCATGATATCTCAAGTGTGAAAGTTTGGATTCCCTAATGGGGATATGCTTTCTAGTGTTTGGAGTGTGGATTTCAGGCGTGAATGTGTGGATTACATCAGAAGTAGATGTACTGTGTGGAGCTTTTTCGTCTGGATGCATTGATTTTCACGCACTGAGGATTGGGGTATTTTCTGGTGTTAGTCTATACACAAGGAGGATTGAGCACTGGTATTTCTCACGGAAGTATGGATATTATGGTTTGCATTTCTGAGAAAACAAAAAGAGGGTTTATGAATATTTTGAGTCTTTATTAATGTTTCAAGTTTGAAAAGATTTTTAAAAACTTCCAAAAAAAAAAAAAAAAAAAGAACAAAAGAGCGAAATATGAATAACAAAAGAAGGTTTATGAATTTTTCAAGTCTGTATTAATGTTCAAGTTTGAAAAGATTTTTTTTCCAAAAAAAAAAGAATAAAAAAACGAAAAGAGTGAAAGATGAAAAAAAAAACAAAGAATGTTTATGATTTTGTCGAGTCTGTATCAATGTTCTAAGTCTCGAAAGATTTTATTTTTTCCAGAAAAATATAGAAAAAGAGTGAAAAATGAAAAAACAAAAAGAATGGTTTATGAATTTTCCGAAGTTTGTATTAATGTTCAAGTTTGAAAAGATTTTATTTTTTCCTAAAGGAAAAATAGAAAAGAAGGAAAAATAGAGTGAAAGATGAAAAAAAAAGTGAAAAAAGTGAAAACAAAACAAGTGTGAAACGTAATGTATGCCACTATGTCTGTTCAATGTTCTACGATCATCAAGTTTCGTTGATCGTACTTTCAAGCCTTCATTGTAAACTATCAAGTTTGTACGTGTGAATTGTAAAATTTGATTGACAGTACTATTAAATTCGAATGATTTTAAGTGTGTATTCATTGATTGTAAAATTTGGATAATTGTTTTTCAAGTGTGCATGCGTGTATGGTTTTGTGATCAAATAGGTTTTGATAAATTGTTACAATTCACCTTTTTATTCAAAGAACGATAATGGTTTGAAGATGCTTCTGACCAACACCTTAACTACTACTATAAAACTTGGCTCTTTTTTAACCCTATTTTTATTTTTATTTTTATTTTTTTTGAAAGAAACTTGAGATCACCATATATTAGAAACAAACAATACAAAACAGAACATCAATGAAAGAGCTAAAGCCCTCTCAATCTGTAGAGTCCAAATCCAGCCTACACGCATCTCTAACAGTCGGTGGGACATCTTCCCCAACCAGAACTTAGTACTATGTAATTGTGGGTTTCCTAAATTGCAAGTAAGTCTAACTGGGAAATTTTCATACAATGAATCATTCCCATATACAATACTAGAGAAAAAGGATAAAGACTCTCTAATTTTGGTAATTTCTTCCCAACTAGAGTTATCCCATCTTCTGTCCCTCATCCTGAGAGCATCTTTGAAATACTTTTGAGCTGAATCAAAGCAAATGTTATGGCTACCCACCGAGATGGCAAGTTCCATAGCAATTCTTTTTGCTTGGAAATCAGCACATTGCACCTTAATAGTGCTAGAGATTCTTCGACTGAAAGCTGCAATAGGGGAGCCAAACTCATTACGAATCAGCCCCGCTATAACCCTGTCCCCATAGAGACTTTTATGCATACCTGTGCAGATATTAGAGAAGCCACAAGGGGGAGGAGACCAGTGTCTCTGAGCTATAGGAGAACTAGTATTCTTCATCACCTGAATATAGGCATCAATAAAGGCTTTGTTCTCCTCAACTACTTTCCACCAAGACAACTCCAAATTATGCTTGATTTTGTTCCTAGTAGCATAAATAACCCAAAGGTTATTAGCAATATAGGAGAGCTTCTTGGCATTCCAGTCGTTTGCCTTACGATAGAACCAATCCATAAGACCTTCCACATGAGTAGGGACACCCTTAACATCAATCAGATCCTTCCATGTCTCAGCCACTGCACAACAGTGGAAAAAACAGTGGGCAAGATTATCTTTATCCCCACAAAAGAAGCACTTTGACTCTCCACCAATTCGCCTCGCAAGATTGTCCTGACATAGGATGATGTTGAATAGGAATTTCCATAGATTAAGCTTCACTATGGGGCAACATAAGGAGGTGATGATTTTATTGCACACTCTGCTAGCATAATGGGAAGGGTTAGAAGTACTTTCGGCCGCTGAGTCATTCACTAGAAAGTTATAGGCCGACATGACCGAAAACTTTCTATCTTGAGAATGGATCCAGATCCATGGGTTGTTACCAACATCTTCATTATTCGACTGAGGGCTTGCTCCAGGATCATATTGCAACCGGGCGCCATCCCTGAATATATCCAACACCGAAGAGAAAGACTTCCAGATCGTGCTTCCTTTATTTCCAGGCTGGCACTCTCTTATGTTGGTATTAGGGTAATAGATTTGTTTCATGACTTGTGCCACCAGGGAATTAGACTCAGTAAGCAATCTCCATAGCTGTTTCACAAGGAGAGCTTTATTAAAATCTTCCACTTCTCTGAATCCTAACCCGCCTTTGTCAACTTTATCACAAATCTTTGACCATTTGATCCAATGGAGAGCTTTTTTATCCACTTTACCGCCCAACAAATATTCTGTACCTAAACCTAACTCTTGCCAAATTCCTCAAAGCCTCAGTTCACAAAATAAACCTCAATAAATCTGAACTTGTCTTTAGTAAAAAACTTTCCCCTTCCATTAAAGACAATCTAGCCAACATACTAAATGTCCAAGAGATCCCATCCTTCACCAAATATCTCGGTCTCCCTCTCAAAATTGGTAGGAAGAAATATGATCTCTTCACTTATCTTCTGGATTCTGTACATAAAAGGATTACCAGCTGGACAAAACCCATGGCCCAGGCAGCTAGATCTATTATGGTTGCAAGTGTTCTTCAGTCTATCCCCAACTACACCATGTCCCTTTTCTCTCTACCAAAGGGCATCATCGCTAAACTCAACCCTATTTTTAACTTTCATACTTCAAACTATGTTATCTGTAACATTGAGAAAAAGCGACCCTCATTTCTTAACACCAGTTATCAATTTCGAAAGCCAATGTGGCACAAAAGTCAAATAATCAAGAGAAATAAAAATAACAAGAATCTCTTAAAAATGCCCTAAAAACTCAAATGTCATGAAATGACATTATATTTTTGGCTAATTCACAAAATATCACTAAAAAAATGAAAGTAACAAAATGTCATTATACTTTCATAAAAGTCCATGAAATGCCAATATGGCCATTGACCAGATAGAAAAAAGACATACATACTCCTACTAGTTAACAAAATACTTTTCATGTTCACAATACGCCCCTAAGTGCTAAAAATGTACAAAAATTCACAAAAAATTCAAAATACAATAAAAATATAAAATAACATATAAAAACTAGAAAAATTTATAAAAAATTGAAAAAAAATGAAAATATCATAAACTATCAAAACAAATAAATATTTCATTTTTAAAAATTTATTCAGCACCATAAAAAGAATATTGTGTTCTAAGCAAATAATTTATACCAATTTTTTTACCAATTAAGTACCATAATTTATACCAAATAAGTACCATATATTTTTAAAATTTATATTAATTACATGTATATATCCATATATATCAATGAGACTTATAATTCATAACATCATTTTAGTGTATCATCGTAAACACATAACATCATTTTAGTGTATCAACATATTAGTTTTCATGAATCATAATATCAAAATTAATAGATCATATTTTCATTTTAGTGTATCATCGTAACATATAAGAATAAAATTTGTTACACAATAATGCAACACAAAATAATATTTTGTATGTATGAAAAATACACGATTCACCATATAAGGCTTAAAATACACCATACAATAATAATAATACACTACAAAACAATAATGATTTTTATCGGTTCCAAAGTTTGTTATCTAATTCATCACTTATTTGTTAATGAATCATAACATCAATTTTAAAATATCAAAGTTACTGATTCATATCTCCATTTTAGCATTTTTCACAAACATATAAAAATAAAAATTTTGACACAATAATATAACACAAAACAGTATTTTGTATGTATGAAAAATACACGATTCACCATATAAGGTTTACAATACACCATACAACAATTATAATACATTACAAAACAATAATGATTTTTATTGGTTACGAAGTTTGTTGTCTAATTCACCATTTATTAGTTAATGAATCATAATATCAAAACTAATGAATCATATTATAATTTTAGTGTATCATCATATACATGTAAAAATAATTTTTTTTTTTCAAAATTGCCAAAACAAATTCATGACTGATATTGTTTTGAAGAGCTTGAACTAAGGTGTACAATAATATAATTTTTTTATTCTAGACTCAAATATTAAAAGTTATAATCATTTAAAGTTAATAGAAAACTTGTTCATACCTTATATAACATAAGCCATCTAAATGCTGACTGAACTGTAGGTGGATTGTGCTACTGTAGGTGGCATCCAAGATTGTGCAGCCCGTAGCTTGCGTATAATTAGCTTGGTACTGCACTGGACTTTTCTATTTAGATAGGATCGTTCAGCATAAACAATGCGGCTAATACATGTTAGCTGAAAATTATGATAACAGGTTGACTTTTATCACGTCAATCCGACATGATCAACTTCTTGTCATTTTCAAAGCTCTACTGTAATTTGCTGTGTCTCTAGAGCTATTTTATACAAAGATGTATCTTTTTTACTAAGTTTCAACATATTGCATGGAATCATATCCTTCTGAAATTCCCATCATAAATTTGAGAACCCATGCTTTTATGCGCAAAACTCTAATCAAAATCTTCTTTTAAAAAGATCAAAACGTGCCCTTTTTCCATGTACATCGAGTGATTAGAATTTTACAAAGTTTCACCAAATTGATATCTCATGAACAAAATTATCATAAGAAGTCATATACCTTTTTGTAACACCCCTAGCGGTAATCACACAATTATTTCCTAACCCGTCTCTATTACCAATACTCAAGCAGCGGAATTCCAATGCAACTGGGGGTGATACAACGCCGTTAGTCACCCACGTGACTAACAAGGCCAATCCAATACAACAATACAAATACAATCGGTCTGATGGATCATTATACCGAGTAATCTACATCAAACTTTACATTACATTCCTTTACCCAAAACAAATACAAGTACAACTACAATTCGATTCTATACCGAGTTTACTACAATTCCCAAACCTGTCAATAACATACAGGTTTTACAATTCCATAATACAACAACCACAATTCTTAAACAACTACCCTTGCTCAATAATAACCCCGTCCTACTCTCGAACGGTGATCAGCTTCCATGTACCTGGAAAATAAAAACGGTGCCCCAAGGGGCTAAGCAAAATTGCTGCATATGAAATTCGCATGACCCGCGTGCTAACGAGGGTACGCCGACTATTTTGGTCGAGAACATGCGGTTCATTTTTATTCAAACAGCATGCAAGGCAATGATACATTATATATGTATACTAGCACAATCAAGGTTCAACATCGAGCACAACACTAACACACACATCAAGGGGTTAGTTTAATATGCACTATACTTAGGCTTGAGGGTTTCTACCTCACTATGCCTTACTCAATTACACATTGTCTCACCCACTCTCTTGGGTACTCTTACTCAAATTCTTTTACTCACAATCTCAAACTCAATACACAAGTTACTAACTCAACTCTCCACTCTCTCAAGTTTCAACTCAATGCTCAATACCCAATTCTCTACCTCAATCAAATTCTCAACTCAAATACTCAAACCAATACTCAATACTCAAAGGCATCTTTTAAGTCTTTGCCACGACCTCCGGGCAGGGTCATACACAAGACCCACCACCGGGCTTACAAATACAAATGGAGCTATACAATTAGCTCCACAAATTCTCAAATGTCCAGTTCTCTACCGGACTACTCAAATTCCCAAAACTTCTCTCTCGGAGTTATTTTACAATCTCATAGATTAGCCTAGAGGTATCTCTCTCGATAACATCTATTAGCTTAGGAAATTCTCAATGTCTAGTATTCTAAGATTTAGGGGTTTACCCAACTTATCGAATACTCTCATGTTCGGGACATTGTTTATGTTAGTCGGATCCTCTCATTGGGGTTCGACTATCTCTCTAAGGGGTTTGGTGATCCCTTACCATTCTTTACTTTACTCAAGGTTCATGTTTTGAACAATTATCAATCCTCTAGATAGAGGTTACTTATATACTTCCACTAGTAATTGTTTTGTGAATTAATTCAAATCGGTTCTCTAACCGTTATCGGGAGTTTACTAATCCCGTATACTTTCTCACATTCAAGTGAGTTCATAGGTTTATGTTATCGTTACTTGGTTCGGTAGTTTAGTGTGTTTCCACGTTTTTATGAATTCGCAACTTGACTCTTCCTACGAGTCAATACTCAAACAAGACTCCACTATGAGTTGCACTACAATACTCATTCACACTCAAACATTTCATTCACAAATACATATTTCATGAATTATACAAACTTCAGTTCACAATACAATTCAACAAGCAACAATACAAACAAGCACAAGAAAGTGTAAACAATCCGATTCGTGCATTTATCTTGTTTAAGTGATCACACAATCAAACAAGCACACAAATCAGAGTAACCAAGGTAGCATACGGGGCATGAGAAAATCATACCTTTCACCGGGGTTAGCTTTACCGTGTGACCTCACGTTTCTTGGTTCACACTTGTTCCACTGATAACATTCAAATGTTTCTATTAACATTAAGGTGTTACGGTATGTAAAATTAGTACTCCCGTACTTAACCCAATTATCCCGTTATTCCTTAGTTTGTTCATGTGTTCTTAACTCACAACTTTCTCCATCACTTATCCAACTTGTTTACACTTCTTATGACCTTTAAAAGTCACCAAACAACTCCTAAACATCATCTAAAACCAATACCAATCAATCCCCCATCTTTAGAACACTTTCTAGTGAATTTTTGGGGTGGTCCGGGTTTGTGTCCGGGGTTACAAATTCGGACCAATCACGGAATTCAGTTTCTGGACAATTTTAGCTATGGTCCGGGTTTGTGTACCGGGATACAAACCCGGACCAACCTCTGTTGTGACCTTCTGGGACGTTTTTGGGGTGGTCCGGGTTTGTGTACCGGTTTGCAAACCCGGACCAACCCATGGAACTGTCAAAATTTACAGTTTTTGACCAGTTTCCAACCCCTAATTCACCTCTAATCATTCCCTAATCATTCCACATGTTTCCTACATGTTTAAACACCTTAAAACATACCCTATACCTCTTCAAATCATTGGTCAAACTCACCATTCAATTCTTGTCCATTTCTACAAGTTTTCCATTCTCTCTGTTACACTTAAGCATAGCAGGGCAATTGAAACTTCTCCTTGGTGGTTTACCTCTTGTTCTCACCCATTTTGACCATTCCCATTTCATCCTAGACAATTGCATTATCTACTCCCAAGTCCAACCTTCATTCCCAAGTTTATAAACACTAACTCTTTTCTATTTTTTCCAATGCATTTCAACACCCATTTGCTACAGATTTTACCCCTTCCTTTTCCAACCCTTATATCCACTCAAGAGTGGTTAACTAACCCAAATAAATCCCTTACAATACCTAGTTCATTCCCTAGATTATTCTCACTCATTAAAACCCCTAAAACACTTTATTTCTACCAAAATTTTGCCATAACCTCCCCATAAACCTAACATATCCCAATCCATCAATTTTCACCATTTTCAATCCTAATCTAGCCACACCCTTACAAGGGTCCTACCAGAACATAACATATCCTCAAAATCCCATCAACAACAACATAAGCACTAACATAAGGTGCATGGCCCCAAGGCCCTTAATTCAAACAAAATTTCACAAACTCTCACCAACCACAATCAAACACATTTTCCCTCAAAATTTTGGGTTCATTCATTAAATTTCCCATCCCATATTCTAAGGCAATTAAAACAAGCTTCAAGTTAGATCTCTTACCTTAATTCCACAAGTTCATCTTTCCACTTCTCCTCTTCTCTTCCTCTTGCCATTTTGGGTCAAGTGGGCAATGGAGTTGCCAAACTCCATTCCCAACATTCAAAGGGCACAAAATTGAATATAATTAAAATCCTAAACCCTTGGAACAATGCTAATTCAATGAAATGCTTAAAACACAAATTCTAGGGTTTTTACCTTTGGAGTTTTAGGAGGGTTTTCACCCATGAATCAAAAGGAGGGTTCCACCACCATTGGAGGGTTGTACCAATGCTCCAAAACAAGAAGAAATCAAGGTATCATAAGGGGCAAAAATCGGCCAAGAGAGAAAGATGGAGAAAAATGACTTTTTCTTGAATATTTTTACCTTTAATGAGAGAGGGGACTCCAAGCTCCAAGAAACTCTAGCTTTCTCCTCAAATGGGGTATACCCATGAAATTCAACTTCAATGTTTTGGAATTTTGGAAAGAGGGGATTGTAGCTCTTGATGAGGGAAGTTCAAATATTTAATTATTTTTGAGTTTGGAGCATGAATGAAGCTTGGGCAAGAAGGAGAATGTGGAGTAGCCATGAGAGGAGGCTTGAAATCGCTTCCAGTAGAAGGGAGGAAGAAGAAATCCGCTGGTGGGGGAAGAAGAGCAGAAACGTGAGGGAGTGTGGGAATGGGAGGAGAGAGAGAGCAAAAAGGTATTATGTACCTTTTTACTTTTTATTTTCTTTCTCCTTTTGCTTCTTTACTTATTAAGAGTCAAATTAGTCAAAAGAGAGGGGTGGGTAAGCAATAAAACCGGCCCCTATTATACATGAGCTGGAGCGTTTTTTGTTTTTTTTTACAGAAAATGCTCGTTAATTTACCCGGTTTGGCACTATTCACTAACCGGGCCCGTTTTTCGGATTTTTCTCGTTTCTTTATTTTTAATGGTTCTTAAACTTCCATTAATGTTTAATTATAGTTATTTAATGAACTATAATTTGTACGGGTTCATTTGACCACTCAAAGTCACATTTTTGGGTTTTCTCGAAAAACGTGCGCTAAAGCTTAATTAGCGTTTTAATTCATTTTATGGATTCATTTTCTTCGGGAATTGTTCCCATATATTAAGTAGTCCTTATTAAGCCTTGTAAATCCATCCGATACCCATTTCGAGGTTGTATTCCTCTTAGGGTCACATAACGCTCCTTTTAGCGTTTTTCGCTTTTTAAGTGTTTTCTCTTTTCTTTTAGATTTATTTTCTTTACCAAGGTCTTAGGCACTAATAGGCCCTCAAATATTATATTAGAGTAATTTAATCACCCTAATTAGGTTCGGGGTATTTCACTTTTCGTCAATATATAAAAAATTCAAACTTTTGCTCAGAAACCTGATTCATTTCAAATCCTAGTTGTCCGAGAAAAGTCATGTATAAAATATAATAGGGAAATTTTATGAAATGTCACTATATTTTTAGCTAATTCATGAAATGAAACTAAAATAAATGTCACAAAATGACTATATTTTTGCAAAAGTTCATGAACCGCCACTATGTTATTGACCAGAAGTAAAAAAGACAAAAATACCCCTACTAGTTAACAAAATACTTTTAAAGTTCACAATATGCAACTAAGTTAAAAAAATTCACTAAAATTCAAAACAAATTATAAAGATATACAGAAAAATTAAAATATTATAAAACATTATAATATTAAAACATTATAATATATATAAAAATAGAAAAATAAAGTAAAAAAATATACTGATCTTTGTTAATGAATCATAATATCAATTTTAAAATATCAAAATTAATGATTCATATCTCCATTTTTGCATATTTCGCAAACATATAAAAATAAAATTTTTGACACAATAATATAACACAAAACAGTATTTTGTGTATGAAAAATACACGATTCACGATATAAGGTTTACAATACACCATACAACAATTATAATATATTACAAAACAATAATGATTTTTATTGGTTCCGAAGTTTGTTGTCTAATTCACCACTTATTAATTAATGAATCATAATATCAAAACTAATGAATCATATTATAATTTTAGTGTATCATCGTATACATGTAAAAATAATTATTTTTTTTCAAAGTTGTCAAAACATATTCATGACCGGTCTTGTTTTGAAGAGCTTGAATTAAGGTGTACAATGATATAATTTTTTTATTTTAGACTCATATATTAAAAGTTATAATAATTTAAAGTTAATAGAAAACTTCTTCATACCTTAAGCCATCTAACTGCTGACTGAACTGTAAGAGGATTGTGCTACTGTAGGTGGCATCCAAGATTGTGCAGCCCGTAGCTTGCGTATAATTAGCTTGGTACTGCACTGGACTTTTCTGTTTAGATTGGATCGTTCAGCATAAACAATGCGGCTAATACATGTTAGCTGAAAATTATGATAACAGGTTGACTTTTATCGATTGACATGATCAACTTGTCATTTTCAAAGCTCTACTGTAATTTGCTATGTCTCTGGAGCTATTTTATAGATGTATTTTCTTTACTAAGTTTCTAAATATTTTGCATGGAATCATATCCTTCTGAAATTCCCATCATAAATTTGAGAACCCATGCGCAAAAATCTAATCAAAATCTTCTTTTAAAAAGATCAAAACGTGCCCCTTTTCCATGTACATCCAGTGATTACAATTTTACAAAGTTTCACCAAATTGATATCTGACGAACAAAATTATCCTAAGAAGTCATATACCTTTTCGTCAATATATACAAAAAAATTCAAACTTTTGCTCAGAAACCTGATTCATTTCAAATCCTAGTTGTCCGAGAAAAGCTATGCATAAAATATAATAGGGAAAATTTTATGAAATGTCACTATATTTTTAGCCAATTCATGAAATGCCACTAGAAAAATGTCACAAAATGTCACTATATTTTTGCAAAAGCTCATGAACTGCCACTGATAAGTGCCCAAATGAGCATGTTTTATAGGTGTATTTCATATATTATATTAGCACTTTTCTTACTCATTTCTCCACTTTGGTTAGTTTTCCTCTAGTTATGTTTTATTGATTATCTCACAAATTTATTGGTTAAACATGAGGAAAACCAAGCTAGGAGCGAAGTAGACAAAGAGACGAACGCATAGGCGCAAACGGCTCGAGAAACGGAGTCCAAATGAAGAATGTAGAGTCGCCCAAAGTTCGTAAAAGAAAGCAAGACAAGACTTTTGTCCGTGTCGTGTCCGCTCATTTAAGGCCGGACAAGGCCGGACGTGGGTGAAGCTGTCCGTGTCTTGTCCGCCCAAACAAAGCCGGACAGAGGTAGGACGTGAGCAGGTGTGTTCGTGGATTTAAAGCTGGACAGGGGACGAACAATTCAGAGACGTCCGACCCTAATAGGGCGGACACAAACCCGGACAAGGCCGGACTAAGCATAACCGCGGCCTGTCCGCAGAAATAAACCCGGACAAGAAACAGGCAGCGTGTGAGACGTCCGAGGATTTATCCAAGGACACAGAGGCAGACGCGTGTAAATGTCCAGATCCAGATCCAGAAATTAACGCGACTGGTTTCTTCGCCGACTGTCTTCCCCAACTTGCTTCTTCCTTTGCGGCGCCTACAGACATGTCGAATGCTCCATCATCAACATCAGGCGCCTCCCTTATCCTGCAAATCCTTTCACGCGTGATCCAGCTCTTTCTGCCGCCCCAATCAATTCATTAAATTCCTCACGCGGTGTTCCCTCTGTCTTCTTCCTCTTCCTATCTTATATAAAACCCATGCTCTGTCAATCTTCTTCATTGTCTTCCGGAGGCCAATCCACCACCCAACGTCAATCCCTTCCACCCAAACAATCCATCAACGATCCACTTCACCACACTTCACACGTTCCACCCCCAAACTCAACACTCCAAATCACTCATTCTCAATACAAAATCTTACGAACGCTCTCCACTCTCATTTCTCTTCATTTCTCCATTCACCATCCATACCTCCGTATTATTATTACGTCTAACCTCTGTCTGACTTATTACCAGTTAATATGTCAGGCTAAGGAGGATTTACTCCGGGAGAAGGTTTAGCTGTAGTTTGTTTAGTTGTGTTCTACCGGTTAAAATAAATACAGTTTGTTACGATTAAAGTTTTTCTCTCACCTTTTTAATAAATTTCATCGATTTATTAAAAAGCTTACTAAATCTGTTTTTAATCTGATCGGTGACAAACAGATAGGTTAATTAAGCCGCAAAACTGTAGGAAACTTATTTTCATTGGATAAGTTAGTACTCAGTTGCAAGAATAAAATTCCTCACACTTAACTGCCGTTTACTAGTGCTTGCTTGAGTTTTCATCGGACCTTGCATTTTCTGGTAAACGAGTTCTTATGAGTTTTCATCGGACCTTAAGATAATAACAGGAATCTTGCCAAACTATTATATTAAACCGGTAGAGATAGCATAATTAATCAGATTATATAAACCTGAACCCGGAGTTCCATTTAATTTATTTTCACTCAGTTATCTTATCTGCTATTTTACTTTTTCCAAAACAAGTCAATTAATTCCCCCCTTTTGTGACAAGCTTAGGTACTACTTTATTTCGCTATAAGTCCCACGGTTTGACCCCGGCCGCTTCTGTCTTACTATACTACTGCGACCGGGTTTTATTTGCAGCCCGACGGATATTTGAGTATTAATTTCTTTCTCAATTGTTCTAATTACACCAGTTCTAACCACTCACGATAACCAGTCTGCAAAATGGCGCCGTTGCCGGGGACTAGATTTATTCTAGTCCCTAAGCCCCGGATTATTCACTTGTTATATTAGTATACTTTGTCTATATTATTTTGTTTGTTGTTTATATTAATTATCTTTTATATTTTGTTTATATTATTATTATGTTTGTTTTTAATCTGTTTATTTCTAATCTGTTTTATTAGTCACGTTTTGTATACGGAAACGCAAAAAAAAAAAGAAAGGTACTCACGTCCGCCCTTATTTGGCCGGACGCAAGCCGGACGCGAGGTAGGATAACAACACGTCCGTGCTTAATTGGCCGGACAGAAGACCGGACGGAAGGACGGCCGCGCATAACCACAAAAAAAAAACTGTAGTCGATTTACACGGCAGATGGAGGAGCTCGAACAAGAGTTTTGCTATTCACAGTATTTATACTGCTCCGTATGTGGGGGAGCTCATGATTATGAGGATTGTCTCATATTCCAAGAGCAACTCTGGTTAGAGGATCAACCGGACTACCTGGAGAGAATCGCTCAACAAGAACAACAACCAAAGAGCGAAATAGTTCATGAGGTAGAACACCCCACTACGGATGTAAGTTATTCTCTTCCCTCTACAGTCACCTACCGCCAGTTTCCATCCTTCTCTATGCTCTATCCAGAAGATGAGGATACTTACATCCTCGAAAATGAAGAGAAGGAATTGCCATCACCTCCCACCAAGATATCCAAACAAAACGCCAATATCACCTTCGAAGAATCAACTTTCTCTGAAGATGATATCAATCAGCGTTCTTTCTATGAGCCTCACCTACAAAAGGAGGATGTTTACATCCTCCAATTTGAGGAAGAAGAGTCATCACCACCAGGTCTTCTGTTAGAACTAAGTTACCGGCAGTACCTCCTCAAACACCAGGTTTTGTGGAGTATTCATTTTCCTATTATATTTGCCGAAGTAACGTTTTGTTTTGATCCAGGTGGTTTGCTTTTAATTACTGCTAACTTCGTTATCCTGGCAAAACTTTTATCTACTTTTATTTTTGATCCAGGATAACAAAGCAGGCGTCTAGCCAAAGACGTTAAAGAAGGGCAGCTTCCCGGGAGGCAACCCGGATGAACTTTTATTTTATTTGCTTTTATGCTCTTAGAATTTTCAGGTTCTCTCTAAATTTTATTTTTGCTAACTTTTAACCCCGTTTGTAGTATGGTTGCTTCTAGTGTCTTATGCAGGTGCAACTTCGTTTCTACACCGCAACCAAGCTACGCTACTTGAGGCTGAAGCTCAAGTGTGGGGGAACTACTTTAACAACTAGCAGAAATAATCTCAGGGGAGTACCAGTTACTTTTAATTAGGATTTTATTCAAATAAAAATGCAGAGGAGCATTTCTGTGCTTAAATGTTTATTTGTGAACTTTGTGTTCTCTTTATTTTGTCTAATAACTGAAAGGTCTTCTTAAACCTTTCCTTGTTTTTCTGGTGAACAATGAGAACATTGTTCAATTTAAGTGTGGGGGAGTGTGCCTTTTCGGTGAAATTATGTGCTTAAAATGCTTAATCTCTCTGCCTATATTACGTTTGTCCAAATTCTATATCATGGACCCTTTATATGTGGGTTGTTCTCTTTAAAAATAAATACTGTTATGAATTGTGGGATAAATGGTATAAATGGTACAAAATTTTAAAATTTTGATTACTTTTGAGGAGCATTTTTATGCGGTGTGACCAAATGATCTGCAATGATTGGATTTTCATCGCTCAGGGGTTCCTTCGGTCTTCTTTCTTAGGGATTGCTTAAGGGTGCTTCTCTGTCAAAAAATGAAAAAAATAATAAATAAGGGACTTGCGGCGAGACACCATTGGTAACCAACAAAGAGAGTTGAGTGTTCTTAAGTACAAAAGCTTGATGCTTAAATATTATCCTCTCATCTCTTATGCAAAAGTGAAACAAATGTATAATCTATTTTTCCTTTTGTTTTCTCCTCAAATGCCCATTCTTGAGAGAAGTTGGCCATGGTAAAAGTTCTCAAAGTCACCTTAACTAAGAAGCATTGAAGTACTCCGGATCATACCCCGAAACTCTAATTTTTATTTTACCCTGAGTACACCTGTGCCACCAGCAGTTGATGGATCACACTCCTCGAAAAGTTTGAAGAGCATGTTTATCCTACCCTTCATAACAATAATTGTTAGTATTGAGCATTCCCTACTTACTTGGGTACATGGTTTTGCTTGAGGACAAACAAAAAGGTAAGTGTGGGGGTGTGATAAGTGCCCAAATGAGCATGTTTTAGGTGTATTTCATATTTATATTAGCACTTTTCTTGCTCATTTCTCCAGAAGTTCATGAACTGCCACTAAGTTATTGACCAGAAGTAAAAAAGACAAAAATACCCCTACTAGTTAACAAAATACTTTTAAAGTTCACAATATGCAACTAAGTGTTAAAAAATTCATTAAAATTCAAAAAATAAAATAAAAAATATTATAAAAATACATAATAATTAAAATATTATAAAACATTATAAAATATATAAAATAGAAAAATAAAGTAAAAAATATATTGATCTTTGTTAATGAATCATAATATCAATTTAAAATATCAAAATTAATGATTCATATCTCCATTTTAGCATATTTCACAAACATATAAAAATAAAAATTTTGACACAATAATATAACACAAAACAGTATTTTGTATGTATGAAAAATACACGATTCACCATATAAGGTTTACAATACACCATACAACAATTATAATACATTACAAAACAATAATGATTTTTATTGGTTCCGAAGTTTGTTGTCTAATTCACCACTTATTAGTTTTTTTTGATAATTGAGGCATAAAGCCAACTGTATTAATTTAAAAAGTCCTGGAAAAAAAACCAGGTGGACGGGAAGGATGGGCCTCATTAAAACCCCCCTAAGTACAACCCGGTGGGAAAAAACTTGGGGAGGAAAAAGCGTACCCCACGTCCAACTACACCCCTCGAAGATAACAAGAAAAGAACTACCAGAACTACAAGAACCCTGACACCACCCAGAGAAAATAAGACAAACTGAAAATAAAGCAGCACCAAAACAGACCAAAATCACGCCTAGCAATTAGGGCTGTCCATTCGGTTAATTCGGTTAACCGAAAACCGAATTTTAAAAAAACCGTTCAGTTTTTCGGTTAATTCAGTTATAACCGAATTATACAAGTATAACCGATTTAACCGAAACCGAATTAACCATAATCCAAAATTTTGAAGTCGCCTAAAACCGATAACCGAACCGAATTAATTTTCGGTTATACGGTTAACCAAATAACCGAAAAATAAAAATAAACCGAAATAACCGAAAAAACAAAAATAAACCGAAATTGCATAGTAAAAACCGAAATATCCTAAAAACAAGCATATCACATACAAAATTGTGACAAAGTGTAATCTACAATTTGCTCCACCTCTACAACTTACACAAACTTTCAAATTTTACAAAAAATATCACTAAACGAGTAAACAATTCCAAAATATAGTTTATCTTCAGTCTTCACAACTTTCATGTTCACAACTTTAATGGTAATGTCATCTGTGCGAGTTTCATACTGCAGCCAAAGGCAATATGATTCAGCAACAATAGCAGCACAGGCATCTCGAGGGTCATTGTACCTGCATACCTATAAGAAAAATTAGGAAATCTAGACTGACTAACCGCAGAGAACTAAAAGAACCAAGACATTGAGAAGGGGCATTATCAGCATAAGTATAGCAGAGGTATGGGATAATACTATAATCACTCTTTACTGTAAATAACTGTGACGTCTCATCCAAAAATAATGGAAGCCAATGCCCAACACAAATATCCTAATTGCCAGTCAAAGTTAAGGTCATCTTTATCATCAAAACACAATAAAAAAGAAAGTTTTTCTGCAACTTGAAGCATACCTGTATAGAAATATGCTAGGAAGTCTGTTCTTATTTTGTTTATATTGTGAGATCTAGGATAGACAATTCAAGATAAAGAATAAAGCACGGAAACTGCTCAATTGATAGACCATAAACTGTAAAATCTATAAACTTTATATAGTATCAATCACTGCAGGTTGGTAACTGTAAATAGCACTGAAAAATGTGAGAGCTGTAAAGCAAGTTTCAACACATTTGAAACCCGGACCAGCCCTGTTACACATTATTTTTCAGCCTCTTTTCAACCCCTATTTCATACTCAATCCATTCCTAATCTTTCCACATGTAATCTAGCATGTTTTTACACCATTAAGGGACTCTAAACCTCCTTAATTCATTCCTTAAACTCATCACTCAACATCTGATAACTTTACCCATTTTCCTCTGTTAATGCTCCTAACCTAATGCTACAGATTTTTGGTTTCTTCCTTTCTTCACTACCCCAATGGTTCTTTCATTGCCTTACCTCCATCCCAAGTCTTACCCATATATAAAATTCAATCACACCTAGTCTCCAAGGTGATTAACTACTCCATCAAACTCCAAAACACACCTAGTTCAACCTAGGTTATTTCTTCTCCTTAAGACACTTAAGTCACTTAATTTGCTACAGAAAATTTGCCATAGTTTCCCTACATTTCTAGACATTACCCAAGCATTATTTTTCAGTTCCTATCATCATTAGCTAACCACATCCTCAAGGGATACCAACAACACAAAATATGTTCAATAACCCACATATTTTTCCTGCACAAACATCATCTATTTCTCATGGTTTTCCCAAGCTTTTAATCATCATTCAAGGAGCTCTAAACATCTTAATACTCTTCCTCATTATACCACAATATAAACACCCCTCAAAGCAATATACATTCCCCATTTCAAGCACTACAGTCTGTTACAACAAAACATATAAAATCAGCTCAAGGTAAGTTCATTCACCTTGGAATTTTTCAGTTTCTCTTTCTTTCCTCCTTCTCCTCTTGTTATATCTTTCTCTTCTTGCTTTCACACCAACCAGTGGGTTTGAATTGCTAGTCTACAATCACATTCCCATGCCATACACAACAAGCTAATTAATTCACACATCCCTCACTAAAACTAGAATTTTCAAGAGCTACTTTAGGGCTTAACTTAGAGGTTACCTTCAAGTACCCAAATGGAGGGTTTTGGCAACCAAATCAGTGGAGTTCCAGCACTTCTCAATGGCTAAGAAAAGGCTGGAAAATAGAAGAAAGAGCTCAACGTGGAGGTTTTGATTTTTGCAAGAATAAGCTAGTAAAGAGGAGCTCTTGGATTTCTTTTTACCTTGGAGTATTATGGAGGTGAAGGAGGTCCAAAAACTCTTCTTCAAGCTTCAAAATGGCCTACTGCCATGGTGATGAAGGTGGAGGTTTCCAGCTTTTGAAGGATGGAAAACGTTGCCCAAGATGAGAGGAATCCAACGGTGGGTGGGTTGTGTTTTTGTGGAGTGATTGATGTGGGTGTTCAACTTAAGAAAGAAGCGGAGGTGAGAGGTGTTGTGTGGGGCGTGTTTAAATCGCCATGGCTGGATCCAAAGCGAAGAAGAAGAAATCAGAGAGGAGAAGTGAGTACGGGAGAAATGAGATAATGGGGGAGGAAAGAGAATTAAAGGTGCTTTTTACTTTTTGTTACTTTTTACTCCCTCCGTCCCACTCATTGTGTCCTGTTTACTATTTGCATGTGTCGTTTGCTTCAATATTTAACATATAACGATAATTTTTGTAAATCTATGTTTTATAATGGAATCCTTATGTGAAAAACTTATATTGTATAATTTAATTTTTAAAATTATTTATCTTATATGTTTAATATTGAAGTGGAAAAGCTGCCAAAAAGCAAACAGGACACTTATGAGGGACGGAGGTAGTACTGTTTGCTTTGTGTGAGTGAGGGGGGGGGGGTGTGTTGGCTAAAAAAAAAACGTGTGTACACACACACACACAAATACAAAGTTATGATTTTTATTTACAAGAGGGGGAGTATTTGCTTTATTACGTTTACACCCACAACTTTCCATTTTTGTAATATTCACTCGGAACCGTTTTCCGGAATTTTCTCGTTTATTAATTTTAATGGCTCCCGACTTTACTATGTCTAATTCTAGACTGATGGACCTAAAAATTATTACGGGTCTATTTAACCTGCTTAAAGTCGTGTTTTCCTGGTTTCTTCGAAGAACGCGCTTTAAGGTTCGTTTGTGTTTTTTTAATCAGTTTTAAGGATCCGTTTTCTTCGGGATTTGTTCCATGATTATTTTGGTTGTAAGTAAGTTATAAAATCTTAATTATCCTAATTAATCACTATTTTAAATTTTTGGGGTATTTCATTAATTAATAAGTTTAAGTACATTGTTTAAGTGTTTAATTTCCCCTTTGGGTGTTGGTCTAGAGGATTGGGAATTTGGATTGCCCTTGACCAATTTTGCATCAAGAGGAGTGGAGAAGAGGAGAAGAGAAATGAAAAAGAAGAACTTGAGAATTGAAGGTAATTAACTACCTTGATATCTACCTTAGATGTTGTAGGATTTGGGATGGGAAAAAAATTGAATGAGTGAACCCAAAATATAAGTTGGAACGTGGTTAGTTGAGATGAGAAAGAATTGTGGGTGCGTTTAAATGCATTTGAGATTGTTGTACAATTTAAGGGCCTTGGAGTCACGCACTTTGTGATTAGTGCCTATGTTGTTGATTGATGAATTTTGAGTGAGTTTGAGTGCTGGTAGGACTCTTTATGGGTGTGGCTAGCTTTGAATTGATTTAGGTGAAGAAATTGTGTAATTGTAGATATTATAATTATAGGTGAGCTATGGCGAAATTTCAGTAGAAACCGAAGGAGTTTTAGGCGAGGAATGAGAGAAGAATGGCCTAGGGTTAACTAGGTGTATGTAGGAATTGATTTGGTTGGAGTAATCAACCTTAGATGGTAGTTGAAGGCTTGGACTGGTTAGGACAAAAATCTGTAGCAAAGGGGTTGTTGAAGTGCCTTGGGAATTTTAGAGAAGGATGAGAATTTAAGACTTTAAGAATAAGGCATGAACTTGGGTATTAGAAGTGCATTTGTTTTGGAGGATTTGGAATGGTCAAATGGTTGGGAGAAGAAGTGTAAAATGTCAAGGGGAAATTTAGAAATGCACAAGTGTGCAAAATGCAAAAATGTGAGAATTGAGCAAGAATTGAGTATGAGTATGACCAATGATTTGAGGAGGTTTAGAGCATGATTATGAGTGTTTTAAGTTGTTTAAACATGTAGAAAACATGTGGAAAGATTAGGGAATGATTAGGTGTGGATTAAGGTTGGAATTGGGGTTGAAAATTGACATTTTAGCAGCTTTATAGCAGGGTCCGGCACTCAGGGGTCGCATCAAGTCCCAGACGGACCTTAAAAATGCCCCGAGAGTGAAAACCAGTATTGGTCCGGGACCTTAGTCCAGGACCAAGTCCTGGACCAGGGGTAAAAACAAGCCGAGAGTGTGAATCTGTATTGGTCCGGGACCTTGGGTGTGGACCAAGTCCCGGACCACCTCCAGAATTTCACTGAGAGTGTTTTTAAGGGTTCTAAAGATGAGGGATTGATTGGTAATGGTTTTAGGTGATGTTTAGGCCTTGTTTGGTGATATGTAAAGGTCATAAGAAGCATGAACAAGTGCTAGAAATGAGTGAGAAGTAAGGACTCAAGTTAACAAGAATAAAGGCGAAGTTAACGGGACAACGGGGTAAGCACGGGAGTAATATTCATTTACCTACCATAAGGTATTGATGTTAATAGAACCATTTGACATGTGATCAGCGATTCGAGAGTAAGACTCGAGGAACGTGAGGTGACACGGTAAAGTTAATCCATGGTGAAAGGTATGATTCTCTCATGCCTTGTATGCTAACCGAGTTAAACTAATTTGTGTGTTGTTTGCTTATGTGCCGACTTAATCAAGATAAAAGCATGAAAATGACGATTGCTTTGATTTTGTATCTTGATGCATGCTATGTGTACTAACCATCCTTGTATGTTGTGTCGTCTAACCTAGCGTTATAGACCGACTCATAATTGAGTAACGATTGGTTAGTGACTCGTAGAAAGAGTCGTTTCGCAAAATAACGAAAAAGTGGAAGCACACAAAAACCATTGAATCAAGAATAACGATAATGCAAGCATACGAACTCACTAGAATGCGAGGGAGTTGTACGGGATTAGTAAACTCCCGTTAATGGTTAGAGAACCGAGTTGAAATAATCCACGAACACAAATAAGAGTGGTGAGATATAATGGACCTCTACTTAGAGGATGATGATAGTTCTAAGAAAAGAACTCATTAGAAAAGTAAAATACATATAAAGGACCGTCAAACTCCTTTAAAAGATAGTCGATCTACCATATGAAGATCCGACCAGTTTGAGAAAATGTCCCGAACATAAAAAGTATTCGATAAGTTGGGGAAACCCTTAAATCTGAGAATACTAGACATTGAGAAAATTCCCTAAGCTATTAGATGATATCGAGAGAGATACTTCTAGGCTAATCTACATGATTACAATATAACTCCGAGAGAGGAGTATTTGGGAAACTGAGTAGTCCGGAAGAGATACGGACGTTTGAGAATTTGAGGAGCTAAGTGTATAGTTCCGTTTGATAGTCGAACCTTCCCACTATGCTAGACCCGGAGTAGGGTCGAAACTGGGGAATTAAGACTTGTATTTGAAAGCCCGGTGGTGAGTCTTGTGTATGACTCTGCCCGGAGGTCATGGGTTATGACTTAAAAGGTATCCATTGAGAATTTGAGTATTGAATTTGAGAACTTGAGAGTTGAAATTGAGAATTGAGAATCGAGTTTGAAACTTGAGAATTGAGAATTGAGCTGAGAATTGAGAACTTGAGAGTTGAAGATTTAGATTGAGTATTGTAGAACTTGATTGAGATTGAGAATAAGAGAGATTGAATAAGAGTAACCCAAGAGAATGGGTAAGACAATGAATAAGTGACTAAGGCATCAGTGAGGTAGAAACCCTCAAGGCCTAAGAGTAAATTAATACGAACTAACAACCTTGATGTGTTAGTTAGGGATTGTATTCCGTGATTGGATGTTGAATACTTATGCTAGTGTACATATATAATGTATTGCTATCTTGCATGATGATTGAATTAAAATGAATCCCATGCTCTCGACAAAGTAGTCGGCGTACCCCCGTTAGCACGCGGGGTATGCGAATTTCATACCAACAATTTACTGAGCCCCTTGGGGCACCGTTGTTACTTTCCAGGTACTTGGAGCCGTATACCGTTCGATAGTAGGACATGGTTGCTACTTAAGCATGGGTAGTTAATTTTGGAACTATTGTATTTATGTTGTAGTTGTTGGATTATGAGACCGAAATGTTATCGGCAAGTTTGGGAATTGTAGTAGACTTGGTAAAGAATTGAACTGAGGTTGTATTTGTATTGTGATTTGAAAAAGGAATGAAATGAATCGTTTTGTATAACAATACTCAGTATATTAGTTCATCAGACCGATATTGTAGTTGAATATTGTATTTGGATTTGGCCTTGTTAGTCACGTGGGTGACTAACGGCATTGTATCACCCACCGTTGGAGTAAGAATTTCGCTGCTTCGATATTGGTAATTGAGACGGATTAGGGGATAATGACTGGATTAGCGGTAGGGGTGTTACAAAAAGTGGTATCAGAGTGAAGTATCACTCTGATGACTGGAAATACCGAGTTTAGGAAATACCGAGTTAGGAATTAGAGACTTAGGGCTAAGGCTTGAGTGTTAGCGTGAGAGGTATGCTAGTTAGGAACTTCCAGTATGTTCTGGAACGCTACAATAACCATACCCGCCCTCCACAACCCCCAATTTATAACTCGGGAAAGAACGCCAGAGAGAGGAAAAACCTCTCATACTCGGGTAAACCCGATCTGGCAGTTACAAAATAAATTTGTAAGAGAAGGAACCCGTCATACGGTAGATTCCGATAACCGAAAATCCCAGGGACGGTTACCGTTTGAATGACAATAACCGCACTTAATGGCGGAAGATTGAGAACCCTAACCACAGGATAGTGAAATTTACGGCACCATGGGGCGACGTGCTTCGCAGTCGCGAGAACCATTCGTAGCCGGCATGAAGAGAAGCGCGACCGCACAATGAAGCAAAAAGGCGGAGTGACGAAACCAAGACAAGAGAGTCTACGGACTGCAAATGCTTGATAATACCATCAACGGTATGCCGACCGACTAAGGAATTAGTCAAGGTTGGATGACTCCAAACCTACAACGCCAAGATGCCGTAACACTCGAATACCATAGTTCAGACAACTATGAGAGTATTTATGAAACTTACACCAACAAGACTACGACATAGTTCCTAAGGATAAGTCAAACCTCGGTAACCACAGTACAAGTGTGGGAACGAACAACGAAACAAGGTACACGGGGACCCCAAGGACTGAGGAAGCACTCGGATTAATGACAATCATGCCAAGAACACTGGGAAACTACTCAGGAAATTGATCACTAAGATCAAAAGATCAAAGGAAGATCCAATAAAACCATCAAATACGGATGGAAACAATACCGTAACCGGTATATGATAACCCAAAAACTGACCTACCCGCGCACTTGCCAGGGCAAGTGCAGCAACAACAAGGCAAATTGGAAGACTTTTAACGACCAACAAGTGCTTATTAAAGTACCGCCATGACAGTGAAGCAAATATAGGATCATCAATCCTAAGCATTTGAAGAACGGAACTTAGGAAAGGCCTAACGGCCTGACCATTGTATTAAGAACATACCAGTCAGTGAGAAGCTAGACCTGGTCAAGATCCCCAGACATGGTAACACCATGAAAATTTTTCTTTCAACCTCCAGACTTTTCTTTCAAACCCGAACATTTCTTTTAAAACCTCAGATTTTAAAACCAAACCAGAGAACCACGGTAAGTTATCATAGGATGATACAAGAGGAGTTGACAATAGAATACTTCACCTAGGCGTGTGACGAGCACTACGAGTGTACCAAAAAACGGGATGTGGGACGACCGCACTCCGAAGGAGCTTGTGGGCCTGACAGACCATTTGTGAGTTAGTCAGGTAAGTGGTAACGTACCAATAAGGTACCCCACGTATGTATACAAGTAGTGTACGAAACACGGGAAGTAGTCAACTCCGTACTACGGACCACAAGGTAAATCCGAACCGGAACAGCTGGACACCTCGGACGATCAAAGGAACTCAGAAAAGCTTACAAGGCTAAAGGAGTCAAGACTCACTCCAGGAGGATGATTAAGAGTTAGGAAGTGCGAGAAGCACAAGTAATAGAGCAAAGACATCGGATATGTCACAAGGATATTTAAACAAAGCATGTTAGCTGGAATGAATACCCCGTCTCAACACAGTAAGGCAAATGCCTAACGTTAACACATCAGTGTTCAATGAACGGGATGGGATTCCCAGAACAACCACCACAACTACTCGGAGTATTACTCTTCACCAAGAGGATAATAAACCCGGTTAAGAACACAAGAAGAAAATCTCAGCGGTATACCCAAGGAACGGGAGACGTTATAACCCTAAACGGGACGATTCAAAATCTAGAACTGCAAAGCGGGGTAAGAATCTGAACATACTCATAATGTTAGCCAAATGTAATGGCATAACTTAACAACACCCAGGAGCAATCCTTGGAGGGTGACGAACGATGTGTCGTGATAAAAACACAAGGATTAGAACGAACACTCGGTCAAAACACCGAAGGGATCCCACTTGACAGGGGATACCCTAAATTGACAAATGACACCGATGGTATCAAAATGCCTAAAGGGTCTCCAATGAACGGAAGCGTGATGCGATAACTTTATCATGGAGCCCAATGAAATGCCCCACATAATTATTACCTTAATTATTAAGGGACTAATTTAAATAAGAGAATAATTATCCATATAATGGAAAAATACTTACCATAAAATAATATGATAAATATATAGTCCGAATGGACATCCAAATGGACATTAAACATACATTAAATCTCTAATCAAAGAGAGAACATTATTAGGGAGAAATCAACTCCTAAATTTAATATCACAAGTAACATATTAGTACATGTATTAAATATCACAATTACCACTCATTAAACTATATAGAATATTTTATATAGTCAAAACAAGTTGTAAGTGCCATATACACTTATATATACACATTAAAAACAAGAAATAAAACATGTTACCAACAAATACATAAACAAGCCAATAATACATCATTAATGTGTAACATTAATGTAAAAAAAAAAATCAATAGCCATTCTCCATTATCACTACCGAATTCATGCAAGTAAAGGGAGGAAAAATAAATTAAGAGAAACAAGTACATCTAGCTAGTTTACATATGATAATGCCTTTTTGTACTTACCTCACTCCCTCCTTTCCTTCCTCCTCTTACACTCACGGCAGCCATCATCCCAATTTCCCTCCATTGTACCGGTTCTCAATGTAGGAAAGAGAAGAAAAAAAACAAGATTAGACATTATACAAGCTAACTAGTACAACTTGCCTTATAAAGGACAAACCACATCTTCTCCTCTCACACAAAATGGGAAAAGTATCCCATCCTCCCCTCTTGTCTCGGATGTATACATGGGAAAGAGGAACAAAAAGCAAACTAAAAATGTAAAAGTAAAACAACAAATACACATGAGCATAAAATATGGGAACATTATACCTTTACCTTACCTACCTCTCACCTCCTCTCTTGCAAATTCGGATGACCTCTTACCACCTCCCTCCATTCTACTCGATTACTGCTCGGAAGAGAACAAGATAAAGGATAAACTAGTCTAAAGAAGTACAATTTAAAAGCATAAAGTGATGACTAGGTGTATACCCATAATTACCTCTCTTCTCCTCTCATGCACAAGGTATCGATTTTTTTTTCTTCATACCCCCATCACTCTCGGGTCTCTATGGAGAAAAGAAGAAGAA
Source organism: Limonium bicolor (assembly GCA_023374045.1). NCBI lineage: Eukaryota > Viridiplantae > Streptophyta > Magnoliopsida > Caryophyllales > Plumbaginaceae > Limonium > Limonium bicolor. Next base: position 4,398,346 of record CM041777.1, read on the forward strand.
AAGGACAACCTAGGAATAAAGAAACTAGACATAAACTAGATAGCCAGAGTACAACCTAGTTATCTAACTAAGATTCATTTCTACTAATACACACACACCTTAGATTTTCATTTGCCCATGCTCGAGACTGAAGCAGCACCTTTTACTCATCTCCTCTCGGTTACAATCTTCCCTTCTTTCTTTTCTTTCTTTCCTTCTCTTCCAAACAGTGAACCAGCAAACAAACCCCCTTCCTTTCTAACCGTAAAACAGCAAGCAACAATAACAGAAACCTGAACTTATAAGCTACATTTCTACAATATTAAGATCTCCTTTTTGCTGCAGCAAATCAACACTAATCCCCTCTTCATGGTGACTGAAAATCCCTTGAGCATGGGCCATTAAAAACCTGCAAAACAAGGAGCAAAAGTCAGCACAAAACAAGGTAAGAAATGGTGCATTAAGACACATCTTCTTCCTTCTTAATACCTATCCGAAAATACACACGTCCTCACACTTTTTCTATTCCCTCTTGCACACGTATGAAGGTGGCTCCAGCCCTCTTTTGTTGAGCTAAAATTTCCTTCAATAACACACAAGTAGGGAGCTCCAAGTTAAGATAATTAATGTAACTTTCTCTTGGCTGTTTGAGCCTTAATCTCCCTTATTTTTTCTACACCAATCTGAGGCTGTTCTCCCTTGCTTTAGACAACCGAAGAGCCTGCTTGAAAGCCCTTCAAACATCAAGGTGAGATACCCTCTTAAAAGGTTTAAAAATCATGTTTAAAACTTCTCAAAATAATTACCTAGAGTAATTACTAACTAAGTCTTATTTCTTGTATATATGTAAACCGCATGGGTTTTATTAAACCAAAGAAAACGTGAGCTTAAGAGCCTATAATCAAGGAGGAGAAATCAAACATTTAAAGGTAATTACCTCATTAAGTATTTAAGTACACTAGTACAAAAATGGTCTATCGCAGCGCCCCTACCGCAGCGGTTGTAAAAACAACCGTTGAGATAGGCCGTTTTTAAAAATCCCGCAAACCTATCTCAGCAGTTGTTACTTACAACCGCTGCGGTAGGGTCATTTAAAAAAAAAACTCTATCGCAACGGTTCCTACTAAGAACCGCTGAGATAGGTCTTTTTTACTGACCTATCTCAGCGGTTCTTAGTAGGAACCGCTGCGATAGGGTCTTTTTTTTCCCCAAATCGAGCACTCCGTCATTCTCCTCTTCATTCTCTTCTGTAAACTCGAGAGAACGAAGCAGAGCGACGGCGATATCGACGGCGATTCCGCAGCTGACGCCTGCGATTGCTCCACCACCGCCACCGTCTTCTTCCTCGTCGCGCCACCGTTCTTCGCCGCCGTCGCCAATCGTTCCGCCAGGAGGTCGCAGGCGTCGATCGATATAGCTGCGGGAACCCTAGGTTCGAATTCCTAATTCGAACTTCGAAATATGTTAATTATTGTCTTGTTGATTGAATAACTAGTTGTAATATAGTTATTGATTGTTAGTTTAGTTGTGTGTGCATAATTTGAATATAGATAGATTATTGAACAAGTATAAATAGTTGTGCATATAAGGTGTTCTATAAAATGCCTGAGTTGATATTTTTGCTGTTTGTGCCCTCTGCATACAACCCAAAGTTGTAAAAAACAGTACGGGAGTTTAGTACGGGTCATCTGAAGTATGCGATACGGAAGTACGGATACGGATAAAACGGGGTTAATGATACGGATGATAAATTTAATTATATAAATATAGAACTAGAATTTAAACATGACTATGAAACTATGAAAGATATTAAAAAAAATTGCAAATCAATATACAAATAAGGCATATAAACATCTACTATAAAAATAACTTAGTTCAAGTATTATATACCATTTTATCATTTATAATTTTTTCCACACTATAAGTTTTAACTTTTCATTATATAGATCCAATAAACAAGTTTGTAATTCAAAACAAGTTTTAATAGATTTATTGTATATGAATTTTTTTACTAAACTAATTAGATCTAAACGTTATATGTTGAATTCATTACATAATGACTACATGATACCAATATCATAAACCATATATAAGTCGTTGTTGACATGAAAAAGTTTGAATTCATATGTATATATGTTGTTGACTATTATAATTTTACATAATTCCTGCAAAAAAATAGACTATTAATTAAAAAATCCTGAAAAAAACTAGCTTAATATGTTGTTTTAGACAAATTTGATACGATTAATTCGGTGCTGAAATCAAAGTAATACTGGTATACTGTATTACTTTTTTCGCAAAGAGCCTTGAAAAAATTACAACCTTTATAAGAGAAAGAAGAGCGTGGGAAGTAAGAAAAATGTAAAAAAAAATGTTAACTCAAATAAAACAGAGGAGATATACTGCATAACAAGCAGCACACTAACAGTACAAATAAATAAATAGAGCTGAAACAGATGTTAATTAAACGCCTTTAAACTGCGAGCAGCTTGTACGGTATTAAAACAATTCATATATAACAAATTTATAACTTAAATTCATATAAATTGAAATGGTAAATAAAACTACTATGAAAAGAAAAGAATAACTACAAATCATTTGTTCTTAATTCTCAAACTATTAAAAAATTAACTTCAAGTTTCACATTAATAAAGTGGTAAGATCTATAACTTTATAACATCTATGTTCTCCCATTACATTGCAGTATATACGTGCTTAATATGATAATGCTTATAGTAATGGTTTCTTGCCCCCCTAATATTATTACCTTGCTTCACCGCTGTCTGCAGTAATTGGGGTGGTCTCTATGTCTCTTTCTTCCTCATTGCTTCTGTTGTGCAGCATGAGCGGAAAGGTAACATCTTCATCTATTTTTTTCTTTTTTATTTTCTTAATATGATAATGCTTATAATAATGGATTTCTTGCCCCCCTAATATTATTTCCTTGCTTCCCCGCTGTCTGCAGTAATTGGGGTGGTCTCTACTTCTTCTTCCTATTTTTTGCTGTGGAGTAAGAGTGAAAAGGTAACATCTTCATCTATCTTTTCTCTTTGTTTGTTTAATTAATTATTGCGAAAAAGTGGTTGTGGTTAATATTGAGTGATTGTGAATAAGGATGGTTGCTGTCAATTGTTGAATTTATTTGTCGTGGTAAATAAGATGTTGGTGAATGCTTAATGATAAGCATGGGATTAACACGATTACGCAAAGGTCATGCCGAATTTTTTCTAGAATCGTATTAGTCTTATTAATTAATTTTATTTGTTATTTGTGTATAACAATCTTTACTTTTCTTTGTCAGGTCTTCTGAATCTGCTATTGGATTTGTACCAGTACTTTCCCAGCCCATCACCAAAGCAGTCTCCTAGCTTCCCCCTCTGTACAACCTTAAAACAAGTAAGTAATTAAACTTTATTTTTTGTTTTAATAATGCAATGATTTGTTGAAGTTAAATTAAATGTGTTAGAATTGTTAGAATAAGGCTAGATTAGTTACGTTGGAACGTTAGAGTACTTAGGCTACGTTAGTTGGTTGGAACCATAGAGTAGTGCTGAGTTTGGTTGCAACCGTACATCCAGTAGAAACATGCTCCATATACAAATGCAGACGAAACTGAAAGACAAATCAATCTTAAACTTTTTTTTGTTTTCACATATAGAATGGAGCGTGACTGGATGTACGGTGATCGAGGGGATCACTACTTTGATGAGAAGCTGAAAGAGTTTCTCAAAGCGGCAGTGCAACACAAGGACAGAACAAAGGCGGACAATATTTCATGTCCTTGTGTTGACTGTGGGGTCGTAAGGAAATATGAAGACATTGAGGAAATTAGATTTCATCTTAAGTCCCGTGGATTCATGCCACATTACAGAAGATGGAATTTTCATGGAGAAACTGTTGCAGCTAGTGCTTCAACATCATCAAGTGCTCATGATCCACGTTACGCAAGTACCGCCCACACCTTCAATACCATCAATGAGTCGGTACCGTTAAGTGATTCAGGATTCGATGACAGTGAGACCACTCACCATGATGAGCAAATGGATGAAATGTTAGAAAATGTTGCGGATACTTTTGTCGATAAGCCGGAAGAGTATCAAAGATTGTTGGACGCATCAAAGACACCTTTGTACCCTTCGTGCGTTAAATACACAAAATTGACTGTGTACTTAATTTGTTCAACTTAAAGGGGAAATATGGAGTTGGTGACAAGTGTTTCACGTCATTTCTAGAGCTGATACATGATATGCTTCCTGATGAGAATGGTCTTCCTACATCCACCTACGAGGCAAAGAAATGGATGTGTCCAATGGGAGTTGAATATAAAAAGATTCATGCTTGCCCAAATAACTGTGTGCTTTATAGGGGTGAATACGAACATCTAGACAAGTGTCCTAAATGTTTGTTGTCCCGGTACAAGGACAAGGATGAGGATTCCTCCTTTCAGAAAAAAAATCGTCCAGTGAAATTATTGTGGTACTTGCCGATAATTCCTAGATTCAAACGGTTGTTTGCCAACCCAAAGATGCGAAGAACTTACGATGGCACGCGGATGGTAGAAAAATTGATGAAAAATTAAGACATCCTGCAGACGGACCTCAGTGGAGAAATATCAACAGAAAATTCAAACATCATTTTGGGGATGAGGATAGGAATCTGAGACTTGGATTGTGTACCGATGGGATGAACCCGTATGGCACGTTGAGCAGTCAGCACAGCACTTGGCCGGTGCTACTAGTGATCTACAATTTACCGTCATGGTTGTGCATGAAACGAAAATACATTATGTTATCACTCCTAATTTCTGGTCCAAAGCAACCTGGTCATAACATTGACGTATATCTTGCACCACTGATCGACGATCTGAACTTGTTGTGGAATGAAGGGACAGTGGTATATGATGCTCATGCGAAAGAAAATTTCACACTGAAGGCGATGTTGTTCTGTACTGTTAACGACTTTCCTGCCTATGGGAACTTGTCAGGATACTCGGTGAAAGGATTCAAAGCGTGTCCGGTATGTGAGGATGACACATGTTCAGATCGTCTGAAGCACTGCGGCAAAAATGTTTATATGTGTCATCGACGGTTTCTTCCAGTAGACCATCCTTACCGTTCGAGAAAGCGAAAGCTGTTCAACAATGAGCCCGAGACTCGTGTGGCTCGTCTGCCTTTGAATTCAGAGGAAGTGTATGCAAAGGTAAAAGACATTGAAAATGTCTTTGGAAACACATCCAAGCCGCCGAAGAACATTTGGAAAAAACGTTCCATTTTTTGGGATCTACCGTATTGGCGGCATCTGCCTGTTCGACATTGTTTGGATATCATGCACATTGTGAAGAACGTCGGTGAGGCAGTGTGTGGTACTTTGCTCAACATACCCGGCAAGACGAAAGACGGATTGAAGGTGAGGAGAGATATGCAAGAGTTGCGCATACGGAAAGAACTACACCCAATAGAGGATGAGAAGCGAACATATCTACCTCCTGCGTGTTATACCCTCTCTAAGAGTGAAAAATTAAGTTTTTGCAAGTGTTTGCACACATTGAAGGTACCATCTGGGTACTCTTCAAACTGGAAGAACCTAGTTTCTATGAAGGATTTGAAACTGTTAGGCATGAAATCTCATGATTATCATGTGTTAATGTTGCATCTTCTTCCAGTTGCAATACGAGGGATATTACCAGAAAATGTCAGAAATGCTCTAACTCGATTATGTTTCTTCTTCAACGCTGTCTGCTGCAAGGCAATTGACTCAGACACCCTCGATGATCTGCAACATGAAATTGTTGTGACAATATGCCAGCTTGAGATTTATTTCCCACCATCTTTCTTCGACATAATGGTGCATTTAGTAGTGCATATTGTCCGAGAGATCAAATATTGTGGTCCGGTCTACTTACGTTACATGTATCCTTTCGAACGATATATGGGGATTCTGAAGGGTAGAATGAAAAACAGATATAGACCGGAAGGCAGTATCATCGAAGCAACAGTGACTGAGGAAGTCACAGAATTCGTGACAAGTTATTTGAACGATGCAGAGTCAATTGGTATTCCCAAACCACGTCACCATGGTAGATTTAAGGGTAAAGGAGTTATTGGCAAAAAGGTTGTTCGTATCTCTCGTGATCTTATTAATCAGGCACATTTGTTTGTACTACAACACCTTGAGGTTGTTGAACCCTACTTCGATATTCACATTGCTGAGTTGAGTCGACAAAACCCTACCAAAAACCGTATCTGGCTTAAAAAAGAACAAAATCGAGTATTCGTCCAATGGTTTAAGGAATATGTGTTTGAGCAAGCTTCATTGAACCCCGAAGATGTCAGTGAAGAAATCAGATGTCTAGCTGTTGGTTTGGAACAGATGTTGTATCGTTTGGGTATGACATTAATGGATGCACATACTACACTGCACGCCAAGATGCTAAATCAATACATCAGAACAGTGGGGTAAAAATTGAAGCATCGGTGACTGAATATGGTCTAGGTAACCAGGTTCAACCAATGAGCAGTAGTAGTTGGTATTATGGTGTGATAGAGGACATATGGGAACTAAACTATCACATTGATTCGTTTCTATTGTTCCGCTGCAATTGGGTGGACAACCGACATGGACTCCAAAATGATAAAGGACTTATTTTGGTTGATCTTTTTCACGTGTTACAACTATAAGGAAGATCAGTTTGTGTTGGGTAAAGACTGTGACCAGGTGTTTTATGTTGAAGACCCAAAAGCTAGTAGATGGTATGTTGTTCTTCCAGGGAGAAGACCGGTTTTGTTTGAGGATGAAAACAACGACGATGATGATAATGAGATGATAGATGAAACAGTATCGTTGCATACAGGGTTGCATGATTCAACTGATGATTTACAAAATGATGATGTTCAGACCATCTACGCTCGATCAGACCATAATGAGGGGGTTTGGGTAGAAAACAGATCATGATATATGTTACTATGTCTAGGTAACACCATTGGTTGAAATTACATTATATAATTCGTATTATTGTTGTTACAATGTTATCAGAATTAATTATTTATGTTTATTTTTGCAATTATACATCGTTCCATGAATATTGATCTAATGTGTGTGTGTTTTTTTCCTCAGTGGATGATGATCCTATTGATGATCCTATAGGACAGCTCCTGACTGGGGATAGTAGACCGGCAAAACGCACCACACGAGGTGGTAAAAAGAAATCAAAGAAAGCAGACATAGAGACCACCCCACAGCAGACGAGACAGCTGGGCCTTCACAGGAAGACAGAGGACAAGAGATACAAGTTGCTCCTCCGCCTCTCAAGAAACCCAAAAAACGAGGGGCAACCCGTGGGCTGAAAGCAAATAGAGGCCCCCCGACAAAGCCTTTGGAGTTCAATGAGTTTAATCAGCCCACGGGTACTTGGAAAAATGATTTCACTGCTCTAGCAGGCATTTGGTGAGTACATATTTCAATATAAACCACCATTGGAAGCAAGTGCCTCAGGCGTTGAAGGAGCAGATATTTGAACGTCTCAAGGTATTTGTTACACTTAATAGTTTGTTTTAAGATTTATATAGTTACTATTTTACACTAATCCATTTTTTTTTGCATATAGGACCGATTCAGTATAGATCCTTCTATGAAGGATGATGTGATGAAGGGGATTGCCACACAGTTAAAGACTTCAGATCTCTGCTCACGAGGCAGTACATTTACTGTGAGGAGCCCGCAGAGATAGAGGAGGCAGAAGGTGAAGATGTGGATGATCGGAGACCACCGTGGCAAAAATATGATGGTATTACTGAAGAGCAGTGGAATGAGTTTGTTGCGAAGCGTTTGACCCCTGAGTTCAAGGTGAGTTTCACACTAGTAGTTGTTCTTTTGTATGATAAATGTTTAAAGTGTCCTTAGAGTTCATTTGGTTAATTCGTCTTTTTCATATATTATTTGCATAATTTGTCTTTTCATACATATTGTAGGCTATAGAAACAGAAACAACAACAAAATGCAAAAAAAAATCGTTACCCCCATCACATGGGGAGTACAAGTATTGCTCAGCGTGTGCCGCAGTGGGAGAAAGAGGGGTGTTGCCAGCTGGCTCGAATGTCAGCGAACGAAGGATGAAGGTTTGGGACTTAAGTCGAAGAGAAGAAGAAGAAGAAGAAAGAAAGAAACCTTCAAATCCGGCGGCACCTGCTGAGTATGATGACGCCACGAGAGAGAGAGAAGTCATCAACCAAATGGTAAGTGATTTTTAGTTTAAAAAATGTTTATTATATTTATAGAGTAACAATAGCAGTTAAATAAACCGAAGTATCCTTATTGACTTATTAAACTCCATAACAGGAAGAGTTAAGCTCCCAGATCACCCAGGGCACTTGGCAGCCCGTTAGGCAGGATGATCCACTTTCCCGCGCTCTCGGGAAGAAGGATCATCCGGGTCGTGCAGTAGGCTTTGGTGGTCATGTCGGTATACGCCAAGCCTTCGGTAATCCTGGGTCCAGACACAGTGCGAGGAGGGAGCATTACATATGAGGAGCACTTACACCAGAATGCGGAGCTCGAGCAGCGACTACGAAGTGAATTTCAGCAGTCGATCGCTCAAGCTATGGAGATGATCCGATCTGAGAGGATGAGTCAGGAGGTTTCTAGACCGCCAGATCAGGCACAAGCATCAGAGCCCCAGCAGTGCCTCCCAGTAGTGTTCACTGTCAACCCATTTCCATATTCATCTCTCAAGGTTAGAAAACATGTTAACTACAAATATACAAAAAAAAACAAAATTATACACTTGTTTATGTGCATCTAAAATCTTTTAATTTTGAAAATTTAGCAACCGATTGACTGACACCATGTTCCAAGTGATTGGCTTGACGAAGTGATCGAAGAGGGTGGGGAAAACTTTTCAAGTCTTGTGCTGGAGACACCGTGAGGAATGCAGCGCTCCGAGGAGTACCATGCCGGGTGCTTGTTTGTTGAAGGTTACGCGCCTGCTTACGCGGATTGTCAGATACCGGTGCCCATAGTGCAGACATATCCACCCTTCGTCAAGCTGAATCCATGACGTACAGTGGGCCCTGTAGATTGATAAGCTGGGGAGAGCAGAAGGGTAACCCATGAAAAAACTTATTCTTAACATATCCTAGAGTAGAAACATATACTATTAAATTAATATATTAGGAACACATTCAATCAATTCTGGTAAGGCAAAAGGAAAGAGAGTTGTTGTTGCTCCAGCTAATCCTTCGATGGCATCGCGACTAGAGTTGTGATGAGATCGAATTGCTGCTACAACCGGCGGTTCTTGAATGTCTTACCCCCAAGCTGAGACTATTGCACTCCACATGTTGATGACGCCGCCAGCAAGAGATTCGGTTACAATGGAACCAAGACGGATCTTTTTCACTATCACAAGCGCTCAGAGTTTTGAAATCTATCTTACTGATTTTGTGGAGTTGGAGTTGTTCACGAAGGATTGGTTGAGTGCGTCGATTCTCAAATCGGCTTGCAGTTGAGTAATTAGATAATTGTACACATTTTACTCTGTATATTTGAAATTAAATTCATTAATAATTGGTTTCTTTATATTGTGCAGGTTTATTGATGACAAGGCGGTCCAAGTACATGAGAATAGTAGTTTCGGGTTCTTATGCCCTGACTACTGTTCTGAAGCTAATATGGGATCTGACCCCCAAGCTTTGGTCCAGTACTTGTCGACTGTGATACATGCGTGTGCAGTTGCTGATAAATCTTACATAATGCTGCCTCTTCATCAAGGGTAAGAATTTTATCTAATGTTAAGTTAGTTTAAAAATTATGATATTTTATTATGTAATTGAATTAAGTTCTGCTTGTATTGTAATCTATGAACAGCCGACACTGGTCTTTGCTCGTTCTATGTATAAAAAGCCCAAGAGTCCTGCAGCTTGACTCAGCATCTCGTCCCAAGAGGCCACTTATATATAACATGTTGATGAGGTGATGAATTTACTTAACTTGATTAATTATCAATTTTTAGTTATTTCTTAATCATCCGGTTGATAACTTTTACTTTATCTGTGCGTATGAATTCTAGTGCCTTTGTATCTGTAATAACGCAAGTCCGAGGAGAGAGATTAAGAAGATTCCGTGGAATGTAGTCAAGGTATTTTTGTAGTCCTTATTCAAATTTTGTAATATGTTCATTAGTTTTAAAATAGGAACAGTATTATAATTTATGTGTTAAATCGATTTTGAATATGTACGTATATACATGTGCAGTGTCCACAGCAGCCGGGAGGTTCGGAATGTGGCTACTATGTCATTCGGTTTATGAGTGACTTGATAGCGGGACCGAGACTCTTGCCAGAGAAGTCTCTAGACAGGTAAGTAGCATTCTCGAAATATTTTGGTTTTGTAGATAATTTTTAACATTGATTCTTAAACTCAAAGTATTATTAGCAACTAATCATATTTCTTTTTGTGTTAATTCAAGGCTTTTGAAGAGTTGGTAGACGGTTACAACGAAGGACATATAACCGAGGTGCTCGAAGAATGGGCAGAATTCATGAGCGTTAATGTAGGTTGCTTTTAGGGTTTGGTAGGATTGAGTAGGATGATTTTGAAATTCTCATGAAACAATTGTCGTTTCTGTAAAGATTTTGTTGATGTTTGATTAATTTGCTCAAATTTGTAAATGTAAGTGGATTATTGCCCGTAGATAGGTTTGGTGGCTATTTAAATGGTGAAATGGTTGATCTAATGCCCCACTGTGGTGGCATTGTTAATTGCTATATCTTAACAGGTTTGATTGATTTTGGGTGTGTGTGGTAGAATTGTAGGGTGGAATGGAAAAAAAAAAACAACCTATTGCAGCGGTTCTTAAAACCGCTGCGATAGGTGTTTTTTTTTTAAAAAAAAGGTCTATCGCAGCGGTTCTTTTAACAACCGCTGCGATAGGTGGTGTTAAAAAAAAACGGTAGGTCTACGCAGCGGTTCTTAAAGAACCGCTGCGATAGAGTACCTACCGCAGCGGTTCTACAACCGCTGCGGTAGGTGTTTCACCTACCGCAGCGGCACCCATCGCAGCGGTTTTCAACCGCTGCCATAGGTACCAAACAACCGCTGCGGTAGGGTCTTTTTCTACTAGTGGTACTATGTTAGTGGTTTAAGGGATTTCTTTTTATGAACAAAAAATAACATGAGTCACATATGTATGTAGAGCCGAGAAGTTGAAGTTGCAAAGGCTGGGTGAAAAAAAAAACTTCTTGTCATTATATTAAGGTAATTATACTTATTACCCTTTAATGCTTAAAATTTATTATTTAGTGAAATGAGAGGATAAGTGCATGTATGTATGCTGTTAAATCCTAAATGCGTGGAGAAAAATAAGGATTAGGTATTTGATTAGTGAGACTAGTTTCTTATGGCCTATTAACGTCTAATTTATAAGTTATTAATGGAAAAAATGACTTAAGAAAACCAATTATAATTTGAACAAAACAGGGAGAGTAGGTGTTCGTATGTATGCCATTTAAATCCTAAAAATGTGTAGAAAAGTAAGGGTTAAATAATTGATTAGTGAGGCTAAGTGATAATGGCCTATTTAAGTTTATTTTATAAGTGATTAATGAAAGAAAAATGAAAGAAAGATGATTTAATGGTGTTAGGATAAAATATGTACAAACCGTGAGTTAGTATATGTGTTTGGTACATTTTTAATGTCCTTTATATTCAATGATATGCTATGTTTAAGCCATGTATTTAGGCATTTTTATTATGCTTATTTAGAGCTTAAATAATCATTATTGAGTTTTAGAGTGATTTAAATAATTATATAAAATTCTGGTGTAAAAATGTAATTTTAGTGAACATAAACACCTAGGAATAATTAGGTGAATTTAGTGAATTAGGTGTTACTTAAATATAATATAATATTACAATATAATTTAAATAAACTCTATAAGTATATAAACAAATAAAAGATTAATATGGGGTCAAAACAAAATTAAGAAAAACAATATGGAGGGCAAAAACTAATTAAAAACCGAGCTCGATCGAGAGGAATAATCCTAAGGATTTTAGAAAATATAAAAATACCATTTTATGAAATTAAAGTGTAAAATGTTAAACTAGAGAAATAAAAGGGTATTTTCGCAATATAGTAATAATGGTCTAAGAGGTATTTGGGTGGTCAAACTTGACCACATATGATGTTTGACCAAGTTACAAAATAAATAAATTTATTTAATAATTTAATGAAGTATTAAGTTAAAAAATGGAATTTATAAAACTATTTGTGGTGTTTATGTAATTACCGAAAATTATAGAGTTGAAAATAGAATAATAAGACCCTAAGGGTCTGTTCGTAAATTAAAAGAATTTATGGGTTAGTTTTTAATGATTTAATCAATTAAGGATTATAATATAGTTTAAGTATTAAAAGTAACATCTATAAATTTTATAGGGTTTATGTAAATAACCGAAACTTGGGGATAGAAAATAATTTTTAGACAACCTAGGGGCTGCTCGGTATTTTAGGAAATTATTATGGGAGTTTTTGAAATTAAATAAGTCATCATGTATAATATAAAGTTTAAAGTATTAAATTGTAAGGCTATAAAATAAAGAGGGGTGGTATGTAATAAAAAGAAAGTTATGGAAGATAGGATAAAAACTGGACAATACTATGTGCTGTCCGTAAATATACATATATATATGGTATATATGCATAATACAATGTTTGAATATTCTAGGTTATAAACTAATGAGGTGAATAATGTAACAATATAACATATGGGTTAGTTTTGTAAATAATAAAAAAATGAGTAGGGAAGAAAAGGGATTTCCGAAAAACATTATGTGCTGTTCGGAAATGTGCGCACATATATATATGGGTATAATAAGGTTTGAAAACCTTAGGTTATAAGTTAAATAAGTTGGAAATGTAGTATGTATAATATATGGGTGATATTGTAAATAATCAAAATTAAATGGGGAGGATATATAAATTCTGAAATTATAATGGGCCGGCTAGGAATTTTAAAAGATATGGGCAGCTTATACTATAAAGATGAAATTCATATCATAACAGTTTATTAAAATGTAAGAGAATATACCATTAAGGAATTAACATGGTATAAATATACCTTGTAAACAATTAAATAAAATGATGAGTCTAAATTGAGAATTATGGAGAGTATATCATATAGTAGAGGACCTATATTATACGGCGCATAACAATGTATAAAAGTATATTGTATATATCGTGAAATAAGTTTCAATAAGAAACGTAAGAATAAACGACCTAGATGAACAATATACACTTTACTTAGAATGATGAAGTAATTTTGATGTAAAAGCTATATAATTCTATAATATGGAATTTTAATATGGGATGGAAAAATATATGATGTTGTAATATATATATACATATAGATTATATGTAATATGTGTGAGGAGGAAATATAACAAAAAACGTATATTATAACGTGACTCGAACTATAATAAACGCAAATACGAATACGTGTAAGTGTTACGCGCATGTGCAAGCATAAACGTACAAGAATCGAATTTAGATAAACAACGTTGATCGTTAAGTAATTACCATCATGTAACGCATAACAATATGACGACGAGTATTGCATATACGTACAAATGAATCTATATACATATACCTAGAATATATATATGTAAACTTGTGGGTAATAATACATACTCGTAAACGTAAGTGTACGTAATTTTACAAGGACGAATAACCGCGCTGGATTTCATAATAACCGGGAATCCAACTTCCACGTAGTGAATACATACGGTATTGAATAATATATATTCGTAAGTTAAACCGTACGACGAAAATATGAACCCGAGGTAAATAACCAACCAATTATGGGGATTAACTACGGGCCACGGGTAGTGATTATTATGGCTGATCAGCAAACTTACGAACGTGGGTACTAATGTTAGATACATATTACAGTAGATCGGACTACGGGATTCGAGCTCCGGGAACGTAGACTATAGGCATGCGCTCGTCACGCTAGCGCTACTACTCGCCGGTACGGTATTTCATTGTGTGGTTTGACCCTGAGGGAAGCTCGGGTTCGGATTACTTGTGTATATGCAAGAGTGATATGCGTGAAATGCATGATGTGTGTGGATTAATTCCTTGATTGTCAAGTGAAAGTAGTCGGTTTAGTAGAAACACTATATGTGTATAACCTGAAGTGTAAAGTCAATAACGCTCAAGGAGCTCAGAAACATAAAGAATGGCATATTCTGTAATCAGCCAAGTTAATGGCGAACCATAGTATATATGTAGAAGTACATGAGCGGAAGCTAATGTAATAGCGGATGCCATGGGAAACCAATTCGTAAATAAATACGAACGTGGTGCGCAGCAAGCGACCAATATATCTCAATAATCACACAATGACATGGAAATGCTAAATAAGAGATGGTAGACAGACCGGGCAACAAGCTGGAAATCTGTACCAAGGGATAAAAGACCTCATAGAGGAGACAATATTCATTCCCATTGCAATTGCATAAGGAACTAGAAGTGTATCCTAAGAGGATCAAATTGATAAGTGAAGTAATAAACTTCGGGACAAGAGTACCCCATAGCTAAATAAACAACCGTGTTGAACACGGAAGGTGTACAAACACTACAATGAACATGGCACAAGCCAGTTAAACAAAAGCTAAGAAATAAACCGGGCAGCCTAAGGACGAAGAAGCACGAAGAGTGTTGGACACACCAACAATCACGAGAAGTGAATTCCACCAGAATACAGCGGAAGAAAGCTTATGAAATTCATGAGTACCGATGCATAGAAGATGCAAGGTCGTACAAAGAAAAGAACACTTGTACAGAAGCAGATGAATTGGCATAATTCAGAAGCCATCAACAACAGAGGAAGCACTACAACTAAATAGTGACTCAACCTCAACCGACAGCACGTCGGAAGAACCAAGTGAATGTTCACGAAAGTATACAACAGTATGTACATAGATTCCAAAGAGCTGGATAGAAAACCTATAACTCATCGAGTTCGCGTACGGTAAGAAATACCACGCTTGATTGAGAAACCTTATTCCCAACATAAAAAGGGACGAAAAGGTGATGTGTAACACATTACGGATAACGAGAAGGGCGAACAAAACCCTAAGTTATCAGGGTAGCGCAGCAGAAGCTAGTGGGCCCGGAATTCTGAGGCTTAATATACCTAATGAATAAGGGTGAATGGCTAACTAGCAATACCTTGAAGCCAAAAAGGCTAGAAATGAACCCGCCTATGAGTTAATAAACTCCAATGAGAGTCCTTGGTGCAGGGACTAAACCGTCAATATGGTTAAGACCCTTTGACCAGAACCCATTGTATAATAAACCGCATGGAAGTTAAAACACTCCATGACGCCCGAATTGAATGAACTAATGTTCAATTGTTACCCATGGTAGATTACGTGGGTGTAATCCCTTTTTAAGGGGGGTAGAGCGAAAACCGCAAAGTGTATGTTTTACGTGATAAGTGCGTAAACTACAATGCGCATAAAGCAAAAGAATTTGTTTTGATGATTGGTACTTATGTTACATAGACACATTTTGTTCGCCCATCTTGTGTTGAGGCCCAATAGAATAGAGCTTGCGAATGGATGTCGAATTGTGTTGCCAATTAGAATCACTTACCCTCGCGCAGTATCTGCTTTAGGCGTCCCTGGAATACCAAAACCTTATATTATACACTTTAATTATTTAAATCACAATTCTAACCCAAAATTCATCCAAATTACAAACAGACCCCTAGTGGTCAATTTAATTCCATTCTAGGCATAGAATTTTTGGAATTATAAAAACACCATATAGTTTTATAAATTTCGTTTTTAATTTAATACTTCATTAAATTACCAATAAATTATTTAGTTTTCTAATTCGGTCAAGTGTCATATGTGGTCAATGTTGACCACCCCAAATATCCCCTTTGGCCCATATTCACTATAATTACAAAAATACCCCTTTTATTTTCTCTAGTTTTATAATCCACACTTTATTGTTATAAATTGTATATTATATTTTTCTAAAATTCTTAAACATTCCTCCTCGGTTTAATGTTAATTCAACACCCATATATTTACTAAATTTCATTTGACCCCATAAATGATCTTTTATGTACTTATACTCTTGTAAAATTTATTTAATTTATATTGTAACATTATATTTAATTCGAGTAACATCTAAATTCACTAATATCCACCTAAAATATCCCTAGGTGATTATATTCACTAATTTTTTTTTTTGCTCCAGAATTTTTTTATATAGTTCAATTACTCACCCAAAATTTAATAATCACTATTTAAAGTTTAAGACAAGCATAATAACAATAGCCTAACCATGTGGCTTTAAACATAAAATAAAGCTACTTATAAAATGACATTAAAATGTCTTAATCATACATATTTACTCACCGATTTTTATATAATTTAATTTATTATTAACACTTTCAAATTATTTTTCCTCCATCCTTAATTTATGTAATGTATTTTAATAAGTCATTAATGCTTAGTATCACTAAATCATTAATTTCCTACCCATAGCTAAATCTAAAATTGCATATACATCACACATGTGCTCTCGGTTTGTTACAGAATTCATGGTTAATTTCTCTAAATCGTTTTCACTTATTGATCACTTACAAAATACACTTAAAGAATCCATTAGCATTTAGTCTCACTAATTAAATATTTAACCCTCACTTTTCTCCACATATTCACTACACCAATATTGCTTTGTTGGGGCAATTTTTAGATTACCAATTAGTGCAATAATAGGTTGCACCTAAAAGTTACAATAAATGGAGCAATGTTACAACGCACTACTTGACCATAGCAAAAAGGTGTACACTGTAATACTTGCACTATTAGATGACATCAATTGGAGCAATATTTTTTAATTTCCCTATTTGCTTATGCCATTGGATAATAAAAGAAGGATTAAATAGCGTAAAGCAAAATTATGCTCTAACAGAGGGAGTATCTATTGGTGCGTTTTAAAGTTCGCACTAATTGATGATTTCTAATAGTGCAACTGCGATTTAGCGCACCAATAATGCATCAGCCTTAAATTCAATACAGACCATCAATTGGTGCAAAATGTTAGTTCGCACTAACAGTTCTTATCAATTGGTGCACTATTTCCATTTCGCTCTATTTGTAAAGAAATTATATAGGTGCAACCTTTATCTCGTCCTATTTGGTGTTATCAAATAATAGAGATAATAAATTAGTGCAATCTTTCAGACTTGCACTCATTGATACCATCAAATAGGGCACTTTCTTTTCTTTGCACCATTAGTAAATCTCTATGTTGGAAATTTGGCATTAACATCCACTGCAGAAAACATTTGAGAACTGGTAAAATACTCTAACCTACCCACGGTTGTAACACCCCAACCGCTAATCCTTCCATTACCCTCTAATCATCCCCATAATTACCTTATCGCAGTGGAATACTTACTTACTCCCGGCGGGTGATACAGCGCCGTTAGCCATCCAAGACTAACAAGGCTACAATTACTTACAGTAACGGTCTGATGATTAGAATATACCAATACATATTACTTACCTTACAATGCCAAATACTTACTTACATTTGATTACCAAGTATCCAGACATATAAATTACATTCCAAGTCTATTCCCAAGAATTAAGGGTTTTACATCTACTCTTTTCTATTCAATCACAATTCAATATCCAAAAAGGTGTACCACATGGTACACCGGCTACTCAAAAAGGCCTTAGCCGTTTACAACTCGGTACACCATCCCAATCTACTAACTATCCAAAAAGAATTATATCCGTCCTTACTCTACCATCACGCCTCGCGGGTACCTGTAGAATAAAAACATTCCCCCTAGGGGGTCAGCTTACGCTGCATATGATAACCGCATACCCCGCGTACTAGCGAGGGTACGCCAACTATTTGGTCGAATACATGCGGTTCGTTTCATTCATACATACATACATGCTTTATACAATACAATTCGATGCATTCATTACACGAGGCATACATACATTCAATACATGCAAGGAAGACATTACAAGTCGACCGTTCACACTTACTAAATACTCACCGCAATACGGAGATACATTTCCCCAATACACACATAAGGCTTGTTAGCTTCTTTACACACCCGGGTTAATCGGGTGATCAATACTCTTTTACTTAAGGTCAATGACTTACAATAGTCAAGACCGATACACATACAATACTTACTTCTTACTTACTTTTACTCAAGTCAAGTCGGTATGACCTCCGGGCAGGGATTACTACATCCCACCACCGGGCTTTAGGGGTGGCCCACTAATCCAGGATGCTACCCATTCAAGGGATTTGGTCCATGGAAAAGATTACAGCCAGGATTCGGATCCAACCTCTTGTGTTTCCTTATCCTCACGCGTGGCCGAAACTATATCAAACTTCTACTCATTCCATTTTACTCATTACTCATGTTAGGAGTTAGCTTGTTAGGAATTAGTAGAAGTCATTACTTCCTTTCCATACATCAATACAATACACAAGTGCTCATCATGTACACATACACTTCATTCACATTCATTCATTTCATGAATTATACAAACTAAATGTTCAAGAGCATATAACAAGAACAATATAGTTCAAACACAATTAAGTGCAATATAAGTCCAATTCGTGCAATTATCTTATTGGTGATAAGCACACAAATCGGGGTAACCAAGTTAGGATACAGGGCATGAAGAAATCATACCGTTTACCATCGTATTCGTACTACCGGGTTCCTTCGATGTTCAACTATTTGATTCCTATACATACATGAAGTTGTATGATCAATGATCTATTATTGATTCAACTTACTCCTTCATTAATACTCCGAATGTATACTTGCTACTCCTTTACATTCATACTCGATTATGAAACCATTCTTTTCCTTATTACTTCTTAAACTTGCTTCCTTACTCATTTACTGACTTTCTTACCATTATTACTTCTTTAATGGTGTATTACTACATACATATGCATATATGTGTATAGGCATCTATATATATTATATATATATATACATACATATGATAACTATAATCATATATAAAACATTCTTTTTGTAACTTTGGGTCGACCGACCCACCCGACCGACCCAACCCTTGGGTCGGTCCATTCCAATAAGTTTTTCATTCTCTGAAATCACCTGACCGACCAAAACTGTTCCGACCGACCCATACACCTCTGGGTCGGTCCATTCCTGAAATACCCCGAACTTAAATATAGCGATTAAATTATCCTAATGGGTATTTAAGAGCCTAATAATGCTTAAGTAATATTTGTAAGGGAAAATAAATCCAAAAGAAATAAGAAACGCTTAAAAGCGAAAAACGCTAATAAGCGTTGATAACCATAGGAGGTATGAGACCTCGGTTAGAGTACTATATGGATTCTAAAGGCTTAATTAAGTCCTATAATATTAGGGAACAAATCCTGAAGAAAACGGATCCTTAAAATGGATTGAAAACACTAATGAACATTAAAGCGCGTTTTTCGAGGTAACGGGAAAACGTGACTTTAAGCGGACCAAATAGGCTCGTAACAATCTTGGTCAACTAAATAATCATTAATAAATATTAGTGAAGGTCTAGAGCCAGTAAAAACAAGAAAACGAGAAAGAAATTGGTAAAAACTGTCAAAAACGGAAGTGTGGGGTAGAAACATAATAAACCAAGACTTATGTGTCCAATATTGTAAAAAGGATTTTAAAACCCTTATGGGCTCTCTGTGTGTCCGATCCCACAGCCCCACTCACACCTCTCTTATTCCTTTTATTTACAAGCAAACAAAGCAATAAAGTAATCTCACCTTTATTACTTTACTCCCTCACTCACAATTCTCTCTCCTATTCCCATTCCTCCTCTCACGTACATCACCCCCTTCCCCTCTCTGATTTTTCTTTCTTTCCTTCTCTGGTCGCTTCCCACCGAACAGCCATGGAGAATTAGCAAAACTCACACAAACCCTCTATTCTCTCCTCTTGAAACCCCCTCAAACCTCTTCCAAAAATTATAAAAAACTACACCATTGGAATCCTCTCACCAAGAGCTACATTCCTATCTTTTCAAAAATCGAAAACAACAATTTTCGTTTTCATGGGTATGTCCCATTTGGAGTTTCAAAACCACCATTAGAAGGCCCTCATTCTCCTTGTTCTATTGAGGTAAAAATATTCCTAAAAACTTCATCTTTTTCTAGCCTAATGGGCAAAACGAAATTCATGAACTAAACCCTTGTTGTTCCTTGTGTTCTAGCCGATTTTGGCTTGTTGGTGGAGTTGGAAATCTTGTTCTTGAACCACTCCAAGCTTCATTTGCACTCTTGGAAGGTAATATAAATTCTAAACCTAAAACCTATATTAGAACTTACATAATGGTTAGGGTTAAAATTGTGTATTATAATGGGTATTGAAATGTGAATATCAATGGCTGTAGTGTTAGAATTCTGGTTGCTAAACCGGTGGGAAAAGGAAGAGGAAGGAAAGAGAAAAGGAAGAAGGAAGAAGAAAGAAGGAGAAAGAAAACTAGAAGAAAAACAAGGTAAGGATGCTCACTTGTGTAGCTTGGTATATGTATGTATGTAACAGAATTTTAGTAGCTTGAAATGGGTATTGTAAATGGTATTGAGTAGTAGTAGTATAGTGTGGAGGAATACCAAAATGTTTTAAAGCTATAAAAGACATTTAAAAGCTTGTATAAATCTGGAGGAAATGAATGGTATGTGCAGGGAATTAAATGGAGTTTAGCACCTAGTATGTGTATTGGAGAATTGTATGTTGATGCTATTGATGAACAGGTAATATAGGCAGCCTTGAGTGAATGAATTGATGTGGTGAGAATACTGGGAATGTAGGGAAACCTCTGTCGAATTTGGTTAGGAGTTAGGAGACTTAAGTACTAGGGTAGAAGAAGAACATGGATATGTTCAGAGAAGAGAATGTGGGGTTATTACCTTGGTTGTACTTATGAGGAAGAGATGTAGTTGAGTAGAACTAGAATGGAGCAATGTAAGTTGTTAAGTAAGTTGTGCTAGGTGAAAAACCAAACAGCTACGTGGGAAGGCAAGAGGAATGGTCTGTAGCATTTCTGTAAGAAGTAGAAATTGTAACAGAGGAGAAACTTATAGTGAAATGGGTGTATGTAACAGATTTTATAGTGATGTTTTAGGCTAGTTTAAAATGCTTAAACAAGCTTAAAACATGCTAAATAATATGTAGGATATTATGGAAGAGATTGGTAGAGATTTGGAATTGAAAAAATTCAAAAACTTATGTAAAATGCAATACTGTAACTAGTCCGGGTTTGCAACCATAACACAAACCCGGACTAGCCTTATAATACGACAGAAGGTTTTACAAAGGGATGGTCCGGGTTTACAAACCAAGACACTAACCCGGACCACCCCAAAAACATACCGTAACATACCAAAACATGTGGTCTGGGTTTGCAAAGGAATAAACAAACCCGGACGATGCATAAAAAGCACCCGTAAGTCACAAATACATGTGGTCCGGGTTGTAAACTAGAGTGTAAACCCGGACCACACACAATATGTCCAGAAACCGAATTCCAGTGTTGGTCCGGTTTGTAGCCCCGGACACAAACCCGGACCACCCCAAATTTTGTCCAGAAAGTGCTTTCTTGCATTCTAATGGTGGGGAATTGAAGGGTATGATAGTATAAGGTAATTAAGACATGATTAAAGTTTAAAGGTCATTAAGGCTATAAACAAGCTTAGGAAATAATTTTAAGTAAGTAACATAAGTAAAGGTATTGGAACAACAAAGAGTTAGAGTATGAACTAGGAAACTTTGGAAAGTAATAAGTAAGGCTAGTATGGATAATTAACCACCCAATTGTATGTATGTGATAGGATTAAAATAGTTGACACCGAAGGGAGTCGGTGAGTCCAAAGTCAACGGTGAAAGGTATGATTTCTTCATGCCCTGTATCCTAATCTGGTTACCCCGATTTGTGTGCTTACTTGACCACCAATAAGATAAATGCACGAATCGGATTATATTGCATCTACTTGTGCTTGTTTATATTGTTCTTGATATAATTCTCTGAACAATAGTTTGTATATTCATGAAATATATGAATGATGATTGAAGTGTAATTGTGACTTGTATGTACTAGTATATTGTATTGTATTTTGTATAAATGTGTATGTGAAATGTATTTGTGTATGTGGCTTGAGTGTTGACTTCTACTAAATTCCTAACTACCTAACTTCTAACTTAAGTGAGTAAATTGGAATGAGTAGAAGTCCGATATAGTTTCGGCCACGCGTGAGGATGCGGAGTCACAAGAGGTTGGCTGCAATTCCTGACTCTTAACTGGTCCGCGGCCCAAATCCCTTAAATGGGTAGCATCCCGGATTGGTGAGTCAAGTAAATCCCGGTGGTGGGATGGTGTAGTCCCCGGGCCGGAGGTCCGACGACTTAACATAAGTAAGAGTAAGAGTAAGTAAGTATGGATCCGTAAGTATGTATGAGTATGTATGCGTAAGTAATGTGGAACGAGTAAAAGAGTAATCTCCACCCGATTAACCCGGGTGGACCAATATGAGCTAACAGTTTATTGGGTTGTGTATGAATTGCGTATGTATTGTATATTGTATTGTGTATTGTGGAATTCAGAAAGGTAAGTAAGTATGTATCGTTGGGCTGTATGGATTACTATGTATGAACGGAAGTGTATGTATTAAAATGTATGTATGTATTCTCTGCGTAGAGTATTGTAGTATACGTATGAAAGCATGTGTATGTATGTATGAATAAAATGAATCGCTGTATTCGACCAAGTGGTCGGCGTACCTCACTAGTACGGGGTATGCGGTTATCATGCTCAGCGAAAGCTGACCCCTTCGGGGGGGAACGTTTTTAGTGTGCAGGTACCCGAAGCGGATGTGGTCAAGGTAAGAGACCGGCGGCACACCCTTGTACTTTAGAAAGTAAGTAGTTGTGAGGAATGGGTAGATGTAGACTCCTAGTGAGTATGTATGAACTTGGAAGTGATATTGTAATTGTATAAGGATCCTAGTAGACTCGGTTAAGTATATTGTATTGTATGGAACATGGAGGAGTAAGTATTGAAAGGATCATTGTAGTATTTGATTGATAAATGGAGTATGTATTATAGACGTGTAGTACTCGGAATTCCGGTCCATCAAACCGATACTGTATGTAGTAGTAGTAGCTTTGTTAGTCACGTGGGTGACTAACGGCATTGTACCACCCATTGTATGTAAGTATATATCCGCTGCGTGTATCTGATTTAAAAGGAGATTGGACGGTAAGCATTGTATTAACAGTATGGGTGTTACAAAAAGTGGTATCATAGCGAAGTATCGCTCTGATGACTGGAAATAGCGAGTTTAGGAAATACCGAGTTAGGATTTAGAAGCTTAGGGCTAAGGGCTGAGTGTTAGCATTAGAGATATGCTAGATAGGAACTCCCGGTGGGTACCGGATACCTACTATACCAGACCCGCCCTCCACTAACCCTATTGTATAATGGGAAATGACGCCAGAGAGAAGGAAAGTCCTCTCATACTCGGGGAAACCCGATCTGGCAGTTGTGAAGCAATCACACAGTAAACAAGAACCGACATATAGTAATTCCAGGATTGGAAGCCCGGAAATGGATCCCGGTTAAACCACAATACCCGCACTCCATGGCGGTGGAACGAACACTCCAACCACGAGGAGGCTGCAACTTACAACAGCATGGGGCGACGTGCTTAGCAGTCGCGAGACCAAGCTAGACAACCAGCAGCAGGAAAGAAGCACTAACTGTGCAATAAAATGGAAAAAGGAGTAATAACAGAACCCGAGACACAAGTCTAAGGGATAGTAATACTTGAATAATACCACCAACGGTATGCTAGCTGACTAAGGACATAGTCAGGAACGGTTAACTCCAAAAACCACAAAGCCAATGAGGTTACAATACCTGGCCAGCATAGCTTACACAGCTACAAGAACATCCACGGGATATAATCCGACAGGACTACAAGAGTAGTGCCTAAACAAGCTAAGGCTCAATAACCACGGTAAACCAGTGGGAACGAGCAACATGGAAAAACACAAACCAAATTAAAAGGGAATCTCCAAGGATTGGAGAAGTACCCCGACCAAGACAACCATGTCAAGATCAATGAGAAGCTGCTTAAAAAGGATCGAGTACCCCAAACATAGATCAATATGATCTAGGGAAGAGTCAACAAGACTATTAAATACAAGTGGAAACCATACCATGACCGGTATAGGTTTAACCAAAAACCAACAGTACCACGCACTTGCCACGGCAAGTGCAGTAAGAATAGGAACATGTAGAGGAACATAACACACCACAAGTACATAGTAATGTACGAGACCGCAAAGAAGCGACTACGGACCACGTACCCTAAGAACACGAAGAATGGAACCTTGGAAAGGCCTAACAGCCTGACCATTGTATTAAGGACATACCAGTCAGCGAGAAGCTGGGCTTGGTCAAGACCTCAAACATGGCTATGCCATGAAGAACATCTTTTAACACCGAACTTTATTCAAACCCAAAATTTTTCTTTCAAAACCACAACCTTCTTTTAAAACCCTGGATTTAAAAACCGAACCAACATAATTACGGTGAGTATCATAGAATGACAAGAGGAGTTGACGATAGAATACTTCACCTAGGCGTGTGACGAACACTACGAGTGTACCCAATTACGGGATGTGGGACAACCGCACTCCGAAGGAGCTGCGGGCCTGACAAGTAGTCGGGTAAGTGGTAACGTATCACAAGGTACCCCACGTATGTCACATGTAGTGCACGAAACACGGGAAGTAGTCAACTCCGCTCTACGGACCATCAGTAAGATCAAATCAGAAAAGCTGGACACCTCAGACAATTAAGTATTAAAGGAACTCAGAGAATCCATCGGAAGATGAGGAATGAGAATTAGGAAGCGCAAAGAGAGCAGACTAATAAGTATAGACATTGGACATGTCTCAAAATGTCAAACAAACACATGACAGCTGGAAGGGATACCGAGCCTGAACACAGTAAGGCAAAAGCCTAACGTGAACACCACAATGCTCAACAAACGGGACAGAGTTCCCAAGAGCAGTCACAAGATTACCATAAAGTATAATCCATCGTTGGACAGGATCTTAAACCTAATCTAAAACACTAGGAGCAGTATAAACAGTCTACCCAAGAACGGGAGACGCTATAACCCACAAGGGGATAACTCAAATACAATACCACAAGACAGTAAAGTGATAACATATCATAAACATTAGCTGGATGTAACGGCGTGACCAACAACACCCGGGAGCGATCCTTGAAGGGTGTTAGATTAACAACAGTTGTACAAGTGTCATGTTGATAAGTGTCCAAATGAGCATAATTTATAGGTGTATTTCATATATAATATTAACACTTTTCTTGCTCATTTCTCCACTTCGGTTAGTTTTCCTCTAGTTTATGTTTTATTATTATCTCACTAATTTATTGGTTTAACATGAGGAAAACCAAGCTGGGACTAAAGTAGACCAAGAGACAAACACATAGACGCAAACGGCTCAGAAAACGGGTTCCAAACGAAGAAACTAGAGCCGGTAGAAGAGAGAGTCACGCGAGAGACACATGCATGTGTCCGCCCTCAGTACCGCCTCAAAACAGGCGGACAAGACTCATACTCACTACCGCCTATAAACAGGCGGACAAGGCAGAGGCAACCGCCTCTTAATGGGCGGTTAAGGAGGCGGAACAGGGAGAGGCAACCGCCTCGTAGCTGGCGGACAAGAGAGGAACAACCGCCTAATACCGGGCGGTTCTACAGGCGGTCAAGGAGGCGGTTCTGATTAATTCTAGTCGCGACCAGTTTCTTTTCGCCCGTCATCGTCTCCAACTCTGTCTGCAACTCGCCCACGTCCACTGTCTCGCCTACCTTAATTCACGCCTGTGTTCAGCAGCTGTCCCCTGCAATAAATGAGCAATCAGTGAAATCAATCTGCCGCCTCAATCAATATTACTCACGCGTCTGTTATCTCCTCTGCTGCTTCTTCCTTTCTCTATATAAACCCACGAGCTTCACCCAATAAATAAACAATCAATCCATCGATGACCACTGCACCTCACGCCATTTCATTTCTCTTCTTCCGCCTTCTCCGCTTTATTTATTTTTACAATCCACCAAATCCACCTCTAGCCTTTCGTATACAAATAGCAGAGCGAGACGAGGATTACGGATGATTTCTATCATTCTTGTTTCTGTTATTCTATTTAATATGTTAGGCTAGTTTACGTACGCTCTGGGAATGGTTATTATGTGTGTGTATTAATTATGCTATATTTTTACTGGTTTAATTTATATACAGTTTGTTACGCTTAAAGGTTATCTCGCACCTTTATGATAAATCTCGCGAATTTATTAAATTGCTCTACTAAGTCTATTTTGATCAGACCAGGTGATAAATAGACAGGTTAATTAAGACGTAAAACTGGAGGAAGCTTTATTATGATTTAATGAGTTAGTATTCAGTTGCAAATGTAATTCCTCAAATACTCCTCTGCCGTTCGCAGGCTTTTGCTTGAACCTTGATTAGAACCTTGCATTACAGGTGAACGAGTTCTTATGAGGCTATGACTTAGTCCTTAAGATTTATAGGAACCTTGCCAAATTATTAAACCAGTAGAGATAGCTTAATTATGCAGATTATAATAACCTGACCCAGAGTTCCATTTAATTATCTGTCAACTAGTTTATTTTATCTTTTCTTTTTATTTATTTACAAGTCAATTAATCCCCCCTCTTGTGACACGCTTAGGAACTATTATATGTACTTAGTCCCACGGTTCGACATCGGTGCTTACATTTTCATATACTACTGCGACCGGGATTTGTTTGCAGCCCGACGTTTAATTTGAGTTTTAATTTCTTTTCTTTTAATTTTACACCAGTTTAACCACTCACTTATAACGTCTGCAACATGTTGAGAGCATGAAAGCTACAAGAACATTCGCCTTAGGACACCGAAGGGATTTCACTTAACAGGAAAATACCCTAAGGTACTGAGCGGCACCTATTAAACCCATTTTGCCTAAAGGGCCTCCATGAGCGGAAGCGTGATGTCACGACTTACCATGGAGCCCAGCAACACCTCCAACCCCGTAGTGGTATACAAGGAGTGAAAGATGTATAAGCAGCTTGCAAAGAGCATAGCTTGCGGCAATAAGGCTTGAAAGCCATCAACCAACTATGTTAGGTAAACCTTAACGGTTGCATAACCCACACCATTTGGTGGGGCAAGACTTGCAAGAGAATTATCTCATACGACAAGAAATAACAACTGGACCATCAGTTCAAACCCAAACATCCTGAGTGGCTTGGAGTAATGGCCACCTCAGTGTCACTGTTACTAGAGTACCAGTCTAGTATACAGTTGACAAACTTTTAATTACCTTCATGCCTTCTGTAGCAATGGTAGCACAGAGGCTAGAACCATGATAATGCCAACAGTGGCCTAGTCCACACTTGGACACTGCGAGAAACCCGAGGAAAAGTACCTCTTGTTAACCAAAGACCACCGATGTGGTGGAGATGTGAGCCTTGGTAAAGGCTTCCATCTACTGTAACAATAAAACGTACGCAATAGATATTGCCAAGGGGTGATGGGATAAGGAATGAGATTTCCAAACCATTATGACTTAAGGAGTAAAGCATACCCCATATGCACCTAAGCATGTGTGAACCACTGTATAAACACCACACTGGTAAACCTCGTCACGAGACTTATGAGTGGAAGCATACCCCTCAACAAGAACCTTCACTTGTCAGTGATAGAATACCCTCCAATTGGAGAACGGGACCAGAAAACCCTTGAAGTTTCTTGGGATGTCCCGGTGATGCACAAACGAGTAGAACTACACAGCTAGAGCCTATAACCAATGCTCTGCACTGAAAGACAATAATTATCAAAACAATCAATGAGAGTGCACATTGCACACCAAGAATGACCAACGCTCAAGAGAGCTTATAACCCGATAAATTACTTTGTCCTTGGTCAACCAAGATAATTGGTAAATAGTATCATAAATGATGAAAAGAATGTGAGGTAAGCTAACCTACACATGAAACCTAAAAGGGAAGAACATCTTCACAATAAAATTATAATGCTGCGGTATGCAGCGACAACAGTCATACAAATGAGCTAGGAACCTCCTAGTGTACTCACACCATAAAGAAATGGTGCCAACGACAATGGCAACGAGTAAGATAAACTACCACAGTACCAGAAACAGTAAAAACAATGTTGTACAATGAGTAAGAATACGGTGCGCAACAAGCGACCGCTATGAGGAAGTAGCAGATAATGACATGGAGTATAAGTATGAGAAGACAGGCAGAAATATTCTTTCCTATCACATAAGTGACTTATGTCAAGCGTTTACGCCTCTGCACTCTGTATGACTGAGTGTTTGGTATTGCACTTGTTCAGCTAATGATCTAATGGGATGGCTAGGGATATGGAGAAGTAAACCGTAGTAAACCTTTCTTTCACGACAACATGGCATAAGCCAGTTAAGAAGTTTAGCAGCAAAACCGTGCGGCCTAAGGCCAAAGAAGCACGAAGAGTGTAACCACACACTAACAATCAACAAGATGTGAATTCCAGTGGAATAAAAGGTGAAAGGAGATGTAAGAAAGTCACTAGGACCGACGCATAGAAATGCAAGGTCATACAAGTAAAGAACACTTGTACTGAACCAGAAGAACTGGTATAATTTAGAAGCTAGTAGCAACAGAGGAAGCACTACAACTAAGTGGTGACTTAACCTCGCCCGACAATAGGTCAGAGGAACTTAATGAACAAACGTGGAAGCACAAATAGCATATGCAGTAGATTACCAGAGAGCTGGTTACAATCTAAAACTAATGAAGTTCAAGCACGGTAAAAGAATACCATATTTGTGTCAATAACCTTATTCCCACAATAGAGGGATAAAAGGTGATGTGTAGCACATTAAGGATAACATGAAGGGTGAGTAACCCAGGTTACCAGGGTCACGCAGCAGAAGCTAGTGGGCCCTAGCTAGGAGATAATACACCTAGTAAGCATAACAGAAGGGCTATTAATGCTTGAAGCCTAATAGGTAGACCGAATTATTATGAGTAAATAAACTATATAGGAATTCTTGGTGCAAAGACTAAACCATTGGTATGGTTAAGACCCCTTTGACCAGAGTATATTGTATAGTATACTGTAGTGAAGCTAAATGCTTCAGATTGCCCAAATTGATTAAACCAATGTTTAATAATAATAACATATGGTAGATTACGTGGCGTAATCCCTTTTAAGGGGGGTAGAGCGAAAACCGCTTAATGTAAGTTTTGTGAATAAAAAACACATAAACCGTAATGTGCATAGCACAAATGAGAATCAAAGTGATGATTGATACTATGTTAAATAAACATAGGTACTCATTCATATTGAAATTATGGTAACTAGGCGCTAGAGATGCAAATACCATAGGACGAATATACCTACCTTGTAACACTATGTAAGAGTATTAGAAAAGAAGAGTAATGAGTAGTGGACGGAGCTCCACAAGTATTGTAACCCTTAAAGAAGTAGTACGAATGGATTAAGAGTAGTAGAGAAACGTAGCCATAAGTAGTGTATTCGTAAGTACGTCATTTGAAGTGAAACGAGAACAACTGAATTTCATAAATACTGTATTTCTTAGTTAGAATAGTTGAGATGAAGAAGAGTAGTGAATGGAAGTAATGATAGTCGATGAAATGAGCACTTAGGTACTGAACCACGGAGTAAAACATTTGGGAAGTAGAGCGAGGATGAGTGATGGACTGATTCCATCCTTTGGAGATGTATGAATTCATAATCATGACTAGGAAGAGTAAAAAGATAGAAAATGGAAATAACTGAATTATTTGGTTGTTTGAAACTGATGTGAGAAGTCGAACTTGATCCTGATCAGATCAAGGGAAACCGAACACAAATTGGGGTGGAAAGATAGTTCAACACTGATGCTGATCACATAAGGGTCGAACGATTCTTGAAGCTCCCCTTAAGTGGTCACAAGAATCACACATAGGATAGAAGTAACGAATATAAATTGGAACTTGGAGCTGGATGCTTTAGAAAGACTTCTAATTAGTAGCGGTGAAGGAATTTCCCTTAGTATGGAGAAAATGGTAGGAGCTTTTACCGGAGTAGATGGTAGGGTAGCATGTTGTATTATTCCAAGGGCAGCAGGACATAGAGGAGTCCTGTGTCGAGATGACCCGAGTGCCTGCGGGATTGTATTGTGTATTGCATTGCTTTGGGGATAGCTTTGCACTGTATGTATGTATGTATGAATTTTGTAAAGAGGAACCAGATGGTTGATGGTAATATGAATTGGAGTAATTATTGTACATTGGATGGTATGCAAAGGAGAAACCTTGAGTAACGTATTTGGGAATTGTAAGGAGGAGGAATGTATTGCTTAAGTATTAGGCAAGTATAAATGAGTAAGTATAGTAATCCCATAACCCCGAACAACTTTGAGGACAAAGTTCTTAAGGGGGGTAGATTGAAATACCCCGAACTTAAATATGGCGATTAAATTATCCTAATAGGTATTTAAGAGCCTAATAATGCTTAAGTAATATTTGTAAGGGAAAATAAATCCAAAAGAAATAAAGAAACGCTTAAAAGTGAAAAACGCTAAATAAGCGTTAAATAACCATAGGAGGTATGAGACCTCGGTTAGAGTACTATATGGATTCTAAAGGCTTAATTAAGTCCAAATAAATATTAGGGAACAAATCCTGAAGAAAACGGATCCTTAAAATGGATTGAAAACACTAATGAACATTAAAGCGCGTTTTTCGAGGTAACCGGGAAAACGTGACTTTAAGCGGACCAAATAGACTCGTAACAATCTTGGTCAACTAAATAATCATTAATAAATATTAGTGAAGGTCTAGAGCCAGTAAAAACAAGAAAACGAGAAATTGGTAAAAACTGTCAAAAACGGGAAGTTGTGGGGTAGAAACATAATAAACCAAGACTTATGTGTCCAATATTGTAAAAAGGATTTTAAAACCCTTATGGGCTCTCTGTGTGTCCGATCCCACAGCCCCACTCATACCTCTCTTTATTCCTTCTTATTTACAAGCAAACAAAGCAATAAAGTAATCTCACCTTTATTACTTTACTCCCTCACTCACAATTCTCTCTCCTATTCCCATTCCTCCTCTCACGTACAGCACCCCCTTCCCCTCTCTGATTTTTCTTTCTTTCCTTCTCTGGTCGCTTCCCACCGAACAGCCATGGAGAATTAGCAAAACTCACACAAACCCTCTATTCTCTCCTCTTGTAACCCCCTCAAACCTCTTCCAAAAATTATAAAAACTACACAATTGGAATCCTCTCACCAAGAGCTACATTCCTATCTTTTCAAAAATCGAAAACAACAATTTTCGTTTTCATGGGTATGTCCCATTTGGAGTTTCAAGACCACCGTTAGAAGGCCCTCCTTCTCCTTGTTCTATTGAGGTAAAAATATTCCTAAAAACTTCATCTTTTTCTAGCCTAATGGGCAAAACGAAATTCATGAACTAAACCCTTGTTGTTCCTTGTGTTCTAGCCGATTTTGGCTTGTTGGTGGAGTTGGAAATCTTGTTCTTGAACCACTCCAAGCTTCATTTGCACTCTTGGAAGGTAATATAAATTCTAAACCCTAAAACCTATATTAGAACTTACATAATGGTTTGGGTTAAAATTGTGTATTATAATGGGTATTGAAATGTGAATATCAATGGGTTGTAGTGTTAGAATTCTGGTTGCTAAACCGGTGGGAAAAGGAAGAGGAAGGAAAGAGAAAAGGAAGAAGGAAAGAAGAAAGAAGGAGAAAGAAAAACTAGAAGAAAAACAAGGTAAGGATGCTCACTTGTGTAGCTTGGTATATGTATGTATGTATGTAACAGAATTTTAGTAGCTTGAAATGGGTATTGTAAATGGTATTGAGTAGTAGTATAGTGTGGAGGAATACCAAAATGTTTTAAAGCTATAAAAGACATTTAAAAGCTTGTATAAATCTGGAGGAAATGAATGGTATGTGCAGGGAATTAAATGGATGTTTAGCACCTAGTATGTGTATTGGAGAATTGTATGTTGATGCTATTGATGAACAGGTAATATAGGCAGCCTTGAGTGAATGAATTGATGTGGTGAGAATACTTGGGAATGTAGGGAACCTCTGTCGAATTTTGGTTAGGAGTTAGGAGACTTAAGTACTAGGGTAGAAGAAAGAACATGGATATGTTCAGAGAAGAGAATGTGGGGTTATTACCTTGGTTTGTACTTATGAGGAAGAGATGTAGTTGAGTAGAACTAGAATGGAGCAATGTAAGTTGTTAAGTAAGTTGTGCTAGGTGAAAAACCAAACAGCTACGTGGGAAGGCAAGAGGAATGGTCTGTAGCATTTCTGTAAGAAGTAGAAATTGTAACAGAGGAGAAACTTATAGTGAAATGGGTGTATGTAACAGATTTTTATAGTGATGTTTTAGGCTAGTTTAAAATGCTTAAACAAGCTTAAAACATGCTAAATAATATGTAGGAATATTATGGAAGAGATTGGTAGAGATTTGGAATTGAAACAAATTCAAAAACTTATGTAAAATGCAATACTGTAACTAGTCCGGGTTTGCAAACCATAACACAAACCCGGACTAGCCTTATAATACGACAGAAGGTTTTACAAAGGGATGGTCCGGGTTTACAAACCAAGACACTAACCCGGACCACCCCAAAAACATACCCGTAACATACCAAAACATGTGGTCTGGGTTTGCAAAGGAATAACAAACCCGGACGATGCATAAAAAGCACCCGTAAGTCACAAATACATGTGGTCCGGGTTGTAAACTAGAGTGTAAACCCGGACCACACACAAATATGTCCAGAAACCGAATTCCAGTGTTGGTCCGGGTTTGTAGCCCCGGACACAAACCCGGACCACCCCAAATTTTGTCCAGAAAGTGCTTTCTTGCATTCTAATGGTGGGGAATTGAAGGGTAATGATAGTATAAGGTAATTAAGACATGATTAAAGATGTTTAAAGGTCATTAAGGCTATAAACAAGCTTAGGAAATAATTTTAAGTAAGTAACATAAGTAAAGGTATTGGAACAACAAAGAGTTAGTAAGTATGAACTAGGAAACTTTTGGAAAGTAATAAGTAAGGCTAGTTATGGATAATTAACCACCCAATTGTATGTATGTGATAGGATTAAAATAGTTGAACACCGAAGGGAGTCGGTGAGTCCAAAGTCAACGGTGAAAGGTATGATTTCTTCATGCCCTGTATCCTAATCTGGTTACCCCGATTTGTGTGCTTACTTGACCACCAATAAGATAAATGCACGAATCGGATTATATTGCATCTACTTGTGCT
Organism: Limonium bicolor; assembly: GCA_023374045.1. Taxonomy (NCBI): domain Eukaryota; kingdom Viridiplantae; phylum Streptophyta; class Magnoliopsida; order Caryophyllales; family Plumbaginaceae; genus Limonium; species Limonium bicolor. The sequence continues at coordinate 4,431,825 of CM041777.1, forward strand.
TGTTTATTTTCTTGATATAATTCTCTTGAACAATAGTTTGTATAATTCATAAATATATGAATGATGATGAAGTGTAATTGTGACTTGTATTGTACTAGTATATTGTATTGTATTTGTAAATGTGTATGTGAATGATGTATTTGTGTATGTGGCTTGAGTGTTGACTTCTACTAAATTCCTAACTACATAACTTCTAACTTAAGTGAGTAAATTGGAATGAGTAGAAGTCCGATATAGTTTTGGCCACGCGTGAGGATGCGGAGTCACAAGAGGTTGGCTGCAATTCCTGACTCTTAACTGGTCCGCGGCCCAAATCCCTTAAATGGGTAGCATCCCGGATTGGTGAGTCAAGTAAATCCCGATGGTGGGACGGTGTAGTTCGTCCCGGGCCGGAGGTCCCGAGACTTACTTAACATGAGTAAGAGTAAGAGTAAGTAAGTATGGATCCGTAAGTATGTATGAGTATGTATGCGTAAGTAATGTGGAACGAGTAAAAGAGTAATCTCCACCCGATTAACCCGGGTGGACCAATATGAGCTAACAAGTTTATTGGGTTGTGTATGAATTACGTATGTATTGTATATTGTATTGTGTATTATGGAATTCAGAAAGGTAAGTATGTATCGTTGGGCTGTATGGATTACTATGTATGAACGGAAGTGTATGTATTAAAATGTATGTATGTATTCTGCGTGCGTAGAGTATTGTAGTATACTTATGTATGAAAGCATGTATGCATGTATGTATGAATAAAATGAATCGCATGTATTCGACCAAGTGGTCGGCGTACCCTCACTAGTACGCGGGGTATGCGGTTATCATGCTCGCGAAAGCTGACCCCTTTGGGGGAACGTTTTTAGTGTGCAGGTACCCGAAGCGGATGTGGTCAAGGTAAGAGACCGCGGCACACCCTTGTACTTTAGAAAGTAAGTAGTTGTGAGGAATGGGTAGATGTAGACTCCTAGTGAGTAGGTATGAACTTGGAAGTGATATTGTAATTGTATAAGGATCCTAGTAGACTCGGTTAAGTATATTGTATTGTATGGAACATGGAGGAGTAAGTATTGAAAGGATCATTATAGTATTTGATTGATAAATGGAGTATGTATTATAGACGTGTAGTACTCGGAATTCCGGTCCATCAAACCGATACTGTATGTAGTAGTAGTAGCCTTGTTAGTCACGTGGGTGACTAACGGCATTGTACCACCCATTGTATGTAAGTATATATCCGCTGCGTGTATCTGATTTAAAAGGAGATTGGACGGTAAGCATTGTATTAACAGTAGGGGTGTTACAAAAAGTGGTATCATAGCGAAGTATCGCTCTGATGACTGGAAATACCGAGTTTAGGAAATACCGAGTTAGGATTTAGAAGCTTAGGGCTAAGGGCTGAGTGTTAGCATTAGAGATATGCTAGATAGGAACTCCCGGTGGGTACCGGATACCTACTATACCAGACCCGCCCTCCACTAACCCTATTGTATAACTTGGGAAATGACGCCAGAGAGAAGGAAAGTCCTCTCATACTCGGGGAAACCCGATCTGGCAGTTGTGAAGCAATCACACAGTAAACAAGAACCGACATATAGTAAATTCCAAGGATTGGAAGCCCGGAAATGGATCCCGGTTAAACCACAATACCCGCACTCCATGGCGGTGGAACGAGCACTCCAACCACGAGGAGGCTGCAACTTACAACAGCATGGGGCGACGTGCTTAGCAGTCGCGAGACCAAGCTAGACAACCAGCAGCAGGAAAGAAGCACTAACTGGGCAAAAATGGAAAAGGGAGTAATACAGAACCCGAGACACAAGTCTAAGGGATAGTAATACTTGAATAATACCACCAACGGTATGCTAGCTGACTAAGGACATAGTCAGGAACGGTTAACTCCAAAAACCACAAAGCCAATGAGGTTACAATACCTGACCAGCATAGCTTACACAGCTACAAGAACATCCACGGGATATAATCCGACAGGACTACAAGAGTAGTGCCTAAACAAGCTAAGGCTCAATAACCACGGTAAACCAGTGGGAACGAGCAACATGGAAAAACACAAACCAAATTAAAAGGGAATCTCCAAGGATTGGAGAAGTACCCCGACCAAGACAACCATGTCAAGATCAATGAGAAGCTGCTTAAAAAGGATCGAGTACCCCAAACATAGATCAATATGATCTAGGGAAGAGTCAACAAGACTATTAAATACAAGTGGAAACCATACCATGACCGGTATAGGTTTAACCAAAAACCAACAGTACCACGCACTTGCACGGCAAGTCGTAAGAATAGGAACATGTAGAGGAACACTAACACACCACAAGTACATAGTAATGTACCGAGACCGCAAAGAAGCGACTACCGGACCACGTACCCTAAGAACACGAAGAATGGAACCTTGGAAAGGCCTAACAGCCTGACCATTGTATTAAGGACATACCAGTCAGCGAGAAGCTGGGCTTGGTCAAGACCTCAAACATGGCTATGCCATGAAGAACATCTTTTAACACCGAACTATTATTTCAAACCCAAAATTTTTCTTTCAAAACCACAAACCTTCTTTTAAAACCCTGGATTTTAAAAACCGAACCAACATAATTACGGTGAGTATCATAGAATGATACAAGAGGAGTTGACGATAGAATACTTCACCTTGGCGTGTGATATCCGGATAGGAGATCAATCTTAGAAAAGACCGAAGCTCCCTTCAACTGATCGAACATCGTCAATGCGTGGCAATGGATACTTGTTCTTTACAGTGCCGCATTCAATTCGCGGTAGTCGATGCAGAGGCGGAGACTACCGTCCTTCTTCTTCACGAAGAGGACCGGTGCTCCCCAGGGTGATACGCTCGGGCGTATAAACCCTTGTCGAGTAGATCACGTAGTGCTCTTTAAGCTCTGTCATTTCTGCAGGTGCCATACGGTAGGTGCCCTAGCAATGGGACCAGTACCATGTACGAGGTCGATCTCGAACTCTACTGCTCTCTGTGGTGGCATACCAGGTAGCTCTTTCAGAAATACATCAGGGAATTCTGATAGACTACTGCTACCTCATCACTGAATTCTGGATCTCTCTCCAGATCTTGCACATGGCATAAATACACTTCGTGCCCTTTTCTGAGCTCCCGGTGGTACATTGTCATAGCGGAAATAACTGTGGTGGTAGAAGGCTCTCTCGGTCTCTGGCGGTATGAAACAGTGACCCCAGATGGACTCTTGATCAGCAATCGGTGATCGGCGCATAGGATTCTCCCCTTGTGCCGCTCCAACCGGTTCATTCCGATTATTAGTCGAATCCCAATCCGTTGAATTGACTTAATGAAGGAGATGGGAAACGCTTCTCCTTTGATTCGAATTGTGTCGTGTGGTGGTGTGGTACTTAGTACACATTACTCGCTCCTTCGACGGAGAGTAACCAAGAAATTTGGTAGCTCATCTACGTCTAGCCCCAACCTCTTCGTAAATGATGGCGATACAAAGGTTGTGAGAGGCGCCGGAGTCGAATAGTATTGAGGCGTCGATGTCGTTTACTGGGAATGTTCCCGTTAGAATGGTGCCGCTTTTGCCGGCTTGTGCTTCGGTGAGGATACTCAGGTTACCTTCGGTACCGAGTCCACAACCTATTGATTCATAAGATTATAAGTAACGATGGTGGAATGCAAGTGGAATTTAATAACCAACACTACTTTTATTGAATAACCAACTATCATACATACGGTGTCTCTAATACACGTTGCTACTGGGTCACATACTACTACAAGATTAATACTTTCTAAAGGTAAGGTTCAGGCGTCCTGGTTTCATGTGTGTGGCATTGATTATTGCCGGTGGTGCCGTATTCAACTTGATCTTCTGGATCCCGTGATACAGCAACCTTGACTTTCCACCCATGATTAGAACATCTCCTGATCCCAATACCAATTTCTCTGCGAGGTCCACACGCTTCTGCTCGCTATACAAGAATACGGCATCATCACCAATGGACCAAGACACTACGGGCACCCCTAGTTCAAGAATACGGCATCATCTACGTCTAAGCCAAGTCGTCCTTCTTTCTCATAGAAGTTGACGATACATAAGTCTGCTTCAAGTGCAGGGACTGGTTCATCTTCATACTGTTGTGCGATTTCTACAGCTTGTGTGACAAGCGTTTGGTACTCCGTGGGTATTGGTGGAGGTGTGGCTCCGTCTCCTGCTCGCGTCGTTTGGTATGTCTTGGTATAAGGGTTCCAATCCTTTCCAAGCACTCATTTTCAGCTTCATTGTAGCTCCACGGGGAATTCGGGTGTATAAAATCCTCCTGGACCCATTCCTAGTTCGTTGCATCATCGGATGATTGAAACTTGTGCTTTGGGTGTCAGGTATCCTTTCAATAAGATCATACCTGGGCGGATAACCTGACACTGCTCGTTGTTGAAGTGGTGAGTGGCGATGTCGGTCTCTTCATGAGGTGAGTTTGAAGGTATTGTGTAACAGATAAGGAATTTCCCTAGGTGGTAAATTACGTCTAGTGTGAGTTCTAGGCTCATAATTCTTTCATGCTCAATACATACTTTCATGTTACTTACTCATGCTCATTTTCATACTTCAAGTACTTATGCATTCATGCTTCCATTCATACGATTATTTTAATACTTAGACATGTTCTTCAAGGATTAAAGGTACGGTGAATACCGGGGGATTAGTACCGGTCCGTCACGGTCTATGATGTGTAAGGCCGACTGCCTCTGGGTGCGCCCTTTTGACCCCGGGACCCTGTCCCTGTGAGGGTATGCTGGGCATGAGCATCGCCAGATGCAACCTCCTTGCCCTCACGCTGCTTGTAGCCCTGGTAGTTTGCCTTTGGCCTTCGGGTTTTCTGGGCATGCATTAGCACGGTTCCCGGGCTTCTGGCAAGTATAGCAGCGGATCCCTTCCTGGCAATCGGTGTCGGGATGATCCTTGTTGCAGTTTTCGGCACAATAGTGCGGCCATCATTCTGGCCCTGCGTGGCAAAATCCCGAACCTATAGCTTCCAAGTTAGCGAGGTTCGGTATACTTACAATATTCCATTATACATATTAATCACAAGTACTAGTTTCAATTTCGGTTATACCCTTGTAGGGCTGAGACCTCAGTGGCTTCGCTGCCACTGGTGCAGTGTAGGCAAGCTGCAATGGCTCAGCTGCCTTGCCCTTCTCAGCATGGGCACTGCCGTCTCCAGAGGTGTTCTTCTGGTGGGAGTACTTCCCTTTCTTTTTCTTCCACGGTTTGGTTTGGTTTTGGTCGTCGGAGGTGTTACCCTTGCTGCTCACCTTGCGCTTCAGCGCTTGCTCTTCATCTCTTAGCTGGCAGGTGATCTCAACTCGAGATGCAACGTGGTAACACTCCTGGATTACTCGGGCATTAGGTTAGACATTTACATACAGGAATACTAATTAACATTACTCATGGCTTTCAAGGGTTCAACGTTGTTTACCTGAAGGGAGGTAAACCGTGCGAATCCCATGCCATACCGGAGTCGATGGCTCAATCCACCATAGAAGCGGTCGACCAAGACTTGGCCGGTATACCCAAGGTCGGGTAGAAGTCTGAGAAGAGGGTGAAGGTGCGGTAATACTCATCAACCGTCATCTTCTCCGTCATCTTCAGGGCATCGAGCTCAAGCCGTTTCTTGGTCTTCACATGCTCGGGATAGTACTTTGATCGGAGGAGAGATGCGAATGCTTCCCAACCGAATGCAGGGTCGGCTACGTGCTCCGCCTTGATGAGCTTCCACCAGTCCATAGCCGCGTCCTTGAGGTAATACGCAGCTATCCTCACTCGAACTCTAGCGGGAGTCTCAAGTGTCTCGAACGCCGTCTCCATCTCGGAGAGATAGGCCTCGAGCTTGGCGGGGTCGCTCTCGCCTCTAAAGCATGGAGGTCGAAGGTCGGCGACGGCCTTTACCCAATTCGTTTCACGGGGTTGAGGCGGGTCGGACTGCTGCTGTTGTTGCTGCTGTTGCTGGTTTTGCTGTGTTTGTTGTACAATGGTAATCACTTGCGGTAGCATCTGTGCTACTGTGGCGGCGACGATTTCAGCTATCGTCTACGCGCCAGGCTCCTCAGCCTGTTCTCCCCGGGTTCTGCCACGACCACGTCCTCTTCCTGACATCTGAACAAGTGTGGATTACATTAAATACTGTGACACAATGACCTCATGGTCTTGGTTCAAACAATGGTATCGTCTTTGCAGACGTCAAGGGTGTCCGTTATCATTACCGGTTATTCCTAGTTAGGTTTCTAGTTCTCCGTTGTATAACGGTCTATAACCTAACTCGGTAATCACTACACTTGGCATTCTAATCATCAGAGCGAGACTTCGCTCTGATACCACTTTTTGTAACACCCCAACCGCTAATCCTTCCATTACCCTCTAATCATCCCCATAATTACCTTCCGCAGTGGAATACTTACTTACTCCCGGCGGGTGATACAGCGCCGTTAGCCATCCAAGACTAACAAGGCTACAATTACTTACAGTAACAGTCTGACGATTAGAATATACCAATACATATTACTTACCTTACAATGCCAAATACTTACTTACATTTGATTACCGAGTATCCAGACATATAAATTACATTCCAAGTCTATTCCAAAGAATTAAGAGTCTGTACATTTACTCTTTTCTATTCAATCACAATTCAATATCCAAAAAGGTGTACCACATGGTACACCGGCTACTCAAAAAGGCCTTAGCCGTGTACAACTCGGTACATCATCCCAATCTACTAACTATCCAAAAAGAATTATATCCGGTCCTTACTCTACCATCACGCCTCGCGGGTACCTGTAGAATAAAAACATTCCCCCTAGGGGGTCAGCTTACGCTGCATATGATAACCGCATACCCCGCGTACTAGCAAGGGTACGCCAACTATTTGGTCGAATACATGCGGTTCGTTTCATTCATACATACATGCATGCTTTATACAATACAATTCGATGCATTCATTACACGAGGCATACATACATTCAATACATGCAAGGAAGACATTACAAGTCGACCGTTCACACTTACCGAATACTCACCGCAATACGGAGATACATTTCCCCAATACACACATAAGGCTTGTTAGCTTCTTTACACACCCGGGTTAATCGGGTGATCAATACTCTTTTACTTAAGGTCAATGACTTACAATAGTCAAGACCGATACACATACAATACTTACTTCTTACTTACTTTTACCAAGTCAAGTCGGTATGACCTCCGGGCAGGGATTAACTACATCCCACCACCGGGCTTTAGGGTGGCCCACTAATCCAGGATGCTACCCATTCAAGGGATTTGGTCCATGGAAAAGATTACAGCCAGGATTCGGATCCAACCTCTTGTCTTTCCTTATCCTCACGCGTGGCCGAAACTATATCGGACTTCTACTCATTCCATTTTACTCATTACTCATGTTAGGAGTTAGCTTGTTAGGAATTAGTAGAAGTCATTACTTCCTTTCCATACATCAATACAATACACAAGTGCTCATCATGTACACATACACTTCATTCACATTCATTCATTTTATGAATTATACAAACTAAATGTTCAAGAGCATATAACAAGAACAATATAGTTCAAACACAATTAAGTGCAATATAAGTCCGATTTGTGTAATTATCTTATTGGTGATCACATAAGCACACAAATCGGGGTAACCAAGTTAGGATACAGGGCATGAAGAAATCATACCGTTCACCGTCGTATTCGTACTACCGGGTTCCTTCGATGTTCAACTATTTGATTCCTATACATACATGAAGTTGTATGATCAATGATCTTTTATTGATTCAACTTACTCCTAATGTATACTTGCTACTCCTTTACATTCATACTCGATTATGAAACCATTATTTTCCTTATTACTTCTTAAACTTGCTTCCTTACTCATTTACTTACTTTCTTACCATTATTACTTCTTTAATGGTGTATTACTACATACATATGCATATATGTGTATAGGCATATATATATATATATATACATACATATGATAACTATAATCATATAATAAAGGGAATTTTCATCAAATACCATTGAGTTTTTGCTTAATTCACGATATACTACTGTGTTTTTAAAATTACACAGGATAACACTAAGTTTTTATTTATTTCACCAGATAACATTCTGTCTCATTTTTTGCTAAATGTTCCATTAATATCCCTAGAAAAAAGACTAGACTACCCATATAAATAGTTAAACAAAAGTGGTGTCTTATGAAATTTATCAATATGACAAATCACTTTCAAGTTGTTAATTAATAACAGGGGCCGTTTAGTCATTTTTCTAGAATATTAATGGAATATTTAACAAAATAAGAGACAGAGTGTTATCTGATGAAATAAGTAAAAACTTAGTGTTATCCTGTGTAATTTTAAAAACACAGTGGTATATCGTGAATTAAGCAAAAACTTAGTGGTATTTCGTGAAATTTCCCTATAATAAAACATTTGTTTTTGTAAGTTTGGGTCGACCGACCCACCGACCGACCCAACCCTTGGGTCGGTCCATTCCAGTAAGTTTTTCGTTCTCTGAAATTCACCCGGCCGACCTAGAACTGTTCTGACCGACCCATATACCTCTGGGTCGGTCCATCCCAGTAGTTTCAGTCCCGTTGTCCAAGCTCGACCGACCCACCCGACCGACCCAACCACTGGGTCGGTCAAAGTCAGAACTTCAACAACCGGGAATTTTAACCCGACCGACTCACGGCTCCTGGGTCGGTCCGTTCCAGTGTCTTCATTTTTCGTTACTTAAGCCCCGACCGACCCACCGACCGATCCAGCCTCTGGGTCGGTCGGTAGCAGATTTTGCATACAGACCTTGTTTTCACTTCTGTTTCTTTCCCATTCCTTCCCCAATCTTTACCAATACATTCCCAACATGTTTACCACTCATTTTGATGCACTAAATCACATTAATTCATTCACCAAACCTATTACTCAATCCTAGATACACTTACACATTTTTCCTCATTTCCATTCAACTCTTGCATCAGTTTTCACTTCTCCTTTGCTACAGATTTTTAACTCTCTTCTACCTCTCAATACTTCCTCAACTTATGCCACTCCTAGCATTCTAAATACCTTAACTCACATCCTAGTTCCATCCCATTTACAAGCTCCTTTCCAAATTTGTTTCAAAACACTAAACTACTCCCTTCTACACTCTTCAAATACACCTAGTTACCACCTAGGCTACTTCCTCTTCTTAAACACTTAAGTCCTCTCATTCCTAGGTAAAATTGGACATAGTCTCCCCTATAATTTTCACTTTGCCCACACATTACTTTAGCTCACAATTTGCTCATTCACACAATCTGTTTATACAATGCATTATATCCATATTTCAACTCCACTACAACACCATAAAATTCCTGCACATATACATATACTACCCATGGTTTTTCCCAAGCTTTTAAACCTCATTTAAAAACTTCAAAACTGTTTTATTACCCTTCCTCATTACACTACAACATACCTACTACTCATTACTCAATACATTATCCATTTTTAATGCTCAAAAACTGTTACAATTCAATACACAAAACTAACTCAAGGTAAGGGTATTTACCTTGTCTTGCTAGTTTTTCTTTCTTTCCTTTCATTCTCTTCTTTTCCTCTTTCTTCTCCCTTGTTCTCGGTTTTGAATGGAGTTCACACTCCAATTCTACAACCCATATCAACATACACAACTACTTAGAAAACTACCTTTACTAATCTAGGGTTATGCTTGTTTAAAGTTTAACATGGAGCATTACCTTCCAACCAATGAGTGAGGTTCTTGACTAGCAAGAGAGTAGGATTCCTAGCCTAATGGAGGAGCCAAAATCGGCTGGAGCATGAAGAACAAGGCATTCAAAAACTGAAAATTCTCATAATGCAAACAAGGGCTAGAAATGATGGATTTTCGAATTTCTTTTTACCTCACAACATTAAGGTGAAGGAGGAGCTTCAAATTGTGGACTCAAATCTTCAAATGGCCTCCACCCATAAAAACGAAACTTGAGCTTTTGGATTTTTGAAAGGAGGAAAGTGTTCTCCTTTGCAAGGGGATTCCAATGGTACTAATTTTGTAATTTTTGGAGAAGGATTAAGGGGTTAACAAGAGGAGAGAAGGTGGAAGTTGAGTGAGCTCTTTCATTTCACCATGGCTGTCGCCCAAGGAAGAAGAGAATGCAGAGAGGAGGAAGGTGGGCGCATGAGTGAGGGAGTGTGGTAGGAGAGAGAGAGTTTTCTTTCTTTTCTTTACTTTATTTGTCTTTAGCAAATAAGAGAGAGTTAAGTGAGTGTGAGAGAGAGGGCCAAATCGGCCAGCCCATACACATACACACATTTTTTATTTTTATTTGCACCAGTGGACACATTAACTTTGTTTATTTACACTCTCACCCCACAACTTCCCGGTTGTTACAATTTTTACTAACCGGAACCCGTTTTCCGGAATTTTCTCGTTTAATTAATTTTATTGGTTCCCAACCTTTATTACTGTTTATTAATGACTATTGACCAAAATCGTTACGAGTCGATTTGACCCGCTTAAAGTCGTGTTTTTCTGGTTTCCTCGAAAAACGCGCTTTAAGGTTCGTTTATGCTTTTAACCCATTTTAAAGGTCTGTTTTCTTCGGGATTTGTTCCCTCATGTTTATTTAAGTGTAATTAAGCCTTTAAAAATATAATTAGCCTAATTAATCACTATTTTTAATTACAGGGTATTTCAATCTACCCCCCTTAAGGAACTTTGCCCTCAAAGTTGCTCAAGGTTTACGGTTTACTATTCTACTCATTTGGCAAGCCAATTGCCACAATGAACTTTACTACCACCTTACAAGGTGTTCACAATTCTTGCACTACAAGCATACACAATTCAAATACCATACACAATGCACAATTCAATTCACACATTCCACAATACACTTCACAATACCATTCACCATACTCTTCACATTGTCATTCGTGTCATATACCGTACAACACAAACACATTACTCATTACACATATACTATACACATACCATATTCATTGTACTACATACTGGATACTACTAGCACTACATGTGCCAACAAAATACAATTACAATACATACATACTATGCAATGCTAACCCGAAGGAATGCAAAAGCAAAAAGGCTCTACCCCCCTTAAAAGGGGTACGCCCCGTACCCTCTGTACTATACGGATACTAGACATCTAGTCTATAAATAGATTTGGGTACTTCGCCTTCATGGTGTCTTTTAATTCCCAAGTCGCTTCCTCGACATGGTGGTTAGACTACAAAACCTTCACCATTCGTACAGATTTATGGCGGGTGTCTCTTGTCTTTGTATCAAGGATTCGCAATGGAGTCTCGACATATCTCATCGTCGGCAAGCGCATTCTGAAATTTCTCTTGTAAACCTTTCATCTCACTTGAAGAAGAACACATTAGAGGATCACAGCCAATCAACTACATGTATTTCCTTTCTCTTCATTCTTAAATTTATTTCCTCTCTTAGTTTACACACTAGTTAGAACCCTAGATTGGAGCTAGATGTGTGGACATTCAATGGCAAATTGTAAGACCTGAAGTGTGATAACGGTGTTTTCTTCTGCATATTTTTTTCTGAAACGTTTCCTGTGATTTTGCTAGTTGTGCGAATGAACATCTTTTGTCCGAATCCACAGCTTCTGTGTTTTCTTCGTCTAACCTGCGGAAGGAATTGTAAAAGACCATCGTTAGGCAAGTGCTGCTATGAACTGTGCACCTCGACTCCAATTGCTCTTGTTATGCTTTTAAGGTCGCGTTCGGTGGTGACTTCCAATTTTTGACCCCGATTAATGTAGGGATTAATCCCCTAGCAAATCGCAGTAAATCGCTGAGGTTAATGTGCAATATCAAATTTGGTGTTCGGCGGAGGCGATTGCTGAAGTGTATTGTTTTTTACCTAAAAGACAAGTATACCCTGGTATTCCCCAACAACCTGCATCTTCGTCTTCTACATTTGCCTCCTACAACGACGCATAGAAATTGAACATAACACTACGAGAGCAGAGTGGCCCTGTAGATGCTCAATTCAGAGAATGAATTTTTGTAAAAATAAAAATAGAATTGTAGCTGTGTTCCAATCTGCTTGACTTGAGAAGAAAGAAAACAAGCTGTGCTCACTGTGGAAGCAAAACTCCAGAAATTGAACATTTGCAACATGCCGTCATCACCAAGAGTATGCTACTTCCATTAACTTCCTCTTTTCTTCACTAATACATGTTTATTCGTTAAACATTTCATTACAATATTTTGTGCTACTCATAATTGGTGATTATTTTCCTTCAATGTAGTCGTACTACATTTCCCGGATAGGGTTTTCGCTATCAATTTGGGGACGGTGGTAAGTGAGAGTGCAGTCAACGTAATGTTCCAGACATAGGAGGGTAGATGAGTAATTTCCGCTAATAGAAATCTACAACAATCGCGAATTGGATTCTGAACGCAGGTTTTCCTGCGTTATGATAAAGGTGGCAAAACAGATTAATGTACCGCTTTTTGTCTAGGCTTTTCCCATAATCGCTGGCTGTATATTGTGACGATTTGTGAAAAACTGGCTATTCGCAGCGAGCGAACGGACCCTAAGAAACCAAATATTGGGTAACCTGCGGAAGATTGGCTGCCATTGCAAAACCACGCCGTTGTGCATGTCGGCACACAGTGGTTATTTCCGATCTCTTTTCAATTGGTTCAGTGGTGTCAATCATAGTTAAATTTATTATATTCTCTTTGCTTGTATTTTTCTGGCGCACTCCTCAACGTTCAGAGATTTTCACTGAAATAAAAGATGGGTATGAGTCTGGTGTTAGTACGGTTACAGCAATGCAATTCATTTATGATGGTGCAGTGGAGGAAGGCCGATCACCAATTGCTCATATATCTGATGACGTGATTCATCAACCAATTTTTTCTGTTCCAATTCTAGCCGAGCTGTTATAGCTCAAACCCAGCATGAGTGCTTATCTGAAAATGTAGGCCTGTATACTAACGCAAGGAATGGATGTTTGTGCTATGCAAACCGATTCTCTGTTTGTTATATACGCTAAAAGTCTCTAGACCTCAAAACTTTGAAATAATATATTTTGTGCTATGTTTATACAGCATTTTAGGCCTCCATAAATTGCCACTTAAATTATGATTTTCATCTGTGCAGAAACCGTGTTTAACCTCAGCAGCTTTCCCCAACTAGCTGGTGTGAATTATCTAGTAGTACGGCATGGATTTGCAGAGGTGATGAATGTGACATCAATCAGAAAATAACTTCTGCTTGTGTACACGGCTTTAATACGGCCAGTTTAATTTCTGCAGGCTGTTGTTTGTGGTCTCTACCGAAATGAAAAATACACTTTCCACTACAGTGATGAGGAAATCCTGCACGAAACAGCTGAAGTATGTTTGCGTACTTTCCAAACTTTTGATTGCAAATAATTTCTTGAACTAGCTTTCTGGAGCTATATGAGTTCATGGAGATAAAAAGCTGAAACAGGATGAAGCAAGACTAAGTATATGAAATAATATATTTTGAGCTCCACATTATTGTAAGGCTATTTGGCCGGAACTTATCAAAAGAAAAAAAAATCCGGTATCATCAACAAAAAATAAACACATGTTTATCTTTTTTCTAGTAAAAGTTACTCCACTTATAGGAGGTCCTCTCTGATGTTCCAATAAGTGAGAGGCAAAGGGAAAGCAACCTTGGCGGTCCACTGAAACTTCTAAATGTCCAAGTATCTCTCCGGGTATAGAATCTTGTTTTTTTTATTATATCTTTGTTACATATTTCCTCTCGGTTGTCATTACAGTTACCACACCAAGGGAATGAGGTCCCTTTATCCATTGTTATGATATCAGACCGTGATTGGTTTCTTGAAGGTGTGATTATCTGTGGTTTATAAGTTCATTAAGCAGAAGATGTTTTTGAAATTAAACTATTTTAACCGCAGATCCATCCGGAGCTGACAAGCAGGTGTCCTACTGTCTTTTCCTTACTGAAATCATTTGTAATAAACTTGGAATAAAGGTGTGCAGCTAAATTGCTCCTGATTATGGATCATTCCTTTACTAAATCTAGATTTTGCTTGCTAAAATATTTACACTGATGAAGTCCTTCATGGTGGATTCAGGTGCAAAACCTTGTTGCTGAAGTCGTTGACTCCAAACTTGGCAAACAAGTAACTATTCTTCTTCCCAAAAGCTATGATTCTGTCAAGGCCAAGCTGTCACCATACTTTGTTCTTAATTTCATGAGTTCTTGCTTTGAACCTTGCAGATTGCAAAAATAAAATCCTCACCTACATTGCTGCCGAGGAAGTGATGAGCCTTGTTACAGCGCATGGTTTGCATTTAAGTCACATTTCTTCTTGTTGCTACTCTTGATGCGCCTAGCAGTATATTTTTCACCTCATACTGGTTTTTCTTGAAGTGAAATCTCTCCTTTTTCGTATGCGTGCAGTTGCAGAAAACCATGAGCTGAATGAAGTATGGAAGGACATTCTGAATGATGAAGGCGATGAGATTTATGTTAAGGTACATGATTTCTTCACCAAAAAGGGCATGTTAGAATCAAGAATTTGTGGGTAAATATAGACGAGTAGGAAGTGTTAACTCATTTGTTGCTGGCCATTGCAGCCTATTAATTTGTACATGAGAGGGAGAAAATCCATCGTTTTATGAGCGGTCCGAGAGAGCATACCTACGTCACGAAGTGGCCATAGGTTATGTTAGGAATAACAAGAAGGTATGTACAATGTTTCTTTGTTTATTCTTTTGCATTTCTCCATTTAGATTATTACCTTGAATGAGCGACCAACAAAATTTTCGCCCACTTATCGGATGTTCTAGTTTATGATGTAGACGATAAACCCAAATCCAAAAACAGAGCCTATGAACTTGGAAATGTCTGATTTCCTAATTGTGATTTCTGAGCTGGAAGGAGAACAACCTATAATCACCGATTGAATTTCGCATTTCTGGCATTTTGCTTTATCGTTTAACCAAACTCTGATTTTCAGAGGAGCTGTAGTTGTGAATTTAACTCTTTTCTCAGGACGCTTGGACTTTTTCTTTACTAGAAATTATTATTATTACTCATATTGTTTAAATAATCACCGACTGAACTCATCATTTCTGGCACACTACATCAATTGCATCAGGTCTGTCCTTTATTGCCTTTATAAGTGTGAATGTACTTTCTATTAGTTTCTACAGGCACACTACATCAATTGCATCATGGAACCATGGTATTCCAGTTGTTGTAGTCGGACATCACTTTGGAAATGCAAGTTGAATGGCTCCGAATTCACAGTAAATTGCTTATACTATTTTCCTTCTTTCCTTTTTAAACTGTTAGTTTCTGCTATTCGATGACTTGATTTGGTGTCTGACATAATTTAAATATAATCTAGTAACCTATGAGAAAAAGCAGATTAGTCTCTAATTCAGTGTAAAGACCAGGTTGATATATAAATTGATTGCTGAATTTAGTGAAACTGCTCTATAAACAGAAGTTTGACTGCAATTTTCAATTGGTCCATTATGTCTGATTTTGTTGAGATAGTAGTTGAGTGATGTTGGACAAGTTTGTTCGATGTAAAAGCATCAATACACTTAAATAAAGTACTTGTAGATGTTCCTTTTGCTTATAGAAGGATTGCATTTTGGAACTTTGGAAGACTTATAGTAGTTTATGAATGGTTAAAAAACAATCATGTTTAATGTTTACATTTCTGTTCCGCAGCAATAATGCTTGGCAATGATGATGAGGAGGACAAAGGTTATGCAATGATCAAGTTTATCTCTCATAAGAAACCATCAAGAAGTGAAAGCAACCAGCAAGCACTTCACAATTTAAGTTCATTTTGCTTCTATATGTAGTAGACACCCTATGTATTAGACATCAAATTCTAATTAAGCTAGCATAAGTAACATTATTTATGAAAAGTTGTATGACAGATTGAAAATGTTTTTTAAACCTTGGGTTTATACTATTGTTGAAAATAATAAATAATTTCTTTGAATTATCTTTTTTAATTTCCATGTTTATTAATATATTTTTGTCGTAGGAACCTATATATAGAAATATTAATTGATAATATAATTGGATTATTAATTTAAATATATAATTATGGTTAAATTAATTTTTTTTTCAAAGAAGAAGATCAATTAGGGCATCTATTTTTTCCCTAAATATAGCATCAAATAGAGCAAGTAATTGTAGTTGCACTGTATATTCATAATTGAAGATCATCAAAATAGGGCAATACATTTGTTTTGCTCCTATTGTTCAACATCTGATAGTGCATATTTTTAATATTGCCCTATTTGTGTTATAGATGGGTGTACAAATAGGGGGCAATATACTTGATGCACCATTTGTTCTTCACCAAATGGGGAATTTTTTTTCTGTCGCACTATTTGTTAAGTACATAACAGTGCAATTACTAAAAAGTTGCTCTATTAGGTATGTACAAATAGTGCAACCTTTCAGAAGCGCACTATTAGTTAGTCATCAAACTCTACGGTACTAGGAAATCAAATCGGGCAATATGTTTACTCGCTCCCTTTGATGTTTATCAAACAGAGCATAACATATATCTTGCACTAATTGATTGCTATCTATTAGTGCAATCTTATTTTGCCCTACTTGTATTTCATCAATTGGTGCAACATTTTTTGCACTAATAGGGTATCACAAATAGGGCAAGCCTAAAATTTACACCAAAGAGATTACGGTAGCGAATCAATTGGGTGCAATATTAATCTTGCACCAAATATACTGTTAGAGCAAAATTTCGATCTATTAGTGCAACTTTTGTTGCCCCAATTGAGCTTATATGTTGTTGTGATTTAGGATTTAAATAGCTTACACATCACATATGTATCCACTGTATTCTTCACATTACCGTCACCTTAAACCATACATATAGATCTTATATTTTTGGTTCTGTTGCAGATTTATGTACATCATTTTTTTCCACGCATTACATGTTTTTAACAGAATGCTTATCATACAATATATTACCAGTTTTACTCTACATCATATACAAGGCAGTATGTGGGATATACCTTGATATGTATTCGGAGGTTTCCAGCAACTTTCAGCCTCTTCAAAACTGGAACTCCCACGGTACTGCACAGGTACGTGGGTTGTTAATTTTTTTTGTTTGTTTATTATAAGCTTAATACTACAATAGTCATTAAGATATATATGAAGGTTAGTGATTTACCTCGTTGACTTGAGGTCTCTCTTCTGTAATTAGCTACTGCAGTCACGGTAGTTTAAGGATGGAACAGCCCAAGTTTGGCAGCTTATATGTACAGAAGTGAAAGCTGGATTAGTAATTACCTTAGGTACATATCTTAGGGAGGATTTTTAAGTCTTAAAAGGGGTCATTACCATGGCATTTGGAGGCTTAGCAGACAGAGCTCTCAGCTGCCTATAACAAGAGGAGCATGCTCAGGTTTGTGCAGAATAATGGTAAGGAAGTTAACGTTTTTAAACAGCCATGTAATGGCTTGATCCTTACCGTAGTTTTAGGATCTCTTTCAAGAGAACCTTGTGGCAGTCCTTGGAGGGATTTTTTTTCCATTTCTTTCTGCTCTGTTCGGTTGTTTAGACAAGGAGAAAGCCTCAGATTTTTTTGCAGAACACAAGGGAAGATTTCGGTTTCTGTAGAGCACAAAAACATATTTGCTCACCTTATTTTTGAGCTGGTTTTGCTCTCTCGTTCCAGCTTCTTGATGGCGTGCTCCTCTGGTTCAATGCAGGACTGAATTCAGTCTTGTTCTTGCTGCTAACTCCTTTCTTGTTGTTGCAGCTTCAAGTGGCCCTTGTCTGTGGGTTTGATCTCGGTTTTCCACGAAGGAAACGGGGGAAGTAGTTAATGTATGCAAGATGAGTAGTCTCTGGTGTTGGGAGAACGGTAAAATCACCAAGCTCCCGTGTCTGTTTATTGGTTCTATATGCTACCGAGAGCAGGAGGAAAGTATGGGATTTTACTGCAGTGGATTGGAGGCCTTTACGTAGAGGAATGGAGGTGGAAATGGTGAGCTGTTGCTGTTTGTTGTTAATCACTTAGGCTGGTTCTGGTTGTTGTATTTAATAGCTGGAACAGGGGTGTTCTACATTCAGATGGAGCAGGAAAAATTGCTGCTGTTCTGTCAACCGTGGCAGTGGAGGAAGGAAAGAAATAAGAAACTTGTTGTTCTGTCTACCATGGCAGTGGAGGAAGGAAAGAAATAAGAAGCTTGCTGTTGCAGGCTGGGCTATTTATTACGGTTGAAAAAAAAAAGGATTACTGAGAGAGAAGGAGCCTTCCGGTTGAACATGGGCAAGTTGTAAAAATTGCCATGCGTGAGTATTTGAAGGGAAAGAAAAGTCTTCCAATGTAGCTAGCTAGTAGAATAGGTGGTACTTATCTCTTCTTTTCTCCTAGATTGCTTTTGGGTGTCCTATTTTCGTGTGCTAAAATTGCTGGAGTTTGGAGACAATTAACTTTGTGGTGGAATATTCCTTTCTCGTTCCCGATTGTGGTGAGGGCAATTTACCAAGCTTGGTTTGATATTGCGATACAAGGAAAGGCAAAGAGAATGTGGAAGTCTACATTTTGCTACGGTGTATATTACATGTGGATGCAACGAAATGGTGTGATCTTCAAAGGCGAATCCCTTGATGTTTCTAAAGTGGTAATGCAAACTAAGATAGGGGTATGGAGATGGACTAAATAATGGTGGAAAGATTTTCCCTTGACTTGCGGTTTTTTTCTTGGAGTAAAGTCACTTAAGGATTTTGTGTAATGTGAGAGTCTTGAGAGTAAGGTTGAATGTTATAGCTTCTAGCGCTTTCGTTGTTTCATGTATTTGGATTTATAGGTTGTATTTGGATGTGGAGGGTACTCTTTTTCCTCTTTAGGCTTTTTACCATTGGGTTTTGCTTAGAGAGATTTTAATGAGGCCCAACAATTCCCATCCACCTGAGTAATCAGGCTTTTTTATTAATATAAGGCGTAAGCCCAAATTATCAAAAAAAAAAAAAACCTATGTGCACAACCGGCTGGAATGGAAAGGAGATGGGTCTTGCCAGCCGGATTTTTCCAAGGAAAGGTGATGTTACTTTGGGTTGTACTTTTATACTTTTTTATCCTCTTACTCATGCTTTGTTTCTTATTTTTCCATGTAACAGCCGGATGTCTCTAGGAAGGTGGAAAGAATCGCTGATGCAAGAGGGGGAAGAAGGAATAAGATGAGGTAAGGTACTATGTACTTGTTGTACTAAATTGTTTCTTTTATATATGTAAGTCTAGTCTTCTCTTCTATATGACAACCGAGGATGAGGTAAAGTTTGGAGGGAAATCGATTTGTTTATGGTGAATCGGAGAAGATGGGAGGAAATTGGGGGGTAAGTACAAGATAGTTATTATTATATGTTAATAGGTGTACTTGTTTCTTTTTGATCATTTATTATTATTATTTTTTTCCTCCCTCTTTCCATATAGAAAATCGGCTAAGGAAGGAAGGAGTTTTAAATTTTCATCTCCTAATATTGTGGCACCAATTGCATATATATATATATATGACTATATTTATGTGTTACATGGCTCTGTTGGGTATGACTGTTTTGGCAGCATAAATGCAGCATATTTGGCAGCAGGAATGCGCTGGCATAAATGCAGTATATTTGCTGGCAGGAATGTGCTGGCATAAATGCAGCTGTTTTGAAAACTGTTGTTTGGCAGTGCAACATATATGCAGCATGTTTGGTCAAGTTAGTTATATGTAGTGTGTTTTCCGTTTTCGTATTACAATTATAATTTATTATGTTACACTACGTAACTTTATTTTGTTAGTAAAAATAAATAAAAAAATCACAAACAATAAAATTTTTATTTCTATTATTTAAGCAAAACTTGTAACTCCTAAAAAATATATTTTTATTATCTAAATTTTATAATTCTTACAAATATAAAAGCGTAAAAAAAGAGAAAAAGTGTTTCAAATTTTCTGTAATGTTATGTGAATTTATTTAGTGAAATTATAACTTTTAATAATATATAATATTTTTGTAACTTTGTATGTTAATAAATTTATATGCATTCATATTTCTATATACTATTTTAATATTTTAATTTATATATCAACAAGTGTGTATATTTATTCGTTTTTTTAATTTTATTAATCTATGTGGTATTACAAATAATATATTATAGATTTGTATTATAAATGTGATTTTTTGTAAATTTGGCTAAAGATGTAGTACTATTTTTTATAAATTATTTAAAGCATTATGTAATTTGTAATAAATAAAGTAACTTGTAAAAAATTCTTTTTTTTAAATCAGTAGTCACAGTAATTGTAATATGAAGTGAGAAAGAAACGGAAGTGAAAGCACGAAAACGAAAAAGTAGCATTTGTTGCGGACATTTATGCTGACATTTATACTCCTTCAAATATTTCTCTACAGCGATCTCTCGAAGGTAGAGATGTCAATGGATCGGGTTCGGGTCGGGTGAAGCATCACCCGCATCCGTCACCCGGATATATCATCTATCATCCGTCCATCCGTCACCCATTTATTTCTCATACATCATCCGTCCATCCGTCATCCACGGGTGATTCGGGTGGATCGGATGATAATCGGATGAAACCTTTTCTATATCATAAACAATAAAAAAATTTAGTATGGTAATGAATATCAATTTATTTGTATTCGTAAAAGTAAAATTTCCCTATATTTTAAGAATCTTCACTCCGATATACTAAATATATTCTATTAATATCAATAAGAAAATATAATCAAGTTGTGTGTTGTATGAGAGAAAATAAAAATAGACAATAGATTATAAGTCTAAAGCTACTTTTTAAGTACTTTTAAAATTTCTTTCAGGTCTGTTTGGTTAATTGAAAATAAAACAAGGTATAACTTTAAACGGATGATGGATCGGGTGATAAACGAATGATGGATCGGGTGACGGATGAAAAAGTTTCATCCGTCACCCGGTCATTGATAAGCCTCAGACTTATCATGTTTTAGTATATATAATTATAAGATTATTAGCCAAATTAAGGTTAGAATAATTAATATTTGTGCTATATTATGTGTTAAGTCTATTATTTGTTCAGATTAATGTTTTTTATGTTTTTCCATGCAAGGAAACATTTCTGACCAAACTGCCGGAAATTTGGCCGGACTATATGCACGGCACAAACGTGGAGCAGAAAAGGATGCTATGCCGGGTATGTTGTCGGGTAACTTATATCCGGCACATATGGAAAGTCGCCTCGGTTGACCAGACGATGGCAGTTAATGACCGTTGCCAAACTAACTTATGCCGGGTATGATGCCGAACATATTGTGTCCGGCACAGGTACGTTTTCGCCCAGATTCGGCGGTTTCGACCGTTAGCAGTTGGGCACGTGTTTAATATATGCCGGATGACATTAACCCGGCACTCCACCCGGCAAGAGAAGAATGTGATGCCTATAAATAGGACGAGGGGCTACACTTTTCAACACATTTCAACATACCAAATTCACGCCATTCACTTCTATATTTCCGCCCACTCCATTGTTGGTGTCCAAGGAATCTCTACGAATCCATCCATGCAGAAGAAAGAAGATTTCCTTGTCGAGTTAAGGCTATGAACATCTCCTTCTCCCCCTTGTATTTCTTCCTTATTTGGAGTGGATGGTGAAGTAGAGATCCTTGTTAGTTCATTGGTTAGGGATGAATTTTCTTGTAAAACTCTTATGATCATTTATGGAATTTTCAAGTTCTTAACGGAGGTTTCTAGTCTTCATGCAAGTTGAATGAGTCAGCCACTTATTCGCTTATCTCTAAGTCCTATTTAAGGCTTTCAAAGCAAGAGTAGGATAGATTAGGATCTCGGTAATCTTTAATATTGTTGTTCTGAAAAGTGGACAACAAATGCTAAGGTTTTGGATTAATCTCTAATTTCCCCATTATTCTGGTTGTATTCGTGGCATTGGCTATGCACGATGCAAGTATGGATATTGAGTTCTTTAATTCAGATCTGATTCTGGAAGTGGTATTTACGAAATGAAGGATGCCGGATGGAATACCGGATATAAGTTGCCCGGCATGTTCAATGGCCTTGACTAGGCCTGGTAGCGAAAGCCCGGCCTGTCACCCGGTATATTCATTTTACGAGAAACAAATCCTCTTTGAGACTTGCCACCCTTGATTATTGGTCATACGATGCGTTTGCATTGATATATTTCCAAATAAAAGTTAATTTATTAATTAGTCATTTAGTTTAGAATCACATTTACTTTTTCCCCCTTTTTATTATAGAATAGGCTTTTGCCCGGATTAGGACTAGTTTTCTATAAGTCCCTTGGGTTCGATACTCTCGGTCGTAATATACTTACACTATACTCCGACCGGGTTTTATTTGCTACCCGTAGTAGAGTTGTAGGTTTATTTAGGTTTGGTTTATTATTTCATTCTTTTTATGTATATAGTTTTTCCTACAATTTTCTAGTTAGCAGTCACCCGATCCGCCATCCATTTATTTCGGGTTTTCATCCGTTTATTAAATCGGGTGGATCGGGTTAGCGAGTATCCATTTAAAATTTTCATCCCTACTCGAAGGTCTTCAGTGGCCAATGGGTCTAGTATCAACACGCATGAGGTGTCGATACACAACACCATCAACATCCAATGATTGCTACCACAGGTAAAACAAAGAATGTTTAGTAGAACAATATTTTTAATTTATCACATAATGTAATTAGGAAGCAAAAAAATCCAGTTATTGTGTACTTACATCTGATGATATGGGATCAGCAAATATTTGCTTCTTCTTCGCATCGCAGTACAAAATCCATGTCTCACGTGCTGTGCACATCCTTGCTCATCCAATGCGGCCTGATCTGCTGACATCAATTGCGGACACAAGAAAGAGATGGCAAATAATCTCTTGCTCGCTAGCAGTCTACTAGTCAAACACCTAAACAACATATTTTCATAAGATATGTTAAATAGCTTAAAAAATGAAAGATAATTTAATAATTTAAAAGATACTTACACACAAAAGGCCTGAATCATAGATATGTTAAGCAGGTCTCCCATCAAAAATTCTCTTAGATCGCTCACGGTAATCATCAGATCTCTGGGCTCAGGGGAGTGGAAAACATGCTTAGACACTTTCATGTTGAAGTTGGTGACAGACTGCGGCCTCGTCATGAAAAAGTCATACAACATTTTTTGTTTGACTGTCAACTTCTTCAGATACTTGGGTGTCAGAATGGGGGATCTCCAAGGAGTCATATCAAAAGGTTTCACCACTTCCTTTCTCACACTCTGACTCTCCTCATTTGATTTCACAACTTCCTTCCCGTTATCCACTTTCCTCTTCTTAACCGGTCTTAATTCCTTATCAATCTAATAGTATACAAAATTTAAATAATAAACATATCAATCAACAATCAAGTTAAAAACTAAACAGTAAGCATGTAAATAGTTTACCTTGTCACTGACATCAATGAGAGAATATGGCCATGGAACAACTGAAGATTGTGCTTCACCTATTTTACTCCACTGATTCCACTCCAACGGAAGCGGAGAGTCCTCATGGCCTCGCACAATGTCATCTACCATCACACGAGCGTGAAAGGGTGGGATGGGCTTGAAATGTACTATACTGTTCGGTCCGGTCGGTAAAACCCGTCCGAATGCAACATGCACAGTCTCACCATCCAAACCTTGAAACAGATGGCATGATTTAGCCACCTACATCAACTCACAACAGTAAGCAAGGTAATAAAATTATATTGTTTTAAAAGTAAAGTTAAAATAACTAAGGAGGAAAAAAGAACAAACTGAAAGGTTTTGATAAGGAAATGTGTCTCTGGTAGAAGAAGAAGGTGCAGGATGATCGACCATCGGAGTATCCGCCGTCGTGGTAGGAGCAGACGTCGGTGTAGGATCATCGACCATCAGAGTATCCGCCGTCGTGGTAGGAACAGACGTCGGTCTAGCAGTAGGTGCCGGTGTAGGAGACGCGGTCACTGTCGATGTATCCGCCGTCGCGGTAGGAGCAGACACCGGTGTAGGAGTATGCACCTGGCCTAATACTAAAGCCTCAAGTCTTCGCAGGCGCTCCTCGTAGGCTTGACGCTCCTCAGCGTGACGTCTTTCCGACTCCTCCAACCGGTCGTGCACCCGTTCATCCACCATTCTCTCTATCATTTCAGCCTGTGATACTCTCGATCGAGACGTAGAAAACACGTCTTTTTGGCGAACTTCCCCTCCAAGCCCCCGCACTCACCCTGGATGATCCTTTTGCCCAAGGGCCTTATTCAGTGGATCATCCTGAGACGGAGGGGCCGGAACCATCTCCCATCGCTCAGTAGATCCAGACTATTTTAAATTACATAAATATTAGAAATGAAGTTACTAATTAGTAAACAACAACTTTCAAAAATATATACTCACAATCTTTGAAGCCAACTCAGCAGTTTCGCTCTGCGGGAACACATATACTCCCTCATCATTTTTCTTCATGCGACCCAGCATAAATGTCTGCACCCTACTTGCATCGTCAACATTATCAATAACTGACTGAGTGCCGTCTTCATTAGTTTTCGTCAGTAAGCCCTCGCTCTTCCACTTCTCCAACCGCCCCGTATATCCAGCTCGCCCCATGAAGTGCTTATATATATTCTTCGCCCGGTTATGTCTCGCTTGTTCTTGACGTAACTATTACAAAATTTGTATATTTGTATGTTATACATAATAAAAAAACATTTGTTAAATTTTGTTCCTTAAATAATTAAGAAAAAATAATTGTAAAAGTACCTTAAACTCTTCAGTCTGACGATGGTCGTAGAATATCTTCCAATCCTCCTCCGTGATCATACCATCATACACTACCCACGGCGGTGACCTCTTGGAGCCCGGTTTGGTAATCCAACCATCTACCAACCGATGCTTGAATAGTCACAGCGATGTCGCTAGAAGTGATTCAATCTTCGTCCGAAGTTCATCCGCGACTTTGTACTTCTTCTGCACCATCTGTCACATGATGTCTTTGTCTGCCTTTTCTTGATGCTTCCAATCCTTATTAATCGAGCAATGGGATATTACCATCAATCCCAAGTAAGAAGCAAACTGCTGCTTCGACCCACCAGAATGTCGGAGGTACTTGTCCCAGATCAAATCGATGGGAGAATCCTTCTTCACCTTCAACCCACGGGTCGGTCCACGTCCCTTCCGAGGGTTTTGCGAAGTAGATGCAGCTGGTGGTTCTTCAGTAGGGACGTCATCGTCAATATCATCCAACCCCAACAGTAAGTCCTCTTCGACTCTATCGTCAGGATCCATAATCTGAAAAATAATCAATAATTAACAAGGTTAATACGAACATCTACTGAATCAAATATTGAAACATGACAAAAATGAAATAATATAATATTGTCAACCAAACTTACAAAATAACATTTCATCGTTCAATCCACAATCCTTCATTGTGGCCGGACCTTCGATATTCAAAATTAGTTACATTATCTACCTCCATCGGCAACCGAATAGGTACATCTGTTTCATCTTCACAGTCGTATTCATCCTCATCAACAATATTATCAATCCCAACTATCGATCTTTTACTCTGCATTACAATAGACCATCTGGGATTAGACTGATCACGACAGTAGAATACTTGTTTTGCCTTTGATGCAACAATAAAGGGTTCATCAGTAGGAGCCGCTGTCGTTAAATCAACTAGCTTGATACCATGATCCTCCTCACGATATCCCTGTTTGTTGTCCACCCATTTGCAATGAAATACGCAAGTTTCATAACTAGTGTAATTCAAGACCCAGATATCCTCAACACCATAATATTCGTTCTTCAGTGTATTACGACTTGTTCCTGTGAAAATGTCTTGTGAAGCGATAAGATGCACACCACTGTTCTGGTTTGTCGATTTACAATCTTGACGTTCAGTGTAAAAAGAAAATCCATTTACATCATATCCTTCATAAGACAACACATCGAGATTTGGACCAAGTGCCAACAACTGGATCATTTCATCCATGTTCCTTGAATCTTCATACAACACCTTCTGTCTGAACCACTTAACAAATGTTGCATTCTGCTCTTTTTTTAATTTGGCATTACTCATCGTTGGGTGTTTTGTTTTGAGGTAGGCTAGGTGTGCATCGAAATACGGTTCAACAACTTCAGAATGATTCAACACAACCAGATGTGCCTTGTTCAATGTATCAATATCAACTCTGCATAATTTTTTCCCACAGGTACCAACCCCTTTAAGCCTGCCATCATGTCTTGCTTTGGTAATCCAATAACATCAACACCGTGTAAGTAGTGAGTGCAGAAGTCAACTACCTCCTCTGTTACTGTCCCTTCAATTATGCTTCCCTCTGGACGCCGACGGTTTTTCATTTTCTTTTTCAGTATACCCATATATCTCTCAAACGGATACATGTATCGAAGGTATAACGGACCACAATGTTTGATCTCTCTAACAAGATGAACAAGTAGATGCACCATAATATCAAAAAACGAAGGAGGAAAATACATTTCCAACTGACACATGGTGATCACAAGGTCATTCTGTAGTTTATCCAGCGTCTCCACATCAAGCACTTTACACGAAATTCCTTTGAAGAAAACACATAAATTTGTAATAGTTTTCCTGACATCAGCTGGAAGGATCCCACGGATTGCAACCGGAAGTAAGTGCTGCATCAGCACATGATAGTCGTGAGACTTCATCCCTACCAATTTAAGATCAGACATTGATACCAAACTTGATATGTTCGATGAGTAACCGGATGGCACTTTAATATGACGAAGAGAACTACAAAAACTTATTTTCTCTTCTTTGGATAATGTATGACAAGCGGGAGGCAAGAATGTTCTTTTCCCTCTTTGTTGTGGCGCGAGTTCTTCTCGTATACCCAATTCAACCAGATCTTTTCTACCCTTTAAATGGTCTTTTGTCTTTCCTTTCACGTTTAGTAGTGTCGCAGATACACTTTCACCAATGTTTTTCTCCACGTGCATAGCATCAATGCAATGTCTCACCTCTAAATGTTGCCAATATTCAAGTTCCCAAAATATTGATTTTTTCTTCCAGATGCTCTTTTCAGTGGCTTTAATTGGTGGACCGAAGTTGTTCACAACATTCTTCAACTGATTGTAAGTCTCAGCAGCAGATAGTGGTGGTCGTGCGACTGCATGATCCGTTTTTCCATCAAACTCTTTTGTCATCTTACGGTATTTGTGACCTTTCGGGAGGAATTTCCGATGGCCCATGTACACATTTTTTCCACTGTGTTTTAACCGTATACTGCAAGTTCTATCTCCACATATAGGGCACGCTAGAGCTCCTTTAATTGTGTATCCCGAGAGGTGTATGCAGGGAAATCATTGATTGTACAAAACAACATAGCCCGGAGCGTGAAGTTTTCCATACCGTATGAATCATACATTGTCGCACCTTCATTCCACAACAATTGTAAATCGTCAATAAGTGGTTGCAAAAACACATCAATTTTGTTTCCCGGTTATTTTGGACCCGATATCAACAGAGAGAGGAGAATATGTCTGGGTTTCATACACAACCATGGCGGCAGATTGTATATTGTCAATAAAACAGGCCAAGTACTGTGTATACTGCTCAAAGTGCCATAAGGGTTCATCCCATCAGTGCATAAACCAAGTCTTAAGTTCCTTGGGTCTGTACCGAATTGAGGGTATATTCTGTCAATGTTTCTCCATTGTGATGAATCGGCTGGATGTCTCAATTTACCATCATCCTTTCTATGGGTAGCATGCCATCGGAGGTTCTCAGCATCTTTCTGAACTGCAAACAAACGTTTGAATCGGGGAATTATCGGTAGATACCACAACACCTTCGAGAGAACCCACTTTAGTGCTTATGTGGTTTCTGTCACCCTTTTTTACATAGCGTGATTCCCCACATTCAGAGCAATGGTCATCCAACTCATTCTCCTTCCAGTACAACATACACCCATTTGGACAAGCATGTATTTTTTTATATTCCATACCCATCGGACACATTAACTTCTTTGCTTCATAAGTTGTTGTGGGTATCACATTGTCCTTTGGTAGTACATCCTTCAGCAGTTGTAAAAGATCTGTAAAACTGACATCACTCCATCCATGTCTCGCCTTCAGATTGAATAGTTTTAGGACAACGCTCAATTTGTTTTGTTTTGCGTATCACATCCACTGTACAACGGTTCCTTTGATGCTTGCATCAGATTTTCGAATGTTTTGGGTTTGTTGGAAAAATGTTGTTCAACATCTTCCATCATGCATTAAGGTCCTCCTGATCATCTGAATCACTAACTAGTGAATCATCTTGAGTATCCCCAAAATCGTGTGAAGCATCCATTTCTGATTGTTCTGCAACGACGTTATCAGCACATTCAAACACTTGTACTGAATGTTGACCATATTGTTATGGCTTCATAATCTTCTGTAAACCCTCTGCGAATCAGATGATCCTTAATCTTGTCCACACCTCGATATTTGAAGTCGTTCTTGCAATCGACACAAGGAAATCGAATATATCCCTTGGTTTAAGATTGTCAACAAGGACTTTGCAAAATTTATTGACCCCTTCTAGGTACTTGATGTCCAATCTATCACTGTACATCACTGAGCGCTCCATCTCCTTTTTCAACACACACCAGATGTCGTGAACTCGTTCCATTGATATCCTCTTTTTTTATTTACAGATTTAACAACGTAAACCTATCCAATCACCTTCGATCTCACCTAGGAACAAGTTAATAATATACAGTAGTTCAGTGATAATTTCGGCAGCATTACCCTACAGTTCTCCTAGTGTAGATATATATATATGAATCGTTTCAATTCACATATATATATGTACACTAGAAGAACACTAGGGTAATGCTGCTGAAATTATCACTGAACTACTATATTATTAACTCATTCACAACCTAGATGGTGAGATCAAAGGTCATTGGACAGTCCCAACAGGGACTATCTAAGACATACCTCTATCAGGTAAATCTCAGACAGGTAATTCTATGTTTGAATTGATTTTCCATTGTTTAATAGAAAAACAAAAATAAATTGAAACATTTTAAATACCAACCTGATGAGTACTGGATGGTCAGCGCGAACAGCACAAGATAGAGAAGAGACAAGTAGACAATCCGACCGTGTGTAGTGAGACACGTATTCAATGAAATTAGAATATAAGGTTTTAATTTGAAAAAAATATGAATTGAACAAATAAACAAATGAAGATATTTTGAATAAACCATGTTATTGAAACATTTTTAAAAAACTAACCTAATGAGTAGGGATGATCAAGTCACAAATGGGAAGGAGAGATGGATTGTTCAACCGTAGAAACACCTATTCAATAAAATTAAAATAAGGTTAAATTCTGGAAAAAAATTGGCATGACCTCTGCGTATTTTTAGATACTCCACATTGTTTTAAGACAGAAACAAACATAGTAGCATCAACATTAATTCTCAGCAAACCATACGAATTATTATCAGACAAACAAATATGCATATAGTAAATGTATATATATATATATGATCAATGAACAAAAACAACCACCCCATTTCAAGTTAATCTCACATTTCACCACACTATGCAAATATATATATTCTAATGATTGCAGAATACAAGTAGAATTTAGTATAACGTTTATTTGTGACAATATTATATATATATATGTACATGTACATATAAGTATTTGTTTCTAAAATCATAATCAGAAATGCAGGTGTTTTACCGTGGGTTCTGATTAGGCAAACCGGTGGCAGAGGTTGACGGGGCAGCAACAATTAGTGCGACAAGTGGACAATCCAGTCGTGTGTAGTAACACCTATTCAATGAAATTAGAATAAGGTTTTAATTTTAAAAAACATGACTAATTAAACAAATAAACAAATGAATATATTTTGACAAACCAAATTGTTAAAACATTTATAATATACTTACCTGATGAGTAGTGATAATCAACTCACAAAATGGGATGGAAGAGGGATTATTCAACCGTAGTAACACCTATGCAATAAAATTAGAATAATGTTAAGTTAAGGAAAAATTTTGGCATGACCTTTGCGTATAATTAGATACTCCACACTTTTTTTGGCATAACCAAACAGAATAGCAGCATAATAGCACTCTTTTGAACATTTAAAGTACTATAGTATTAAAATATTGGCATGACACTTTTTCTCGGCAATGTAACATTGGAAGTTCAGATTATTAATCTTGTTTGACATAGCTCCAAAAACTTGAGAACATTTAAAGTACTATAGTATTAAAATATTCTCAAATGAAAGACAAATGCAAGAACAAAGTAAAGCTGGGTAAAATAGAAATATAGAAACCGAACTAAAAAACCTGAAAATAAACGGCAAGTTAATCCTGCATTAACAAGGAAGGGATTCGTATTAAGAGGTAACAATTGTTAAGGTGTTAACCTGTCATCTCAGCCTCAGCGGATGAATAACAATACACATATTATATACGCCACTTTTACGTACGTACATTCTATGAAATTAACATTAACGGAGCTAATAAATAATTTGGTCATAAGAAAAAGAGCAATAATTGATGATATATATACTACTAATATGAAAACCATGAACATATCATTTTCCCACGCGGAAACTGAATATGTAATGCACACCAACAGTCAAAGATAAGTGGGTAGGTACAACTGTTGGAGGCACATACTCACATACATGTATCACCACAAAAATATATGGTGTAAAATACTTTTCAAGTAATTGTCACAAATAATATACAAATTTTGTCGGTCATCCCCAACATTAATTTTTGGTTCCACGTGGGCAAGTGGGTAGAAGACTTTAGCATTATTTTCTTAGCAGGTTTTAATCAGTTGTTTTGTGGGTTGTAGGCTCTTTGTCGAGGAATCAAGAGGGTGGGTTGTACCCAACTTACTATAAAGCTGTTTTGTCTAGTTTTTGTGTCTCTTCATGATCAAGCTCCCCTAAACCTAGTATGTATAGCAATAATTAATTATAAACACACAATCTTCTTCCTCTTCTTCTGTTAATCCTACAGGGTACTCTCAGTTTGCCCATGTCCTCCGCGGCGCCGCCAGTTCCTTCTCTTCCCACATCGACTTCCAATGAAACCACAACAGACGCTAGCAGTATGCAGTAATTTGGACTCTCTGTTTACCACCATTATACTCCTAACCTACTCCTTCATCGATTAGCAACAGATCGAGACAATGAAAAAAAACATACCGAGAGGGTTGGGGCGGTATTCAGGTAGGTGGTGGCTGGCGGCGCTGGTGCTCTGGCGCGGCTTTAGACGACGGAGGCGCGACACCGAGAGCAGCGGTGCATGGGAGAACTTCAACAGGGCGGCCTTTAAATGCTGCACGCGGCTTCAAGTCAGGAGATAGGACTCGCACAGGGCGGCGGAGTAGGTCGACGGCGACAGGGCTTCAGGCGACGGTGGAAGAGAGGCTCGACGGCGACAAGGGAAGACGGCAGGGAAATCGCGCGATCGAGAGAGAGATGCCAGGAGGAAGAAGAAAATGGGGTGTTGGGGGGGTAAGTAAAAAAACTTTTAAATGACGGTTAGTTTAGAAACCGTCGTTTAAAACCTATGGGACAGGAGCAATAAACGACGGTTTTAAAGAAACCGTGGTTTTAAAGTTTTGGCGCAACATATAAAACGACGGTTCATAGAGAACCGTGGTTTATAAGCACTTTATACGATGGTTGTATTGGAACCGTCGTTTTTCGCTCTAAGCTGTGTAATTATAAACGACGGTTATTTAAAAAACTGTCATTTATCTGATGAAGCATGCCACATAAACGACGGTTCTTCCTTGAACCGTGGTTTATAATGTTTAAACGACGGTTATTTGTTTAACCGTGGTTTAAAGTGCGTCATTTAAAATCATTTTTCTACTAGTGACCAAGCGGTTAATTCTCTATATTTAACCTAACTCTTTAATATTTAGAGTTCCCCGATTTGCAAGTACATACTCTTTACTTTTCAAGCTTGTTTACATTTGTTACTTACTTCAATTAGTTTTCAGCTGTTTATACCACTAATGACCTAATATGACTTAATTAAGTCTTAACAATGTTAAACATCATTACTTAACAATCCCTACCTTAAAACACCATTTAAACACCATTTCAGGCATTCTGGGCTGGTCCGGGACCTTGTCCGGGTCCCAAGTCCGGACCAGTGCTAGAATAAACTCTCGGGCAAGTTACATATTGGCCGGGACCTTAGCAGGGACCTATGTCCCAGCAGGTACAGAGTGCAGTCCTCGGCCGTTTTTTCAGGTGGTCCCGGGGAATGGTCCGGACCTAAGTCCCGGACTATAGCAGTTTTTCACCAGATTTGTATTTTCCTTTGTTGTTCTTGATTCCTTTCTTTCTTTGCCCAATCTTTTCCCCTCCCCCCATGATTCCACATGTAATCTAACATGTTTTAACACCAATTAGACCCTCTAAACTTCCCTAAATCAATCACCAAACTCTTTAGCAAATTCTTGATTAATTCACTCGAGTTTCTCACTTACAATTCCTTACTTAGGTTTTCTACTTCTTTTACAAGTCTTAGTTCTCCTTCCTTACCATTCAAAGCTCCTCTCACCCATGTCATTCCTAGCATTCAAATGGAATTAGTTCTACTCATGTTCTACTCTTAACACACTTCTCTCCTTAATTAGTTTTCAAGTATTCAACTACCCACTTCCATCTTATAAAATATACCTAGTATCTCCTTCTCAATGTAGCACTCAAACCCACACCTTCCTAGACAAATTTTGATAGAGTTTGCCTACATTTTTAAGCATTCTCCCAACACAACTTTCTCAGTTTCTAACATCCATAGCTAACCACATCCTCAAGGAATACCAATAACACAAAATCTGTTCAACAACTCACATATTTTCCTGCACCACAATCATCTACTTCTCATGGTTTTCTAAAGCTTTTAATCATCATTCAAGGAGCTCTAAACAGCTTAATTCCCTTCCTCATTATATCACAACATAAACCATCCTCAAAGCATTATAAATTCCTCATTTCAAGCACTAAAATCTGTTACAACAAAGCACACAAAACTAGCCCAAGGTAAGAGCATATACCTTAGAATTTCTAGTTTTCCTTTTCCTTCTTTCTTTGGCCTTCTTCTTCCTTCTTTGTCCCTTGATTCTTATTAATCTTGTTCTTCTCTCACCAAATTGGCAATGCTACAGCCATCCACACATACACACAAACTTAGAAAAATCATCCCTTAAACTAATCTAACACTTAGTACATGTTAGGGTTAATAAGGAGGTATTACCTTAAGCTTCTTAGAGGGAATTTTGGACAGCAAAGAAGTGAAGTTTCCAGCCCCCAAAATGCATACCAAAACTGGCTGGAAAGGGGAGAAAGCAAGGCTCGCATAGTGATTTTCGTTTTACACTAAAAAGCTGGAAAAAGATGAACTTTGAAGACCATTTTTACCTTGAAACGATGTAGAGATGAAGGGGATTGCTGATAAGTGCAAAACATATAGACTTATTAAGGTTTAATCACCTTATAATTTGCAGCATTTTTAGTAATGTTTCTCACTTATCTTGGGTTTTTTCTATAATTATGATGTTATATTAACTGATGTATTATATGTGTTAAAATGTAGGAAAAGTGCCAAATAATTACATATTATAAGGGATTAAAAAGAGGCACGCTAGATGCACGCAAGAAGGGCGTGTCCGCCCCTGTGTCCGCGTGGTATTAGGCGGACAAGATATAGAGGCCGTGAGCTAGGACGTGACCGCGCAGGTGTCCGCATGGAATAAAGCGGACAACAAGGCGGACAAGTCTAAGGGAGAGGACCGCGTGAGACGTCCGCATAACTGAAGGCGGACATCTACGCGGACGCGTGTAAATGTCCAGATCCGGAAATTAACGTAACTGGTTATCTTCTTCGCCAACTGTCTTCTCCAACTTGCTTCTTCCTTTCGGCGCGCCTGCAACATATCCATCTACTCCATTTAACATATCAGGCGCTGCCTTAAATCACTCACGCGGTGTTCCCTCTTCTTCCTTTTCCTTCCTCTATAAAAACCACGCTCCATTCATCTTCTCCAGTGTCCTTTCGGAGGTTCCTTCCGTGGTTCCTTCCGGAGTTCCAATTCACCCCATCGATCCATCTTCGATCCACTACACCTTCATTCACTCGTTCATTCCATTTCTATTCTCCCGTCTTCTCCATTTGTTTTCTTTTCATTTCATTAGTCTCACCTCTAGTCTCACGTATTTAAATAGCGGATCACTATTTAATATGTTAGGCTAGTTTACGTATACTCTAGGAATAATTATTATGTATTTGTATTAATTATGCAATATATTTTACTGGTTTTAATTTTAATGCAGTTTGTTACGCTTAAAGGTTATCTCGCATCTTTTTAATAAACCTCATGAATTTATTAAAATGCTTACGAAATCTATTTCTAATCTGATCGGTGAAAAAATAGATAGGTTAATTAAGCCGTAGAACTGTAGGAAACTTGTTTTCATCGGATAAGTCAGTACTCAGTTGCAAGAATATAATTCCTTTTACAATGCCGTTTACTAGCACTTGCTTGAGTTTTCATCGGACCTTGCATTTTCTGGTAAAACGAGTTCTTATGAGTTTTCATCGGACCTTAAGATAATTAAAGGAATTATGCCAAACAATTATAATTAAACCAGTAAACCTAGCATGAAAGAGCAGATATTATATTAACGTGAACCAGAGTCCCATTTAGTTTATCTGTTAACTTAGTTTATTTTATCTTCCTTTTTTATTTATAAAAACAAGTCAATTAATCCCCCCTTTTTTGTGACAAGCTTAGGTACTACTTATTTCACTATAAGTCCCACGGTTCGATATCCGGTCGCTTACACTTTACTATACTACTACGACCGGGATTTGTTTGCAGCTCGACGTTTATTTTCAGTTTTAATTCTTTTCTTTTATTTTAATTACACCAGTTCTAACCACTCACGACATACTTTTGCAAAATGCACCGTTGCCGGGGACTAGATTTATTCTAGTCCCTAAGCCCCGGATTAGTCACCTGTTTAATTTAAATATTCTGTTCTCTTTATTCTGTTAATATTATGTCCATAATATTTGTTTATTGTTTATATTAATTACTATATTTGTTTATATTATTATATTTGTTGTTTAATCTAACTCCTAACATTTAATTCTAACTTCTAACATTTTAATTTATACACTCCTAACGTTTAATATTCTGCAACTAATTACTAACATTTAATTTTCTGTAAATTAACTTCTAACATTTAATTTCCAGCAATCTAATTACTAACTTTTAATTTTATGTCATCTAACTACTAACTTATAATTTATGACATATTATTTTGTTGTTGTTTGATAAGTTTAATTAAAATAAAAAAAAAAAGAACGCAAGCAGGCCATGTCCGCCCAGCTATACGCGGACGGAGACCAGCGTGTCTGCCCCATTCTACGCGGTCAGCTACGCGGTCAGAAATAGGCGTGTCCGCCCCATTCCATGCGGACGCCAACGAGGACCGCCCAACTCACGCAGACACACTTGTCCGCCCAACGCGATGCGGACGTCCATGCGGACGCCAATGAGGACAGGGTGCGTCCGCCTAATGCCACGCGGACGGCCACGCGGACGTCCCCATTTCTTTAGCTCGACGCCGCGTTTTCAGTCTCTGTTCTTCCCCAACTCTCAAATTGCTCCAGCTCGACCCGAAGAGAAGAACGAGCTCGCGCGACTAGCCCTCATCTCCAAATTGCTCCAGCTTCTTCAATTCTCCACCGAATCACGCAAGGTTAGTACCGAAATCTTCGTTTTTCCGTTCTCTACGTTTCTATAGCTTCAAATCCACAAATGATCAACTACACTAGGAGAAATTAGGGACTGAATTTTCGAAACCCTAGGTCGACGGGTTCGAAAATTTCGAACTTATAATGCGATTGTGTCCTCAAATTCTTCTTCTATAATCATATTATACATACACAAGGTTTAATCTACACTGATTATACTTAAATTTGATGTTTTGGATGAATTCCAAATTTAGGTATAGGTAGTTACGAAAATTGCTTGTTAAAATTTGCATTTTCCAATTCTATAATGCCTTGTTGTTATTAAAAGAATAATTTATGATTACAGGATGTTATATGTGGATTTGTGTGATAACGGTATTAAATTACCTTGAGTTTGACTGAATTAAATGTGGAGAATCGAAGATTTTTATGGGAGACTCTGTCGAATTTTCGGTAGAAATTGCGTTGTTTATTTTATTTTTGTTTTTGTTTGTATTTCATATTATTTGTTCTACTTGTTTTCTATTTTTGCTAATCTGCTAAGTTGTTTATGTCAAATATTAATGCTATGTTATTAATATTAAATATTATGTTGTTATTAATATTAATTTTTATGTTGTTTTTGTTTATTAATTTTTATGTTGTTTTTGTCTATTAATTTTTTATGTTGTTATTACTCTTTTTTAATTTAATTGTTATGCTGTTAACGTTTGTTCACTTTTAATTTAAAAATTATTAGTATGTCTCGCCCTCGTACGCGTGGTGGACTTTCTCATACTGGTCCTGCTAGGGGCAACTGTCCCGGTGCATCTTCTTCTGCACCTCCTCGTCATCCGGATCTTCGGGATGACGGTTTTGTTTCGGCAGAGGCCCGTGCCTGGTACGATCTAGGCAAAGATTTTGTGATGGAGAGGCGATTTGCGCCTGAGGTGATAGAGGCTACAGGGGTGGACACCCTGTTTGCCAGATTTGGACTTTCGCCGGTCCTAAAGACGGGTGGGGGACTTTTTTGTCTAGAGCTGGTTAGAGAGTTCTATGCGAATGCCCAGGCGGGCAATCTGAGCATTACCTCTTTCGTACGCCATCACCCCATAGAGATCACACCGGCGACATTCTCTTCTATCCTACGGATCCCGGTTAGTCCTGTCGATATCCGAGGATTCACACAGGATCACATGCAGAGGTCGAAGTCGAGGTGGCTTCAGGATGTAGGTCGGAGGACCCGACATAGAGGGGAGGAGGACAAGGATGTCCTCCCTTTCACGAGTTTCCCCACACTGCTTCAGAGGCTTCTCCTAGAGATCCTCAGTCATCAGATTCGCCCATCTAGCGCGCACGATGCTTCTGATGAGGATTGTGCTTTATTAGACTACTTCCTCTCTCCATCTCCATCCACTCAGCGCATCTCCTTCAGTCACATCATGTTCGGCCAGCTCCATAAGGTGGTCTCCTATCTGAGGACGAAGAAGAAGAAGAAGAAGAAGATCACTCCTATTTTTCCCTTCTTCATCTGGTACCACCTTTACACTGTCATCCCAGCAGAGGCCGCACGAGGTTTAGAGCTCCAGGCAGGAGACCGCCCAGTCACACTGCAGACTGTGCGGCGCTGGGGTTTTATGCGCTTAGATGACGGTACCTGGGTCAAGGGTCGCGCTGCCCGGTCTTCCACTGCATCTTCCACAGCAGCAGGGCCCTCTACGGGAGCTACACCTTCAGCTGATCCCGACCCACCGTCCGCTGACATTGCACAGGGAGAGGAGCCCGACGTGCCGACGACTGCCGTGATACAGA
Organism: Limonium bicolor; assembly: GCA_023374045.1. Classification (NCBI taxonomy): domain Eukaryota; kingdom Viridiplantae; phylum Streptophyta; class Magnoliopsida; order Caryophyllales; family Plumbaginaceae; genus Limonium; species Limonium bicolor. The sequence continues at coordinate 4,469,525 of CM041777.1, forward strand.
TTCCAGCTCCTGTTCCTATCTCGACAGATCTACAGACCCAGCTTCAGGCCTTCCATTAGATGCAGCAGCAGATGCATCAGCGGTTTGAGAGCTTTGAGCAGACCCAGCAGAGGATGCTGGCTGAGCAGTCACAGATGACACAACGCTTAGACCGGAGTGATGAGCTGTATGCACAGATGACTCAGCGTTTAGATCAGAGTAACGAGTTGCATGCACAGACATCGCAGCAGAATGAGCGGGCCGCTCAGCTCATGCAGCATCTCCTCGCTCAGATAGGCCAGGGATCAGCACAGCCTCCACCACCACCGCAGTGATTTTTATTTTGTTTCATATTTCTTTCTTTTGTACTAACTTTTTGTAGACTTATACTGTTCTAACCTTGTCCTAACTTTTGTTGTATTCAGGAAGGTAACAGTTGGGTTTACTTTATTTTATTTTATGCAATGCATTATTATTTATGTGTTTCATATTATTATTTTCTTTTGGTGCCACTTTAGTTCTGCTGGCTATATAAGATTTTCTTTTCAGAATAAAATCTATATTCAACAATATAGCTGAACTCGCATATGGAAGCAACCTCAGTTGCTCTAGGAATTTCGATATCTTCGGTTGAACACTTGCGCGAACTTAAGTGTGAGGAACATCTCACCCCCACCAAAGCTTTAAGTGTGAGGAAGGACACCTTCCTCAATCTACGATATAAGGGGAGTCTCAGTTCTTTCTTTATTATATTAATGTTCAGCCTATCTGATATTATTCCTACTCAATGAATTTAATCCTTTATGAGTCTGTCATATTTTGAAAGGTCCTTTTCTTGAATTTATTCTAAACAATGAGGACATTGCTCCTCTTAAGTGTAAGGAAGTTAGTAGAGACCTTTCCCTGAAAATATGACAGTTGTTCATTAATGCCACACTCGCTTTTTGCTACTCTAATTGCCTGCATAAAAAAATGAAAAAAAGAGATAAAATAATTGTAGAAGTGTCTGAAATTATGTCAAGTGACAACTGAAAGATGGTTTTATTTAAGGAGTTTGTATAAAATTATTTTCAATCAAAATACTCTATTTTCACTCAAAATATGATAGATCTTCTAATTGTAAAAACCAATTTAGTTTAGCTTGGGATTTTGGAAATGTTTGGAAAGTTAGGAAAGAAAAGGATAAAGACAAGGTACTCCGCTGTTTATGAATTTTCTAAACAAAAACAGGCCTCGTCTATCGGTTATTAAGTTCCGGGGTGCTTTAACACTATCTACCTAAGGTCTCGGATCTGGGATAGAAGACCCAACACCGCTACAAGGATAGAGAGGAAAGTCTGGGGTATAGAAAAATAATGCAAATAATGCAATTTTTTTAAAAAAAATGTGTGTTTTGTATATATAATCTTCACATTAAAAAAAAGTGATGTAAATAATAAATTGCAATTTATATTTATAAACATGAGTACGTGGTGTGAAAGGTATTGCGGAATAAGGCATTACTTCCACCCCTTGTCATCCCGGGTTAGAGAATTGAAATTGGTTGGAAATCCTAGGTTAATCTAACATGTTTTCTGCGTTCTAGTTTTTCTATGCTTTTATTAAATTGTTCTTATTCACTGTTTGCAAAAACTTACTTCTAAGAGCAGAATTATTCTTTCAATTGTCACTTTGTCTAAATTCCCTTCTACACTTATTTAATCCTGTTTATTATTATGGCTTAGAGATAATTATATTCCTTATTTTTTTAAGGACAAGCAAAAGTCAAGTGTGAGGAAGTTTGATAAGTGCAAAACATATAGACTTATTAAGGTTTAATCACCTTATAATTTGCAGCATTTTAGTAATGTTTCTCACTTATCTTGGGTTTTTCCTATAATTATGATGTTATATTAACTGATGTATTATATGTGTTAAAATGTAGGAAAAGTGCCAAATAATTACATATAAGGGATTAAAAAGAGGCACGCTAGATGCACGCAAGAAAGGCGTGTCCGCCCCTGTGTCCGCGTGGTTAGGCGGAAAAGATAGAGAGGCCGTGAGCGGACGTGACCGCGCAGGTGTCCGCATGGAATAAAGCGGACAACAAGGCGGACAAGTCTAAGGGAGAGGACCGCGTGAGACGTCCCATAACTGAAGGCGGACATCTACGCGGACGCGTGTAAATGTCCAGATCTGGAAATTAACGCAAACTGGTTATATTCTTCGCCGACTGTCTTCTCCAATTTTTTTCGCGCGCCTTGCAACATATCCATCTACTCCATTTAACATATCAGGCGCTGCCTTAAATCACTCAGCGGTGTTCCACTCTTCTTTTTTCCTCTATAAAAAACCACGCTCCATTCATTTCTCCAGTGTCCTTCGGAGGTTCCTTCCGTGGTCCTTCCTGGAGTTCCAATTCACCCCATCGATCCATCTTCGATCCAATACACCTTCATTCACTGCGTTCATTCCATTTCTATTCTCCCTCTTCCATTTGTTTCTTTTCATTAGTATCACCTCTAGTCTCACGTATTTAATAGAGGATCACTATTAAATGTTAGGCTAGTTTACGTATACTCGGGAATAATTATTATGTATGTATTATTATGTAATATGTTTTATGGTTTAATTTAATGCAGTTGTTAACGCTTAAAGGTGATCTCGCATCTTTTAATAAAACCTCATGAATTTATTAAAATGCTTTACGAAATCTATTTCTAATCTGATCGGTTTTGAAAAAAATAGATAGGTTAATTAAGCAGTTAGAATTGTAGGAAACTTGTTTCATCGGATAAGCAGTATCAGTTGCAAGAATATAATTCCTTTTACAATGCCGTTACTAGCACTGCTCGAGTTTTCATCGGACCTTGCATTTTCTGGTAAAACGAGTTCTTATGAGTTTTCATCGGACCTTAAGATAATTAAAGGAATTATGCCAAACTTATAATTAAACCAGTAAACCTAGCATGAAAGAGCAGATATTATATTAACGTGAACCAGAGTCCCATTTAGTTTATCTGTTAACTTAGTTTATTTTATCTTCCCTTTTTATTTATAAAAACAAGTCAATTAATCCCCTCTTTTTTTGTGACAAGCTTAGGTACTACTTATTTCATTATAAGTCCCACGGTTCGATATCCGGTCGCTTACACCAGTTCTAACCACTCATGACATACTTTTGCAATTGCAATGGAGGTCTTCAAGCTCCAAAATGTGCTACAGACATGGTGATAAGTTGTGAGCTTTTCAGATTTTAAAGGGTGGAAAAGAAAGCTCAAGAGGAGAGGAGTGTAGTGGTGTAATTTTTGTTGAATTTGGAGTTGATTTGGACCCTCAAATATGGAGAAGAAGAGAGGAGCTGGAGAAGAGTGAGAAATCGCCATGGTTGGGCAAAGGAAGAAGAAGGAGGCAGCCAAGGAAAAAAATAAAACGTGAGAGAGAGGGTGGTTTAGGAGAGAGAGGCTTCTTTTTACTTTTGTACTTCTTCCTTTTATTTTTTTATCCTTTAGCAAATTAAGAAGAAATAAAAAGAGAGGGGGGCATGTGCTGGATGGCTGCCACACACACACAAGTGTGTTTTGATTTTTATTTGCAAAGTGGACAAATTAGTTTAGCTTATTTATGCTTTCACCCCACAACTTTCATTTTTTTGCACTATTCACTTCCGGAACCCGTTTTCCGGAATTTTCTCGTTTAATTAATTTTATTGGTTCTAGACCTTCATTATAGTTTAATAATGACTATTTGGTTGACCAAAATTATTATAGGTCTGTTTAACCCGCTTAAAGTCGCGCTTTCCCGGTTTCCTCGAAAAACGCGCGTTAAGGTTCGTTTGTGTTTTTAATCCGTTTTAAGGATCCGTTTTCTTCGGGATTCGTTCCCTCATGATTATTTAGGTCCAATTAAGCTTCTAAAATATTAATTAGCCTAATTAATCATTGTTTTAAATTTTGGGGTATTTCACACCTCAACAAAATGGTATTGCTGAGAGAAAAAACCGCCACCTTATTGAAGTAAGTCGTGCCCTACTCTTCCAGTCCAATACTCCTAAACATTATTGGGGGGAAGATACTCTCACAGCCTGCCACCTTATCAATAAACTGCCCACTCGTGTGCTTCAAAATAAATCCCCTCTTGATTGCCTTCGTCACTTCTTCCCCCATACCAAAATCTCTTCTGATCTTGATCTACGAGTGTTCGGTTGTACTGTTTTTGTTCATATTCCTCCACCTCAAAGGGGGAAATTGGACCCACGATCTACTAAGTGTATCTTTTTGGGCTATTCCCCAACCCAAAAAGGATACAAGTGCTACAATCCCGTAACAAACAGAAGCTACATCACTGCTGACGTTACCTTTCATGAAGCTGACCCATTTTACCCTAACTCTACCACTTCTTTGTCCTCTACTCAGGATCCTCAGACTGCTCCACCACTCCCTACCTACACTATTACACCCTCTCATCAAATCTGCCTAATTCACAACCATCATCATCGGACATACCACCACTCACACTTGATTCACAACCATCTCAATCTGACCAACAATCATCATCTCCTAACATACGAACCCCAAATCACCACCAACTCAACCTACTCCATCTTCGACCGAATTCTCCAACCAAGACCAAACCACCCCACCTCATGTGACACGGGTGTATTCATGAGAGCACAGGTCGACTCCGTGGCTGACGCAGGACCAAGCGTTTAACCCAGGTAATGATTCTCTTCCTCAAGAGTCCTCTCCACCAATTGCCTTACGCAAAGGTGTACGTTAGTGCACTAAAGCTCCTCTCTATCCTTTGGATACTTTTGTTACCTTTAACAATTTTTCTCCTTCTCATGCCTTGTTCGTTCAAAGCCTTAATGAAATCCGAATACCTAATTCTGTTTTTGAAGCATTGAGCAAGAAAGAGTGGAGGGATGCTATGCAGGAGGAACTTCGAGCTCTTGAACAAAATCATACTTGGGAAATTGTGACTAAACCTCCTGGCAAGCATGTTGTTGGTTGCAGGTGGATCTTTAATGTCAAATACAATGCTGATGGTTCACTCGAGAGGTACATAGCTCGCCTTGTGGCTAAAGGGTATACTCAGACATATGGCATTGACTATCAGGAAACCTTTGCTCTTGTGGCCAAACTCAATACTGTCCGCATTCTTTTATCCTTGGCATCCTACTTCGATTGGCCATTATCACAATTTTATGTCAAGAATGCTTTCCTCCATGGTGATCTACATGATGAGATTTACATGTGCAGGCTTCAATGATGATTCAACATCAGCATCTACCTCCTCCAAAGTATGTCGATTGAAAAAGGCTTTATATGGCCTCAAGCAGTCCCCTCGAGCTTGGTTTGACCGCTTTTCCAAGGTTGTTCGCGCTGTTGGGTATAGTCAAAGTCAGGGCGATCATACTTTATTCTTCAAGCACTCTCGCCCAGGGGGAGTGACTATTCTTCTTGTATGTTGATGACATTATTGTCACCGGTAATGATCCAGCAGAGAGACAATGTCTAGAAAAGCAACTCAAATAAAATTTGAGATGAACTCCCTGGCTCTCTCAAGTATTTCCTTGGGATTGAAGTTACTCGCTCATCCAAGGCATCTTTACAGTCAACAAAAGTATATCACAGACTTGCTAAGTGAGACAGGAAAGGGTGCTCTTGTAGACCAGTTACTTCACCAATGGATCCCAATCAAAAGCTTGACATTGCCCATGATGAACCAAGGTTGATTCAGCTATGTATCAACGTCTATGTGGCAAGCTTATTTATCTCTCCCATACCAGACCGGACATCGCCTATGTGGTTAGTGTCCTAAGTCTATTCATGCATGACCCAAGGAAACCAAATCTGGAAGCAGCCTATAGGGTTCTGCATTACCTAAAAGGAAGTCCAGGACAAGAAATTTTGTTTAAGAAGGGGGAGCAGTTAACATTTCAAGCCTTTACTGATGCCGACTATGGTGGCTCACTTGTGGACCGAAGGTCTACTACAGGTTTTTGTGTATTTTTAGCAGTAAATCTTGTGATATGGAGAAGCAAAAAACAAAATGTAGTGGCCCGATCCTCTGCTGAATCTGAATTAAGAGCTCTTGCCCATGGTCTTTGTGAACTTCTTTGGATCAGAATTATCCTTTCTAATTTAAAAATCAAATGGAAGGGGCCGATAGAGCTGAGGTGTGAAAACAAATTAACAATCAGCATAGCCCATGATCCTGTCCAACATGATCGTACCAAGCATATTGAGATTGACCGACACTTCATCAAAGAGAAAGTTGAAGGAGGTTTGATTGATCTATGCTACACTCCCTCTGAAGATCAAATTGCAGACGTGTTTACCAAACCTCTTCACGGTCCTAGGTTTCGTAGTCTTATCGTCAAGCTAGGTATGAATGATATCTACAAACCTAGCTTGAGGGGGAGTGTTGATATATCAGTTAAGGAATATATACCGAACATACACCATTAGCCTAGGAATTAGTTTCTTTATTAATTCTGTAATTATTAGTCTCTAGTGGCTGTTCAGGTTATAATTAATTATACATGTTCAGATTCTTTACTTTTTATTTATAGTTCCTAGATAGGCACTTCAAGGGGTTTATTCTAGACTCTTCCTAAGTGTCTCTTCCCATAGATGACTCTACTATAAATATAGGATTGTATATCTGTTTTGTACATCTTCAATCAATAATAAAAACCCTCTGAAACTACGATATGCATACGACTGTGCTGGGTTTTCTAGTATATATATATATATAACACTTTAAGTGATTCCTTGACCCACTGTAGATACAAAAACAGAGTGTATTCATTGAGGGCGAGTGCGTGCTTTTGTGTTTTTTTGTTATAGTTTGCGGCAAGAAGTTACGTGTAGTCATTACAATATAACAAAATTCAATCACCAAACAATGAATTGAAGACCGACAACCTGCACCTAACCATATTGAACTGATTCAAAAATCAGAGGCATCCTAATTCTTATCCATCACTAGAACAGACCTACATTTACAGACGTAGAGTTCAAGAGCTCAAAAAGTTAAAAAGTTACACAGCAAATGCTCTTCAGCTATATCAAAGCTCACTAGCTAGTGTCTAATAGATGGTTATCTTGTTTGGTAGTTTGTGTACGATTCTGCATCATGATATTCTTGTTTTGCGTAGGCATGCTTCGCTGATCTTTGTGTTTGCTCTTCTACAGTCAAGTCTGATTTTTTGTCTTGAGTTACAGAGCACCCACCGTGATGCTGCTTTTTGTCACTTGACAGCTTTTTAAGATTCTGATTTGGAATCATCAATGTGGGTGTATACTTGAAATACCTCCGGTTGAGGCTAGCAGGTTACTGCTATCAGTTTCAAACTATCTCATTTTAATAACTAACGTAGGGTTGAGGAGTTGCAGGCGGAGGTGGTCAAATAATATTTTCTTGCTGCTGTGCACGAATACCATTTCTATTTGTTTTGGTAATGTTGCCAAACATAGTTTTTGAAAGAATCTTTTTGTCTTTGCTTCGTTTTCAGCCTTTTAAACTTAGTTATCAACAAAAGGGTGATATCCAGGGGCCGACAGGCAGAAAATTCATGCATGCATATAGACAGTGATAATGCTCATCTTTGATACTCGTCACTGTCATTATGAAAAATATGAATCTAGTGACATTTTGGATTTTGATGATCATAAGAAGAAACCTCAACCAAAGGGAAAGTACAAGAGATTATATGTCCTCAGATGTTAACCATTGATTACACGTTTCACAGGTTTGTTATTGATTTGCCTACTAGTTGTTTGACCCAATGTTTGAATGAAACTTGTTATAATTTGTGAATGTTACAATAGGTTATTTTTCTAGTGCTTTCCTCTTTCTTTATTGTTGGCAATGTTCTCAGGATCATAATCCTAATGTAGGATTGAAAGTGATCCCTAGGATTGGATCGGGAGGTCGGATCATAGGTTCGTTTGATCCTACAACAAGTGAGGTAGTATTATTCAAAAATATATGTATGTTATAAAAAGTTCTATCTAAAGCATAAAGATTAAACTGAATAAGAAAATATAGCATTGATACAAGATTATAAATTAAGACCATAACTATGACCATACACTTATTAAATCAATATATTGATAAGCAAACATTATGAGTTCTCATAACAATGTCCATTAAAAAAAGACAAAATGAAATGAGATTGGTTAAACATAAATCAAATCCATAGACTTCATAATTTTTATTTGCGTTTGTATTTATTTCATCACCATCCCAACAAATATTATAAGCTACAAGTTCATTATTTGCTCATGCTCATTCAAAAAAGTAACAAATGGAACACCAAGTCTAAATGAGTTCTAACTATTTATTGTTTTAATTATAAACCAACAAAGAAAATAAAAAAAACATAAGAGAAATCAATCATATTTTAAAATTTTGTATCGGTTCTTTAAATTATTTTTATTTTCAACTTTAGAGTTTTATAACTTTGAATTTCCAACCTTGACAATATTAAAAACTTTAAATGTTATGCATTTTCTGAACACCTAGGTACATTTTGTAACTTTTCATACCAAAGAGTTAACAAGAAGTGATATTCCAATCTTAACCCTTATCCGCTCAATGACCTCAAGTAAATCTATATATAAAAGTTATTTTTAATACCATCCAACTGCAATGGTCAAAGTCATGGTATTTATGGATTATGAATCTTTCTACAAATTTTTGAGAACTTTTTGTTTCTTTAGATTTTAATAAGATATAATTCACATTGATATGAAAAACATAAACATAAAATAAAATTGGGATCAATAGGATCGTACTATGGATATGGAGTGTAGGATCGTAGAATCGTGTGATCGAATCGTGATCCTGTGACGATTGTTCCGATCCTACATACGATATGGATCGTAATTATGAATTTGGATCACAAGATCGTAGGATCGTGGGATCGAATCACGATTCTGAACATTGATTGTTGGAGATATGTATGAAACGGTGCAGCCTTAGGCTCAATATAACACTATAACTTGAATCTCCAAGTTTAGCTAGTTTGAGATTTACTGAAACTCTCACATACAGAGGATGACTTAGCTGAACAGAAATCCAAAAATGCATGTTATATTGAGCTCATCATTGATCATAGGGTGTCCAAACTCAGTTTTCTATTTTCATGCATCGAACCCTGACCATATACTTTTTTTGATAATTGGCTGGAGAACTAGCTAATAAGGCAATACTATGGTTCATACGAACCTTTCTCGCCAAAAGGGTACATTTCAAAAGAACTAGGAACAACATCAAAGTAGCAAAGTGAAAAAGAACAAGACTAGAGGGTTCTTCTCATCCTCATACGACCGATTGAAAGTTTAGTTAGCCACTCAGTCCCAGTGACCGTCTCTCTTGAAATAAGCCCTTGACCAAAGTTCAAGGGTGCTTTGGGGATTCACCGAGGTTAGAGATATGGAAACCATTTTCTTGAGGTGTCTCAAAAAATTTGTCCAGTTTTCTGGTTCCGTAAGTGACTGATCGTCGGAATTCTGGTAGGATGATCATCGTCCACGTTAGCAATCTTGTTTCAATTTCTTGTTTCTTGATCAATCTAAGCAACACAGCTTACATTCTTCAATCAATTCATCAGAAGTCAACCTTGGGATGTATTTTGAACCCTGATGGAGTTCCATATGACTATAAAAAACTCTCGAATAACCTTCCGTGGATTACAAATGAATTTGAGATTTTCTTTGGTCCCCATATTCCTCGAAGATCATCTAGTGGCTGCATTCGGCGTGCATCTAGTATTCCCACTATGTTTGCGTCTACCTCCCGCACTTCCCGCCTTAATATAGCCCGTTTCTTTCTTTTGATTACTGCTCAGATATTTTAGAAGCATATTTTGCTTCTCTTCTATTCTCTTACTTTTTCTGAGGATCTGAGCAAAATTTTGTAGAGAGATTTCCGGATTAGGGTAGTGACAATTAAGACTTCTGCCAAAGTCAAGACAATTTTGGGCTGCTGTGAGGGTTAGACTGATTTGCACAGGTTCTGAAAGCTTTGGGGTTGAGTAGTCTTGACTTTTACTGGGAGACAAGTGCATATCAGGGGAAAGCGAAGAGAGGGTGCGCTGGGATTGGCTAGGATTGTGATGCTGAGATGAGGAATGATGAAGGGGTAGGGTCTGGGGGACAAAAGTTCCTGTTGGCGTGTGGGGCGACTGAGGGAGAGAAGGGGAATCTGGGCTAAATGTCAGGGATCTTGAGTGAGAGGGAGAACATGCAGAAAGTTGGCTGTCTGGAGGAGGGATGACGAGATGATTATGTTTTGGCGAGAGGGAGGGAGTGGGTGTGTCAGAGAGGGTGTAGAGGACATGATTATGTTCCTCTTCGATTTGGCTGAGGGAAAGTGGGGTAGAGGGGGAGTCAAGAGGTGGCAGTGAGCGGGTCTTTTTGGAGTAAAAAGATTCTGGAATTGGCATAATAGTTGTGGCTTGCCTCTGTCTCCACAGGTAGTTACTTCTCAGAAGATCTTGGGATATAAACGGGCTGATTTGCCGGGAGATGCCATTGAGAATATCAATTGATTCCTTTGCGACTATGAATAATAATGTGTTCTTGTCATTAATTGCATTGGAAACGACGAAACCTTGGAAGACACTTAGACCGTCTTTGTTTTACAGTGGCTGGATCCGTCGAGATGCTGTCGTTTCAGTAAAGAAGTTCCAGGAATCGAAATTCTCTTGTTCAAAACTCGTCGTTTGGATGGACAAGTTTTCTTTGTTGGATGTTCGTTTAGGTTTCCTTCGCCGATGAAGTCTTCGACGCCTGATCATCATCCTGGTCGTCATTCTGACCTTGTTGCGATAGATCTTCAGCCCAATATTCCATAATCCCGACTTTGCATAGCAATCCTTCTACCTCAACGGTGACTTCTTCGTTAATGATGGATCTTTTATCGGTTTCAAGGACAACCTGCACCTCCAGGGATTCTGGCAATTTCTTCATGTCAGATTCAATAGTGATGATTTTCCCAAGATGTCTTGTGATGGTGTGAACGGATTCTGTCTACCAGGCTTGCAGGGGGATTCCCCGGATTGCTACTGTAGCATTCCTGGTCGCCAGTTGGTCAGCTGGTTGCCAATTTTTCTTAGTCCATCTCAGTTCTTCACCCATGCTGGAGGAGATGAATTCCTCTGCTAGTCCATGTGATTCAAAAATCACTAAGAACTTTGATTCAGAAAGGCATGTTGTTTCGATCACACCTTTACCATATGCTTGTATGATCTCCTTGATTCTTGCGTGAGATGTCGGAGTGGGAGAGCACACAACCACCCCCCTGTCGAGCCTTTCTTTCATTACCAGCGATGGTGTCAGGCTAGTGAAGCATTGGGAGTGCATTTCTTGCCTAGGCGTTGGGCTGTTGCGCAGTGGGGAAGAAGTTCCCTGTTGACTCGAGCTTGGTTGTGGAGTTGGGACTGGAGGTTTTTGGGGTCTATTTGTGGGGCGGGGGGACCGTATTAAGGCGCCGGTGGGTTGCCATTTACGTCTGGAGTTTATATCCATCCACTGTCATCCCATTCGTCTCGAGTATCGCCTGGTCTGCTTCTGCCTTGAGCTTGTACTCTGCAAATCCATATCTCATTCCAGTGCGAACCCTTGGTGTCCTGGGTATACGAATACCCACGATTTGTCCAAACTTGTCAAATAGTTTCCAAATAGTACCGTACCTGGTGTCTGGGTTGATATTGTCGATGAAAATGGTCGCCCCTATGCTTGATTTTCTGGTGGGATCTAGGTGTTCGATGACCATGTTTGAGGGGGATGAAAGGGTGAGATTATTGTAAATCTGAATAGCGGGATTTTGAGGAGCTTGGTTAACGGAAAGAAGGGGATGATGGTAATGCTGCGCAGGGTATCGATTGAGAAAAGCGGGATTTTGAGAAGCTTGGTAAACAGAAGATAGGGGGTGATAGTAAGGTTGTGCAGGGTTTTGTGTTTAGACTGGATCGAGACTGAAGTGGTGGTTGAGAGGTGACGGTGGTGGTGGGTATGGAGGTTAGGCATGGTGCCGTGTGAGAATGGAAGAGGAAGGGTTGAGACGTGCCGAAGAGAGAGGAGAGTGTGCCATAACAAAATTACGCGAGGGACTAGAAGCTCATATTTGGTACCGTGACCATATACTTGATATTTCTTGTAGCGCTTAGTAAGATCAATTGTTGTTATAATGTTGCACTGTTATATGTTTTTTAGATATATAGTAGTTTAATTGGACTACATGCTACTGTGTCTGTCATCTACTACTTCTTGTGCACGTGTATTTCTATGATTGTGGTGTTTTGATAATGAAGGCTCTTTATTTCTGGTGGCCAGTAGCTACAGACTTTCTTTCGAACCCCTCATTGCAGGTAAATATACATCTCTGCTCTATTAAAATCCAACATTGGTAGTCTGGAAGACTAATCTTGTAAAGATTGCAGACTTTGGGGTCGTTGCGGGCAGTAAACTATAAAAATCCAAACAAGTATGATGTTTTGGCACTACTCTACTATCTAGGAGCGTCCGTTGCAGTTATTCTTTATGATATAGCAAACCCTGACTCATCTGAAAATTATGTGTTTGTCTTATTTTGTAGGATGGTTAGACTGAAAGGTCTGAGATGACTCATAGAAGCTCATCAAAGTCTGATGCACAGACACTAATGAATTTGAGGGCTAGCCTTAGAACATCCAGCTTTGGATAAAAGCAAAGAGGTACCCACCGTGAACTCAGTTGTAGTTTGAAAGCTAAATTTTGAGACTGGAACTAACACACTCCATATTTGTTGCTTGTCCATCTGTAACTATTGTTCTGGGTGGCTAGAACCCTGTGGTTATTGAGATTCTGTTGATCTTGCTTAATGTCAAGGAAGCTCTCCCTGTCTTGTGTTTTCTGTTCAGCATCTTATCTGGATTCCGGAAGCAAATAAAGTAATCAGTATGCAGATGTATAAACCACGTCGGTGATGTTATTATGGAATCAATTTGTAAAGGGTTTAATCACGGTTATACAACATCTGTTCATATAATAATGTTTTATTTTCTATCTAATCTCAAGGTTGATTATGTGATTATTATAAGTACAATTATCCGTTGATCATTCTGCTTACTCTTTCTCATGTTGTGCAGAGCCTTAATGATGGCAATACTGAAGGGATGCAACTTTGACTGTTTTGATAGATGTCGCTAATCTACTGTTTGTAGAGTCACGCTAGTTTCATGGTCATTGATAAGAACCTTTGTGATCTAACTGAGCTTTAAGTGTTAGTGCCTAGTTTGATGTGTATACTAGTGTATTGCCCCTTATGGTCTTATGGTGGTAATATAAACAGCCTTGTGTGCATGCTGTTATAACCCGTATAATTCCTACCTTATATTATATCAGTTGCAATGTTATTCTAAAGTTGGATTTAAATCCCTTGCTATCAGTTAGGACACTGGTGGTATTCTTTTAATTGCCAAGGGCGAGGAGGTCATTATCCCTGCTGATTAAGGTAATCAGATTATTTGATAATAAGTAAAGGAATCACTTATTTATTACTTCATTAATTCAATTCTATTTCCCGATCATTCCTTTCACGTCAGTTCGTGAGGAGCGTCTCCATCGTGTTGCTGAGCGACAGTTCTTCCTCTCTTTCCTTCTCTCTCTTTTCCTTCTCTCTCGATCTTTCCCTCCTGTTGAGAATTCCGGTCCTACTGCTGCAATCAGATTGGCGATCCTCGTTGCGGTGTGGTCTCCTCTTCGTTTTCAGGTTGGTATTGCAGAACCGGTCTTCGTTGTATCATCCGTTCTTGTTCCAGTTTCTGATTGAGGGTTTTTGATTGTGTTCGAATCAGTGGTCGTCGGTTGCGTACAAGTTGGGATTCTTCTGCAGAGTAATTCGTCTGGTCTCGATTTCAGGTTTGTGATGCAGAAAGTTGTACAGTTTTGAGTTTCCAAGTCTAGGTTTCCTTCGAATGTTTTCTGATTTCTGGGCTTGATTGTGGAATTCAGTGGCTGTTGGTCTGTACCGGATTGTGGCGCTGCGTGGTTGGGCTCTGCTGTCTGATTCGGGATTTGTCTGCTAATTGAGGTAGGTGGTTACTCGATTCAGTTTGGAAGTTCAGCCATGGGGTGTTGCAAGAGCGTTACCTGATTTTATGTGTGTTTTTATTAACGTTTGTTGTGATTTTGGAATGGCTAAACCCCCATGGTTTCCTGTTTTAATGTCTGATTTGGTGTGTGTGCTTAATTGGCAATTCGTGGTGTTGAATTGCGATGTTTTTCTGTTCTGTTCGTCTTCTGAAATTTGCAGTTTTCGCACTGTCCGAACTTCTGTCCGAGCTTTGAAGTTCGGACAGTGCGTTTTTGCCTTTCTGATTTTCAAGTTCGGGGTATGTCCGAACATCTGTCCGAGCTTCGATGTTCGGACACACCCTTGGGTTCTTCTCTGATTTTGGTTCGACCTGTGTCCGAGCTTTGATGTCCGGACACAAGGTCGGACACACCTCGTAGTTCTTTTCCGTAAACCTGTCCGAACATCAGTCCGAACATTGATGTTCGGACATTCTGAATTCTTCGTCTGATTTTAGTTCGACTTGCGTCCGAACATTGATGTCCGGACACAAGTTCGGACACCCCTCTGTTTTCAGTGTAACTTCTTCGTTTGAACTCCGATTTGAGTGCCGTCTGCGGCGTTGGATTCCTTATGATCTGTACTACTGACTTATGAGTGTTTTGGCATATTTAAATGCAACTTTGCTTCTGTTTAAGCAAACCTTTCTGATTTGGGACATTACACATTGTTTCTGAGCCGTGAATGGCTGGGTCGAGCTATTCCGTGGTATACCATGTAGACGTCGTTCTGAGTGTGGGTCATTCCCTTTCTGTTCTGGGGTTGACGAACCCTTTGGCTCTTTCGAGTCATTTCTGCGTTGCCGAGAGACCTGGTATGGTCTATGGGTCTTCGACCCTTCTGAGTGTGTGCATTGTGTCTTGTCCCTCCCTTTCTGTTTAAGAGTTCTGATCGTTTCTGTATTGGGAACCCCTTGTGTTCCTCTCTGATTCTGTTTCTGAAAGCTTCTGACTATTTGGGAATTGCGCATAAGATGTTTATCTTCTCTTCTTCTGATTTCAATTGTTTTGAGCGACCTTGCTGATGACGGTCGCTGCTTACTGGGCATAGTTGTGTGCTCATTCCCCTACTTCTAACATTTTTGCAGATTGATCAGCGAGGATCATCTTGAGTTCTGGAGCGGTAGTGCTTAGCTCGTTTGTTTATTTAAACTTCTGTTATGACGTTGTAGCCTTCGGGCCTTACTCTGTTTTGAATTTCTGATTCGAATAGGTTTTTGGAATTCGTTTGCTTCCGCTGTATTTGAATACTTTGGTTTACAATGTTATGTAAACTCTGTTTTGGGCCCTTATCGCTTTTGAGTGTTATAGAGCCTTGCGTTATTGGTAGTAATACGCGGCGTGTAATACCCTTAACTCTTAGGCCGGTTTTAGGGGTGTTACACATGCAGTCATTCATCTCCGTACGAGTCATCCCTGCTCTTCAAAATGTCGGAAGTATTATGACGAGAGATGATTTTTAAGCTTAGGTGTGTCTGTTGTTGGGCAAAACAGTGGTGAGACTACTCTGCTAACTATGGGCAGTGAACCCAATCATTGTAGTACAACAAGGTCGTATCCACAGGGACTTCGTAAACTATCTAGCTAATTATCAATTTAGTAACTGTGCAGAATAGAAATATATACAAAGGTGCATACATGTAAACTGGGGTTTTTTGGGATTTTAGTTGATAGATGGAAATAAAGGAAAGCAGTAAAACTAGACTAACTATCTAGGATAGGTGTAGCTCGGGATGGTTATTTGCACCCGTCCTCCCCTTACTACCAATTGTCGAACCTCGAACTCATGGCTAAACAACGGGAACGCTAAACTGACTAATAGCCTAATCAGGTCTACTAATCCTAACCAACGGAATGGAACCTGGTGGATCTTCCAAGTCCCTAGTCAATTGATGGCATTAAGCATAAATTCCCCTAAGTTGCAGTGTAGTCTAATCTCGAAATCCTCGATATTAGAATGCATTGATTCAGTCCTCACGGTCTAGATTTCTATCTCAGAATCACATGTTGACAGAAATCCACAATAATGCTCAACTAATCGGTAGGCCAAACCAACCAGTTTAACACATAGTGCTAATTAATCAACAACCTAGAATCTATCTCAGAATCTCATTTCAACAAATTCAAGGCAAACCAACCAATTTCACACAAAGATAACAAATTGGGCAAAACCCTCAACAGATCCCCAATCCGGGGGTGACAAGTTCAGAGCCACAAATACACAATTATTATCAGTATTCAGCACAAGAACTGAAATAAAATCATAAACGAGTTCAAGAATCAACAATGGAGTTTAGGGATTTTGGGGCAAAATCCCCAAATCCCAAGCTACAAGGAGTCTAAACAACCATTAGAGAGTAAAGAAGGGAAGAGAGTAAGAAATGGCCATTAATGGAGCTTGGGAGCTTCAATGGAGGTGGGGTCTTCCTCCTCTCCTTCTTCTCTTATTTTCTCTTCCTCTTTTCCCTTCTTTTTCTTCCTTTTGCGTGTTTTTCGTCTGGGTTGCGATCCCCCTCTTCTCTCCCTTTTTCTGCGTTTAAAATCTCAAATCTGGGCATTTTTTGCGACCGACCGACCCACCCTGGGTCGGTCCCGTGGGTCGGTCGAGTCCCGAAGCAATTTCGGGGCCGAAAACGCGTTTTTAAGTCCGACCGACCCACCCATGGGTCGGTCGGTGGGTCGGTCCTATAGGCAGGCTAACTTCAAAATGTTGTATCTTCTTCGTTCTAGCTCCGATTTTGAATCCGTTTGCGCCCACGCGTTTGTCTCTTCATCTACTTTACTCCTATCTTGGTTATTCCTCCTGTTTAACAATAAATGTGTAAGACACCAATGAAACATAAAACTAGAGGAAAACAAGCTAGAGTGGAGAAATGAGCATGAAAAGTGTTGATTAAACATATGAAATACTCCCCTAAAACATGCTCATTTAGACACTCATCACACCCCCACACTTACCTTTTTGCTTGTCCTCAAGCAAAACCAAGCACCCATGCAAGTAAGGAATGCTCAAGACTAACAAACACTAACATGAATTGTAGGATAAAAGAAGAAGCAAAAAGTGATTAAAACCTTTGAGGAGTGTGAACCATCTCTTAGTGGTGGCATGGGTGTGCTTAGGGCAAAACAAAATCTAGAGTTTCGGGGTATGATCCGAAGTGCTTCAAAGTTCTAAAGATTAGGTGACTTGGAGAGCTTTTACCATGTCCAACTTCTCTCAAGAATGGGCATTGAGAAGAAAACAAAAGGAAAAATAGATTTATGCAATTGTTTCACTTTTGCATAAGAGATGAGAAGATAAAATTTTGGCATCATGCCTTTGCATTTAAGAACACTCAACTCTCATTGTTGGTTAACAATGGCGTCTCACAAGTCCCTTGATGGATTTTCACAAAGAAGCACCCCTTAGCAATCCCTAAGAAAGAAGACAGAAGGAACCCCAAAGCAATAAAAATCCAACCATACAAGATCACTTGGCCACACCGCATGTAAAATGCTCCTCAAAAGCAATCAAAATGAAAAATTTAAGCATTTATCCCACAATTCATAACAGTATTTGTTCTTAATGAGAACAACTCACGACACAAGGATCCAAGTTTTTTATTTTGGACAATCGCAAGATAAGCATGAAGTATTAAGCATTTAAGCACACAATTCACCGAAAAGGTCACTCCCCCACACTTAAATTGAACAATGTCCCCATTGTTCACCAATCAAAACCGGGGAAGGTTCCAGAAGACCTTTGCGGGAAGCAGACAAAAGGAAAATCACACGGGACACAAACAAACAGTATAGCGCAGAAGCTATCCCCAAATTTGCAGATTCAAAATTAGAGAAGAGAGAACGAAAACTAAAAGGAACTAGTACTCCCCTGAGATTGCTATTGCTATCAGTTTGTAGAACTCCCTCACACTTGAGCTTCAGCCTCAAGTAACGTAGCTTGGTTGCGGTGTGGACTTGAAGTTGCACCTGCATAAAACACTAGAAGCAACCAAACTACAACTGGAGTTAAGGGTTAGCAAAAACAAAACCAAAGGAGAACGAAAACAAAAACAGGAAATAAAAATAGTGGAGTCGTTGTGGGCAAATATTAAAGGAAGGGTGAAACGAGTACGCCCCGATAAGATGCGGATGGAAGATAGGGTGCCCGCACAATTACTAGTGGGAGGGGTCGTTGAGGTGCTACCTTCAATCGTTGGAGATGAAGGTCCTCTTGGAAAATTTCGCCAGAGGTTCCTTTGTAAATGTTCCTAATTCCATCCCTTTTTCAGAGGGGCTGACCTGTTTCCAAAATATTCACAACACAGACGCCACCAATTGGGCGTAAAAGGGCAAGTCCAAAGAATGCCAAAATAGCCCATTATGGAAAATAATGCAAAATCTAAACTAACAGAATTTAAAAGACAAGATACGAAATGAAATCCGGGTTGCCTCCCGGTAAGCGGCCCTTCTTTAAGGTCTTTGGCTAGACCATACCACCGTGAAGTCATCCAGGATCGAATATGAACGTTGAAGTCGGCTTCAACGGGTGGGTTGGGCGGGCATCATCTAGCAATGAAGAACGACCCGGATCAAAAGGAAATGTGGCCTCAACACTTAGGATGTGAAAGTGTAAACTCCACTGATCGTTCATCAGGTGGAAGTGTTGAGGTGGGTGATCCTTGGTACGAGGATCAAACTGTGGTGGAGCCTCCTCTTCAAATTCAAGGATGTAAACATCCTTATCTTCAGTGAGCGGTGCAGGGAGAACTCCGGAGCGGACTTTGTCTTCAATCTTTGGTCCCGGATCAAATGGGAAGGTGGCCTCCACACTTAGCGGGTGTACGTTGAGCTTCCACCCAACTTCATTAGTGCACGGGTGGGGGCCTTGATCCTTCAAGTGAAGATCAAAGTTTGATGGCTCCTCCTCCTCCTCAAATTCGAGGATGTAAATGTCCTCAACTTCTTGGTGAGGCTCATGGGAAGAGCCTTGATGAAAATCAACTTCAGAGGGAGGTGGCACCTTGAAGTTGATTATAGCACTCTCCTCTGATGGCTCGGAGGGAGGCGGCATCTCCTCCTCCTCAAGGTTGAGGATGTGTCCATCCTCATCTTCTGGGTGGAGCACAGAGAAGGAGGGGAAATAACGGTAGTTGACTTCAGAGGGAGGAGACTCCATGAAGTCAAGGTGGAAGCGGTCCTCTGATGGCTTGTCTTCGAACTCAGGAAGATGGTTGAATGACGTTTTCTCAGGTTCGAACGGGGGAGGTGATAGAGAGCAACTCAAGTCCTCAGTAAGGTGATCCACTTTATGAACCATTTCGCTCTCCGGTTGCTGCGATGCAAGGTTTAGTAGACCTTCCATCATCGCGTTCATCTCTACTAATTTGGAATAGAGCTTCAGTTGGTTCATGTCGAGGTCTTTTTCCTTAGTCTGATGCTCCACTTCATGGACCATTTCACTCTCTGGTTGTTGCTCCCTTCGAGCTAGTGTAATGAGCTGGTTCATGTCGATGGTGTTCATTCTAGCACTAAGATCCTCCAGAGTGGGTGAATCTACCCTTGCCGTGATCTCAGAACAATAAGCACTCTTCTGGTCTCCTCCACTCTCTTGGCACCTGATCCATCGACTGATGTCTTGTTCAGTGGGGTTTGGATTGACAGATAAGAACCGGTTATCCATGAGAGTCTCCGATCTTGAGATTAGATCCTCACAAGGAGGGCACATATGAAAGGATCCACACCCTTGACAATCAATGTATTGGTCGTAGGTTGCTCCAGAGGTGTAGCCGTAACAATCTTCTGCTTGATCATCAAGACCATCCATCAGAGATAGGTTCCTAAAAAAAAGTAACACAAATTTATACACAAACGGGGGAAATAAAGGAAATGAAAAATATGCACAGAAACTAAACAGATAATAAACAGATAGTTGGACCGAAGTCCCCGGCAACGGCGCCAAAAACTTGTTGGGCAAAAGTGGTGAGACTACTCTGCTAACTATGGGCAGTGAACCCAATCATTGTAGTACAACAAGGTCGTATCCACAGGGACTTCGTAACTATCTAGCTAATTATCAATTTAGTAACTGTGCAGAAATATATACAAAGGTGCATACATGTAAACTGGGGTTTTTGGGATTTTAGTTGATAGATGGAAAATAAAGGAAAGCAGTAAAACTAGACTAACTATCTAGGATAGGTGTAGCTCGGGATGGTTATTTGCACCCGTCCTCCCCTTACTACCAATTGTCGAACCTCGAACTCATGGCTAAACAACGGGAACGCTAAACTGACTAATAGCCTAATCAAGGTCTACTAATCCTAACCAACGGAATGGAACCTGGTGGATCTTCCAAGTCCCTAGTCAATTGATGGCATTAAGCATAAATTCCCCTAAGTTGCAGTGTAGTCTAATCTCGAAATCCTCGATATTAGAATGCATTGATTCAGTCCTCACGGTCTAGATTTCTATCTCAGAATCACATGTTGACAGAAATCCACAATAATGCTCAACTAATCGGTAGGCCAAACCAACCAGTTTAACACATAGTGCTAATTAATCAACAACCTAGAATCTATCTCAGAATCTCATTTCAACAAATTCAAGGCAAACCAACCAATTTCACACAAAGATAACAAATTGGGCAAAACCCTCAACAGATCCCCAAATCCTGGGTGACAAGTTCAAGAGCCACAAATACACAATTATTATCAGTATTCAGCACAAGAACTGAAATAAAATCATAAACGAGTTCAAGAATCAACAATGGAGTTTAGGGATTTTGGGGCAAAATCCCCAAATCCCAAGCTACAAGGAGTCTAAACAACCATTAGAGAGTAAAGAAGGGAGAGAGAGTAAGAAATGGCCATTAATGGAGCTTGGGAGCTTCAATGGAGGTGGGTCTTCCTCCTCTCCTTCTTCTCTTCTTCTTCTTCCTCTTTTCCCCTTCTTTTTCTTCCTTTTGCGTCGTTTTTCGTCTGGGTTGCGACTCCCCCTCTTCTCTCTCTTTTTCTGCGTTTAAAATCTCAAATCTGGGCATTTTTTGCGACCGACCGACCCACCCTGGGTCGGTCCCGTGGGTCGGTCGAGTCCCGAAGCAATTTCGGGGCCGAAAACGCGTTTTTAAGTCCGACCGACCCACCCATGGGTCGGTCGGTGGGTCGGTCCTATAGGCAGGCTAACTTCAAAATGTTGTATCTTCTTCGTTCTAGCTCCGATTTTGAATCCGTTTGCGCCCACGCGTTTGTCTCTTCATCTACTTTACTCCTATCTTGGTTATTCCTCCTGTTTAAACAATAAATGTGTAAGACACCAATGAAACATAAAACTAGAGGAAAACAAGCTAGAGTGGAGAAATGAGCATGAAAAGTGTTGATTAAACATATGAAATACTCCCCTAAAACATGCTCATTTGACACTCATCATCTACACCAACTGTACTATCACAATAGTCACGCCTCGCTGCAACCCACCAGCTAATCACCTGAAATAAAGATGGTTTGTGGTATGGAATCAGCCCCTGCTGAGTATGTCATCACATGCCCCGTCATGCCCCCAAAGACCCCTCAATTATTGGTCGAGAGCATGAGGTTCATTACATGCAATACCGTTTAATATTTAAACTGTAAATCAATTAACAGTAACATCCATACAATAACACAACCATCAACACATAATATAACACAAGTATAACCAAAGAACAACAAGCGAATCAACGAGAATGGTAAACAAGTATTAATTCTCGTCCATGGTATAGAAACCAATATCGTTCGCCACTGTTCAATTCTCAACGTATTATTTGTTCAGTCATACCTAGTGACAATGTCTCATTAGAACGACATGTCTCTAGTTACCATATATTATGGCGGGTCACCCACGGCAGTAGCCACTCCAACGGTAGAGTCTCCGACCAACGAGCCATTCTAGCTCACGGGAAATTTTTCTTGATACTTACGGACCCGTACGCGGACATCCTGGTATCGTTTTTGTGATCACAGCGCGCACCAAGAGCCACATCCTCTTGGCTTTCCTTTCCTTCATTAATTAATTATACCATCGCATCGCATTACCATTTTTATTTTCCTAACACAGCAGACTAAGGTCATTAGTCCAATCCGGGAGTCGGTAAACTCGGGATCCAGTGTTAGATACGAGAGCGGCGTATAGAAAGGCCAATGCTCCGTATAAAAGTCTCAGATAATATATATGTTATTATCCTAGTGCTACAACGCTTTACTGACGTTCCTTATATTTCATATAAGATAGCACCATAGCCGCTAGTTCGTTTATATATATTGGTCCTATATACGAACTGGTACTGTTAACTCAACAACAGTAATTATAAGCAGCTATAAATATACAGTTCATGCATATTTAATTAAGCATTCAGACAAACAATCTTATCACAGATCACACAGAAGTCTGAACTGAGGAAGCCCTCAGAGACAATCAGAGACACATAACAACATACCGTTCACCCTGATGTATTACAGTGGAGTATGAATCAGCAAGATCCTATGCTCCTTGTGTAGTCTCTAACAGTCTAAACAATACATAATGCTACTGATTAGCATACCGTATAACAACACAATCCTACGGTACCCCGTACCGTCACTAATAATTCCCGGTTAACCCCCGTTATTAACTGTCAATGTTTGTCGGGCTTTCGGTTTAACTCGAGATTGGAAAAGTGTTACATTTCATGCGTAATCTTATCTTGTATATTAATAGACTTATTTGTTGGACTTTGTTATCGCATGTAACTAATGTATATTGTAGATCGTATAGTTTGTTTCTTTATTGCATGTATGATTCTTTGTCATGCACTATACATCTCACCCTAGTACTTATTTTTCTAAGGTTTGTCTCTTTTCTTTTCTCTTTTTTTTTATTCAATGTGGTTAATTCATTTGTAACCTATACTTTTAATTATTTAAAATCCTTATTATTCCATGTATACTTCTAACATTAGAATTTCGATATAATGTTTATAATTCTTTTCTCCTTATCTATTATCATTTTAATTATGATAATTTATAATTATTGAACCAAATCACATTTTCTACACATTACATATATTATTTATATGTGTGTTGTGGAACTTATTTATTATATGGTAAGTATAATTTTATATTCATTCTTTTAATGGATATCTCTTATATTATAAATGTTATAACTCTTATAACATTAAAACCATATTATAAATTCCATTTAAAAATGTTAAATTTTCGAACAGCACCTATGTTCTTAATATTTACAAAATTCATCACATAATTAATATAATGTCACATTATAGTTATATAACATATCTTATGACATTTAAGTCATTAAATAATTATAACCTATAGTTATATTTTATAAAATACCAATTAATCCCTTATATTTCCGGTTTCCATTACACACCACTAAACTATAAATCACAATTCCATCCCAATTTATAATACATAGTTTTCTAGTTCCATTAAAACTATATATTATACATATATCTTTATAAAACCTTATATATGATTCCAAAAATTACCAAACTATACCAAAAGGTTATAAATATTATTCCTAACCTTATACTTCCTTTAATTCTCGGTTTTCACCCCTTTGTTACCCATTTGTAACAATGTTATAAAATACCATATATTATACTTATATAATTCATATGAACTCCAAATTTAACCAAATAAACTTCTAAAAATTCCTAATAACTTAAGGACTTTACTAAACTCCATTTAGCACCCTTAAGTTTCGGTATTTACATTACTACCCCAAGTCTTATAAATCTTTTACAATTTAATAAGTATCTTATTATAAGGTAGTATTTTAATTTCTTAAATTTTCCAAACTTGGTCAAAGTCTCCTATATAGTCAACTTTGACTCCTAATACCAAATGGGAACCAATTTTTCGGTAATTACTAATAATAACCTATACTTTTCTATTTTTACAATTTTGACCCAAAACTTTATAAAATGTTATAATTTTTATTAAATTCATTTAAAAACCCTAAATTGCTCTAAATTAAGCCCACGGCTTTCTAGTTTCCTAGTAATTACGAATTGGCCCCAATTTTAATTATAAGCATAAATAAAACTAAATAAGCTTATAAACTTAAATTAAAATGGCCTAATGACATGGCCTTATTACAACCTTGAACTTGCAAAATAAATTACACAATAAATGTCTCAAAATATAGCATATATTTTCGGCCTCACCTTGGTTTAATTATTTTTCCACATAATGTCATAATTTGACCATTATGTTAATTAAATCTCTTAAATGACTAGCTTAATTTATCTTAGCCATTTTTTTTTCCATTTTTAGGTCAATATGACCTATATATGCAATTTCACTCTCGGCCATGTATATATATATATACTTGGAAATTACAAAAATCATAAGTTTAAGGTGTTATACCTTGATTATTCCTTGTATGGGCTCGGTCACTTGTAGGAAAATTCACCATTGATTTAGAAATGTTTAATACACAAAAACAAGATATGGTTACACTCCAAGCTTGAGCTTAACCATAAGGAATAATTAATGTAAGATTTAAGGCAAAAATCACCTTAAAAATGCAAGGGAAGTTCTAGGTGGTTTCGACCTGAACCAAACACACCACAAGGTGTTAGATCCACCATATTGACATAGGAAATAGCTAGATCTAAACAAACTCTCTTGTTATTAGGTTTTACCTTGGAAAAATGCCTTAAAAGAGAGTATTTTCTTGGATCTTGGTCACCCTTGCTCCAAATGGCTAACCAACTGAATGAACATGTAAATATGAATTATGAGGTATAAACTCATAAAAATCAGAAGAAAGAAACCGTATGAAGAGTGGAGATCCTTAAGGTATGTTTTTACCTTAAAGTGTAGATTTGAACAACCTTGGTGTTGGTAGTGAAGAGATGAAGAAAAAGGGCTAAAAATGACATTAAAACACTTACCTTAAGAGCTTAGGAGCTAGGTTTGCCTTCCATGAAGAACAGACTTGAGAGCTTCTTAGGAAGGGAGGAGCTCGGTTGGGCAGAAGGAAATCAGACAAGGAGGAAGGAAGGAATGGGTAAGATTTGAAATAATTGAAAAAGTAACTTAATTTTCAAAAAGTAATTGTATTAGGTAGCAATTTGTCCCAAAATGATTGTAAGCTGTCCTCTCTTATTGCCAGCCGATTCCATGGTCCAAGTGGGTCAATTAATTGACCATTGACCATACTTGGTCAATATTGACTCATGCGGGCCCACTTTAGGGTTTTATTAATATTTAATATTAATTTGTAAAAATTCGTAAATTTCTGGAATTAAATTCCTAATATGATATAATATGATAAAATATCATATTTAAGGGTAATTATAATTTTTAATCCCATTAAAAATCAATTTAAAAGGCAATCTCACAAAAACGTGCTTTAAGGTGTTTAGTGCACGTTTTGTGTCACAGGGTGTTCCTGAGCTTAGTTCTCCCTGAGAATGGTTTCATTGTGTTCCTTACTCCATTATAATACTTAGGAATCCACTTTGGATCCTATTTGAGGTCATACAATCTTTATGGTGTCTTAAAGCACATTTTTGGCTTTACCGATCTTAAGGCGTGTTTGCCTTGTTGAGATCTTTTAGATTGTTCCCCAATAATATTTAGATGTTTAATAATCATCTAAGATCATTAATAGATCATTTAATTATATTTTAAAGATTAGGGGTATTTCAGCACCAAACTCGTTGCTTAGGATAAATGAGCCAAGAAACCAACCCCTTCCATTGAGCGAGTGCGGCAAAGACCATAACAAGGGCTTGCCGCCAACCTTACCCTGGATCCAATTGTCAACAATCTTTGTACTATTACCATCATCTATCCTTCGGACAACTCCTTTGCGTACCAAGCCAAAAACCCCATGCAAGACCTTCAAATCAAGCTTGAATTACTACCAAACTTTGCATATAGCAATCCATTATGCATAATATATCATGCTTTCAAAACCTTTGATAGTAGCAAAGATGAATCAATCAACACATTCCAGCATTGATGAGCTAGAAGAGCTGTATTCATGCATTCAAATCCCTAAACCCTAACCCTTCATGCTAAAGACTATGGCACATATCTGACCACTTTTGACAATGCATACTTCTTGTTGTTAACCCGCCTCTCCACCAAAAACCTTGCAATCATCTTTTACATTGACTTGAGATCACATCTATAGGCAATCGGATAACATCATAACACCGATTTAATTAACATACTTCTCCCTACCTATGACACTAACCTAGTCCATCCTTGGATTTCTCCGCCATCTGATCCTTAAGATACTCAAACACTTGGCCTATACTCATATCCATGTGATTTGGAAGACCCAAATACATACCAAAGTCATCTACCTCCCGCGCCCCTAACCGATTAACTATGTCACACCTCAAAGATGGTCGCACCCCACGAGAAAACATAATGCCAGACTTATGATCATTTATGCACTGATCCGACGCTAGACTAAAGTCCAATAGTAATCCATGAAGCTCCCCAACATTACTTACATCAGCCTCACAAAATAAAACACAATCATCCGCAAGAAACAAATTAGTTGTCGGTACCTCCATTCCCCGAATATGAAACCACTTATAAAGTCCTACATCACTTGCCAAAAGAAAACTGGATGTCAACACCTGCATACAACAAATAAATAGATATGGCGACAAAGGATCCCCCTGCCCAAGCTCATGTTTTGGTTTGAAAGTCTCCCCTGGGTACCCATTTATCAAAACAGGCACAAAAGCCGTCGTTAGACATTTACGCACCAAACTCACCAATCTAGAATGAAATCCACACTAGTTAGGACATCAATTATGAAAGATTATTCCACCCTATCAAAGGCCTTTGACGTGTCAATCTTGTATGCAAATTACCTATGTGAACCGATATAGAATGTCTTATCATATGCAAGAGCTCATGTGTGATTATAATATGAATATCTTATCACCGATGTGCCTTCTAGATATAGAAGCAGCTTTACAATTAGATATAACGAAAGCGAAAGGCATGGCCGACTTAACTCGATTGACTAAAACCCTAGATAAACATGATAAATGGTATTGCATAGTGAAATAGGACAAAAATCAGGCATAACATTAGTCTCCTTCTTCTTAGGCACCAAGACAATATGTGTACGATTAATTCCCTCAGGCAAAGCATCCGAATTGAGAAACTGAAGTGATGTGAAAATAAAATCACTTATAATAGGCCAATAAGTATTTAGAAATGTACCATTAACTCCATCGAGGTCAAGAGCTTTGCATGGATGCATACCTTTGATATAAAATTTTTGTGAGTTTGATTGTAATTTTAAGTGAAATTCAAAGGGTATTATCAAAAGTATTTGGGTAAAACTATAAAGGGTGATGGGTTGGGTGAGAACCAGGTGATGGGTCAGGCGATGGGTGAAAAAATTTCACCCATCACCCGACCCGAACCATCCCTGTTTCACCCGTCACCCATTTGTCACCCGTTTATTTCGGGTTTTCACCCATTTATATGGATCAGGTACCTGATGGGTATTGCCACCCCTAGTGGAGTCGGCTGTCTTTCGAGCTGGATTGGCTGTTATTGAAGGAAGGGGTATGGTGGCACCAAAGGTCCTACCAGCAATGGTTAATTAAAGGTGATAGACACTCAAGTGTTTTCTTTAGCCGATTTAGGACTCTGGAATAGATGAAACAATCATTCTTGGCTACAATTTTGTAAGTTTATTGTACAGTTTAAAAAGTTAGTATCTACATCTAGTTCAATTTCAATAATATCAGAATTCAATGTATAACTTTACATATACATCAGTACTGTTTTTATTTACTAACTGTATAATTTTTATTGAACAAATGTACATGTATGCAGCCATCCATAGCTACATTTAGATGTAGCCAAAATTACCTAGATGAAATATGATTTATGTTTTGGTTAGACATGATGGGGTTAGTATCTCTGATTAGGGTGAGATTGAAAGTGTTGCTAGGGGGTATTTTGAATCTCTATTTGCGTCCATTAATCCTGATTCGAACATGCATTTGCTTGCTTGTGTGAAGGTCGTGTTTGTAGGAAATGTTGGCCATGGGGGAGCCTTATTCATGTGAAGAGGTTGTCCATACTCGATAAATTACATTTTGGTCCCAAAAGTTACAATAAATTTACAATCAACCTCTAATATTTTCTTAAAATTATAAAAATATACAACAAAAATCTTACTCGTTTATCACCTAATTCACCTTTTACCTGTGAGTTCGGGTCAAGTTCGGGCTAACCTTAATGGATGACAGGTCAGTAGCAGATAAAAAGGGTGACGGGCCATTGCCACCCAAACTCCTTCATGGCAAGATCAGTTGGATTGGCTGAAGCAACAATATCAAGATCCTTCTTCACCAGTTTAATGGCCATGCGCTCACTAGCCAGCTTCTGCTTACCCCAACGCTTGAGCTCGACCCCAAATCTGTCAACCTTATCTTCGAAATCGCCTTCACCACCGTTCCACACCCTTTGCACCAATGCAAGATAGTCATTATCTCTGGCACAACAATTTTCAAACCGAAAGCAGTTGATTCCACCACAAAAGGAGGCCTAAACTCGAGTTTGATAGGCTGATAGTCAAGGTAATTCCTTCCACATGGAAGATGTTCAGCCTCGTGCATAAGGGCATCCACAGTGGTTATGTGGTTCTTAACAGATTCCCAGGTGACATGTCACCAGAAAATATTTTTATTGTCTAAGCAACTCCATGCAATTGTTCATCCCTACAATAACGAGTTTCTTAACCTTCTCACTCCTCCCACATTGTTTCTTTCACCTCTCACTATTTCTTTTACTTTACATCTAAAACTATTTTAGAAAGCAATAAATATTTTTTACTAGAAGTGTCAGATAACGCAAAAATGTAACCAATCAATTTCTTTTTCCGTACGTTCCCTATCTAAGAAACGATGAAAGAGAAATTGGGTGGATTCCACACCATTGTAGATGTATTTTAATTTCTTACTGACAAATGTGGGTGGAATCCACATCACTGTGGATGCCCTAAGAACCTATCAAGAAAAGGCTTGGATGTCAGTAAAATGATACAGATGGATTACACATATCAAGAAGCCATTAGCGACTAGACCATTTTCTAAAATAAATTTGTTATTGCAACTATATTTACATAGAAATTGTCTTGGCTAAAGGTTATTGTAGTCATCTTGGTTACATACCTCCTGCGCGAGTATTTTTTTTTAAGATTTTTTTTATAACAAAAACTTTAAATTAATGTAACTTTTAATATATAAGTCTAAAATGAAAAAAATTATATCATTGTTCATCTAAATTCAAGCTTTTCAAAACAAGACCAGTCATGGATATATATTTGACACCTTTTTAAAAAAAATTATTTTACATGTATAGTACACAGAACGTAAACGAAAACTTGTACAGATGGTCTACAAACCTGTACAAATGTTCACTAAACATGTACATTCTCACGTAAAAACATGTACATCTTCACATTAAAAACATATAGAAGGTCACATAAACCTGTACGAATAATTAAATATGTACATTATTAGATAAATTCTGTACATATAAGAGAGAAAACTTATACAGATGGTCATACAAACATGTACATATTTTCATTAAAAAATATGTACATTATCACATTTGAACATGTACATCGTCACATTAAAATATGTACATTCTTACATTAAAATTATACATACATGCTCACATTAAAGTATAAAAAGGTTTATACATGTAAAATATATTTTTCAATGTTGTCAAAATTATTTATTATTGGTCTTATTTAAAGAGCTTAAATTTAGATAAACAATGATATGCTTTTTTTTTATTTTGGACTTATATATTAAAAATACAACTAATAAAAAATACAGAAATGATTCTCGGGTAAATCGCGAATTTTCTTTTTCTTCTGTTTTTATCCCACGCCAATAATTACAAAACTGTCCTAGTGTAGCAGGGATAGGACACATCACACATGTAGATCTTTGAATTGTTCTCTTCACCCTCTGTGCGAAGCGGACTACCCCGAAAGGAGATTGCAAAGCGAATCAAGGCTAGGGGTCTCAATCAGCTTCGATGGTACTGCCAAATCTTTCAGAAAGAATGCCCAGAGAATGATTTCAAAATCCACTACATGAGCGATTGCACTGGAGTCGCATGCGAATCTTCGACCAAAGTCAGTTCTATATTAAGCGTGGCATCAAAACTTTTTTGTTTACTCTCACACACATCCCATCGTATTTCCCTGTTTATGCTGAAATAACTGATAGTTCTACTTTTCATCCTGTATTTCACTCTCAACTGTAGGTAGCTACTGGTTTAATTAGTGTTGTCTGTGAACTCGTGGGGATGTCTATATCTGGCATCGCCTACTCTAATATTGTTGTCTACCCAACAATGACCTACACATATACACTTGTACATGCCTGTGGTTTAATTATTCAGTGCGGGTAGGGAGGGGAAATGTTAACGATTGCCCTTTTTGTGCAAGCTAGCCTTATATTAGTCTTTCCCTTTTGTTGGGGTTATTAATATCCTTCTTGGTCACTAGTTTCTGTCCTCTTTCTGTTGCAGGAATCAAGGTTTCTTAGCTTCGTCTGAAATTGATAATTCAGCCATGGATGAACCAGAAAAGGTCGCAATTAGAGTGGCTTCCGAAGAGGTATCTCGTGAAATTAAGACCCTAATCAAAGAAGAGGATTTGGAATCTTTGAATCAAATGCAACACCTCATGTAAACTTCCCATCTTCTTCCCTCTCAATTTCAATTCATTTCTTTGGTATAGGGATTCTTGTCCGTCGATTGGATTCTAGAGCTAATGTTTAGAGTTTGCTTTTTCTTTTTTCTTTTTTTTCTCTCATGGCTTTTAGTGTTGCAAACCTTGAACCAAATACGAAAGCAGGAATAACAGATTCATTCTCTTAAATAAGATATATTGGAGTTTTGACTGGATAATTGTATGCAACTTTAGGGGCAGTGTTTCAGGGAACGATGATTGTTATAGTTCAAATATTGGGGGGGGGGGGGGGGGGGGGAGTGGTTGGCGGTGCTCCATGGAAAAGCATGGAACCTTTTAAGCAATGTAAAGGATATAAAGATTAAAGAAGAATTTAGAAAGGTACGGGGACTATCTAAAGCTAAAATAAGAATGGTGACGTGGGGTCTAACTAGACCAATGATAGATCTTTCAAGGCAGTTGGTATGCTGAATATTGTCCATGCCTTGTATATTCCTTCTCAAAGGTGTAAGGCACAAAATGCAGGTGTTTTATCACCTGTTAAAAGACGACTAAGTCAGAGTGACCCCGCATTTTGTTGATAATATAAGACCAAAATCTTCCATTATAATCTCCTTAGGCAGTGATAGTCCATATAAATAATACTAGAAACCATGGCTTCTTTTCATTGATAAGAAAAGCTGTGATACCGTAGGGCATCTTCAATAAGGAAAGTGAATTTCACCACTAAAAATATTATTATAATCTCCTCTCTCACACTCTCTTTATGTTTTGCAGAGACCCTCTCTCCAAGGTTCTTAACTAAGAAACTCTCTCTTTCTCTCTCTCTCTTCCACTTCACAATTAATATTTTTCTATTTTAACCTCTACCTATGAAACCATGTCAAGAACCACTACTGTGGATGCCCTTAGTGTTGTATTATTAAAAGATTGATTTCTTTTTGCTCTTGACTTTTTGTTGGTAGACTCTTCATTTAATTTTGATTTTCTATGTCCTCCTTCATGTAATCGTGCTTATCCATAACGCTTGTATTTTGCAAGGTAGGAATCCTAGAATCTTTTATGATGGATTCATATTTTATCGCATGGATTGAAAAGTGATCAGATTTCCATTAGTTTTCTTCCTAAAGTCGTACTTATGTGTTTGGAAGTTAATCTTGGATAAAATGTCCTTTCATTCAGTTGTGTCTATCCTTATGTTGATTGTTTACAAGCATTGCAATATGGATTAGTATCTAAAATATGATACTTGCTGATTGTTAGTTTGATCTTCCTGTGACATGTAGATTGGGAAGGTTACAGGATAGCAATGCAGTCTTATCACATTTCAATGATTTCTCAGAGAACTGCTTTCCGGAAGTATCAGCTGAGTTTGCAAAGAACACACGCCTTTTAAAAACAGTAAAGTCAGACCTTGATCATATATTTCAAAAACTTAGGTATGGACAGCACTTGCAATTATGCTATTAACCTGACTAATGTAAGTTTTGCATTATACGTCTCCATTGACTGATGATTGCTATGAATTTATGGTTGTCATCAGCAGCATCAATAGAATATAGGTTTGTTTCATAGTTTCCTTTCATTATAAAGTTCGCTCCAGAATTAAATTGGCTTCACATGCGTTTCAGCTGTTAAACTTGTGAATTTGATGCTTCCTACATCTTGTGAGAAACTGTCACCTAGAATTTCTTTTTGGATTATTGTCCCGGTACTTGGAAGTAGCTTTTCTGTAATTTGGAGATATTGAAAATGATAATTGTTAACGTGTGATTTGGTACTCTACACGCCAACCCGAAGGACTACAATCACCACTTGACTACCTTAGATCCAATGAACTGAACACCAAGAATTATAGTGGTTCGGCCAAGAATCGGCCTTCGTCCACTTGCTCATACAGTATTTTTATTCACTCTTATATTTTACTAATACAATCCCAGAGAGCATTTAGGATATTTCTCTCTCTTCTAATGTGTCCCTACAAATGGAACCCTACTTCTCTATTTATAGACTTTTTACAATGCTTTCTTTACATGCCAGGCTGTCACATTTTAAATAAAACACATCACTTCACATATCTTAAATGTCTCTTTAACTAGTGTGCCCGGGCCATCTCTTTCCTGATCTTGCTCGGGCCGCCTAAATTATGCCTTGAGTGTCACTTTCCTTGCCTTGCCTGGACCGTATCTTCACTAATTCTGCCCGAGCCGCTTACTCGGTTTTGCCTTCTATCACCCGGGCTAATGCTTTTGCCTCTTTGATCTGGGACTCTTCTACCGAGGCCAGGCCCGGGGGCCTCCTTCTGGGCCAACCTTCTGGGATGACACTTCGTGCTTCCATCGTCCAACGCCCCTTGCCTTGGTCTTGAAGTCCCTCTTTGGTGGTATATTCTTACCACTACAATAGCTTTGCTTTAATAAATGCTGCAATAACCATTGCAAGGATGATGACCAGAAAGCTACATCTCTAGCTAAACAATTCTCTTTTTAGCTACATAATCACCTTGTTTTCAGATTCACGTTTCTTAGCTGCCTCTGGTTTGGTAGTACGGGAATTTAGGAAAAGCCTTTTTAAAGTTCTCATGTGTTTGCATTGATGGCTCATCGTTAGTGGTTGGGGTTGGGTTCTAGTTACATGTTGTCTGTAGTGCGGGAGAGCTAATTTATCTTCTTCCATTGTATGGATAACCTTATTGTGGACATTATATATTTTTCTTCATTTTTGTCTGCATCTAGTTGAACCCCTTGCTGCTATTCTGTTTTCTTTCTGCATCTAGTTGCACCCCATTGCAGCTATTCTAGTCTATATTCAGTGTGGAGCAACTGTCCGTTAGTCTTTGTTACTTGAATCTGTCCTTGATTCAAGTTGAGGAGTACGCCCTCCTAAATCCTCATCGAGGCCAAGGCTAATCTCATACAAAATGGCTGGATCCGTAACCCGTAGCCCCCCATCTCCTTAAGTACACTAGCATTAGGGTACTAACTCAACTTCTAACATTTAGAAAGACTAGTCTCCCCCTATCAGACAGAGTAATAACACTTCTATTATTTGATAGAACCATGAGAGAGCCTTCCCAAAAGCTAGCTCAAGGGAAGGAGAGCCCATAGTCCTATATAAACCACACAGTGGCCGTGACAAACGTAGCCGCGACCAACGAGGACGTTGGTCCTTATGTGGGGGAGCGAATGTTATGGACTGATCCCAGGATCCCACATCAACCTTATGAGGGGGTTGGTGTGGTTTATATAGGACTATGGGCTCTCCTTCCCTTGAGCTAGCTTTTGGGAAGACTCTCTCATGGTTCTATCATTATTCACCTAACATCTTTAACATTTTTTTTCAAACAGTGCAGTAGATTTCATTTTATTAACTCCAACAAAACAGAATAACATACTTACTAACTAACCACTAACTGTCTCTCTATATATACCTCCTCTCTAGACACACCCTTAAGAAACTTTCCAACTCTCATTTTCATCTCAATATGGATCCAAAGAATACAATCTTTCACTTCCACATATTCCTTCCTATACAATCTATGATTTCTAGCTTTCCATATATGATCAATGCAACTCCCAACAACAGTAGCTCTAACTTGGTAATCAGCTTCTTTTTTGCCCTTCCAACTGAACATATTCCTCATGCAAACTTCGAATTCACAACTGCACTTAGCTTCCCAGAGTTTCATCAAACTTCTGAACACCTGATCAGAGAAGTAACATACAAAAACCAAGTGATTTCTTGACTCTTCCATCCCACAAAAACAGCACACATTAGACTGCACTAATCCCATTTTCATTAACCTTCCATCATGCTCATTCTATTGCTCATAGCCATCCACCAGATATATCTAGTTTTAGGCACCACCACCTTGTTCCAAATAAGATTCTTCCACCCCAGATTTTCAGATCTTTGATACAAATCACAAAAATCTTTCATGGTGAAGTTTCCATTCTCAAGCATCTCAATAAATTTCCCTTTCAGACCCTTACCATTTCATCCCTCAAATTCAGAATCTTTTTCCAGAACCATGAGTCTGTAGTTTTATGCCGAATCAACCAGAAAGAGATTCCACCACTTAGCTGAATGTCATATCATCTCTTCCAAGCTGAATTATAGCTACCTAGCATCTATGCAATCAACTTGGCTACCCCTGCTGTGTTCCAGCTGAGGATCTCTTTGTTATCCCAAACCACTTCAGTCCTTAGGCTTGCAAACATCATGCCAAGCAATTGGCCGAAACTTCCGTGCATTATTATTGCCTCTCCAAAGATACTTCCTCCTGCACACACTCTCCACCTTTTGAATAACCACCTTAGGCAGAATAAACAATTGAGCCCAAAAATTATGAATCCCAAACAAAACACTACTGATCAGCCTCTTCCTACCTGCATATGATAAATTTCTAGCACCCCATGAATTAATTCTCTTAGTAATTTGCATAATATGAGGTGCATAATTGAGCATGAGCAGTCGATCTACTAGCTGATAAAGGGGCTCCAAGATATCTCACAGGCAAGCAACCCTTCTCAAATTGCAACAGTTTACCCATCTGCTCCACCTGATTTTCATCAATTCCTCTAGTATATAATGAGCATTTGCTCGCACTCAGATGTTATCCAGAGCAATCAGAAAACATATTCAATTGATCTTTTAAGATTTCGACTGAATCAACATCTTCATGACAGAATAGAAGCAAGTCATCTGCAACAGACATATTTATCAGACCAATAGCCTTACACTTCGGATGAAATTTGAACCCTTTATTCTTCTTTAGCATAATTAACTGTCTACTAGTATACTCCATACAAATCACAAACAACATAGAAGATAATGGATCCCCCTGTCTAAGCCTCTTCTCCCCTTTAAAGAATCCATAGGGTACCATCAATCATAATGGACTATGTGGCAGTGGTAATGCACTTAATAACCCAAGAAATGAATTTCTCATGAACTGAAGCCCTCTAAGAACATCCTCTAGAAAATCCCAACTCACCGAATCATAAGCCTTGTCTATATCCACCTTCATTGTACACCTTGGGGAAATCCCTTTCCTTTGATAGAACTTCACCACCTCCTGGCACATAATCACATCATGCATAAGACTTCTAAGTAAACCCATTGGGATTGTTGAGTTGGTGGTGGAGTAGGGAAGCTAGGTCCTGAGTTCAAATCCTCCAAACCCACCCTTCTCGGCTGAACCTGTCATCTTGTATGGCCTGGTTGGCTTGGTTTGCAGGCTATTGCATCACCCGAGAATTTACTCAGAGCGCACTCTAAGTAAACCCACTGGTATTTGTGTGGATTTCTCTTCTTCTTCCTTCAATCGATCTCTCTCTGCCCCAGTCTTCTTTCAGTTTCCCAGATTTCAAGACATGGGTGGTAACATTGAGTTGTCTTCTCTTGTTGTCGAAGATTCCTTTCCACTTTCCTTTTACATTCTTTCCCACTTCTTCTAGCCTTTGAATTCTGAATCGTTATGTTCACCATGGTGGTGGGAGTCTCTAAGTCAGCAAGCTTTGAAGCTACATCCGCCGATAAGTTCTTCTCCCTTTTCCTTCTCTTCTTCCGTTTCCCTTTTTTCATTTTCTTTGCTTTGATCTTGGAAGTTCTTGAAGAACAATTGGAAGATTTAGGGATGGGATTACCTTAATCTTCATGATTGTTTTTCTCTCTATGTTTTCTTCTATCTCGCTTCCTCTTCTCCTTTTTCCTTTGAACGCTTATTCTCTGTGTCGACCGTTTTGTGGATTCCTCCAACCTTATTATTCTCTCTTGCTGCAGCCTTTGTAGATGCCCGAACCTCTCAACGTTCTGTTCAAAGATCATCTTTCTCTTGCACAAAACTCCTGATAGTACCCTCTTCTTGCGTTTTGGTTTCTCCTGCTCTTTTTCCCTGATTCCCCGAACTTTCTACGACTACGCTGGATATTCCTTTGATTTTTCTCCAACTTCAATTTTTCTCGTTCGCCATCCTTTCATTGCCTTCAAATCTCTGATTAGTCACAACTTCCATGGCAACATGGTTCATCACTTCTTCTGGTTTCAGTTCTTCAATGGCCAACTCTTCTATTCCATTGTCAACTTCCTCTGCTGGCGGGGATACACGACCAATTACTGATTCTGGTTCGCAGGAGTCTTTTGTAGCAGAAGGCTTGAATCTTTCTACCAAGAATCCCTGAAATTCACTCCAAAAAAGCATCCCAAAAAGAGTCCATAGCTATTGGAACCAGTCAAACGCACCCCTTCCATGCAATACCCACGGCCATGAATCGATCGTCACCTTCAATACCATTGATGGTGAAATATAGCTGCACTCTACTCAGCCAACCTTGCTGGTCAACACCCTCAAAAACTGGAGGTTCAAGAGTGTCACTCATGAATTCCATTTTTTTTCTTTTTGCTTGATCTCTCAGTTTCTGCCTCCTTCAAAACCCAAGGCCCTGGAAAGAGCTCTGATTCCTTCAATACGATTCGAGGATTATTACCCTCCTAAATCCTCATTGAGGCCAATGCTAATCTCGTACAAAACTGCTGGATCCTTACCCGTTGGCTGTAGCCCCCAATCTCCTTAAGTACATTAGCATTAGGGTACTAACTCAACTCCTAACATTAGAAAGACTCTAATCTGCCCCTATTAGACTGAGTAATAACACTTTTATTATTACCTAATATCCTAACAGTCCTCTAGATTACGGATAGCCATCCCTACTTCCTAATTCCCTCTCGGTTCTCTTTGAGCGCAACAGGTCCTTTCATTTAACAGGTTTTAGTTTTAGTGAATGTGACATTCTGAATCGAACTCAAAACAGGAAACTCCCACGAGATATATTTGAATTATATTGGTGCATATTCTTTGCTGCCACATGATGTGTTTATCTTGGAGTGAACTGCGCTCTTGCCTGTCTTGCGATACACTTGCAAACTTAAGGACTTGAAATTTTGTATTCTTAACTTTCACGAATATCTATCTTCATCTGTACTTCCGTATTGCAGGAGCATGAAGTCTAAGCTCATGGCTACCTATCCTGATGCATTTCCAGACGACTCTGCAGCAGAAGTGCTTGACGAACGACCTGATTTGCAGACATCCCTTCCCTAAAATTGCCACTGATCCTGTTCCCACATCATGTTCATAACTCTCTTTTACTAACCTCCTTTGCTTTTGACTCGTTGCTTCTTGTATATCTGCTACAAATCATTTGAAATATGCGGGGATAAATCCTACAGGTAAAGAGAGAGGGATGTAGGGAAGTGTTAAATGGTGTGGCCTCAGTACCTTTATAGTGCTACGTGCTACGAATCTTACTTTTCCTTTCCTTAGCTTAACATAGCTATAGATAAGCAAACACAGCCGTCGACACGTACGAACTCAATAGATTTCTGGAATCGAATTAGTGGTTTTAAATTGTTTTGGACAATATATATATAAAGTGGCCAATTAAATCAAGCGGCTCTTTAGAACATTAAGGAAAAAAGAAGGTTTTCCTTTTTGGTTAATTATTTTAACAGCCCCTGAAACATGTCACTATACGGTGCATTTGAATTAATGGTGGTCACGGTTCTGATTCCGGAAAATGTGTATTCGGATTTGGAACTGGTTCTGGCTGGTTTCTTGTTCTGGGACTATGTATTTGTTTTGGATCGGCTCCAAATCAACGGTTCTTACCGGTTCCAGAGCGTTCCGATTCCGTTTCTGGTTCCGATCGGTTCCGATCGGTTCGGGGTGGTTCTGATCGATTCCGGAAAGATTCGATCGGTTTCAGTTTCTTCGTTTTAACTCCAATTTTAGATCCGTTTGCGCGCACACGTTGCTCTTTCGTTCACTTTTACTCCTAGCTAGGTTATTCCTCAAGTTTATAATCTTAAATGTGTAAGAATCAAAGACTTATTTTTTGTATTGGATTTGCAAAAATTAAAGAGGAAAGTGGATTTTTATTATATGATTCACTGCCTCGTTAAAACTTTATTAGGTAAAATCCATTGGGAAAACCCTATAAGAGAAAAGAGTACAGCTACTAATAGGTTACATGATTTTAATTTGGAAGTTTTAAAAGATTAGATGGAAAGAAAATAATACTAATACATTCTAAAATATTACAATACAAAATAGAAGTCTTA
The DNA here is from genome assembly GCA_023374045.1 of Limonium bicolor. NCBI lineage: Eukaryota > Viridiplantae > Streptophyta > Magnoliopsida > Caryophyllales > Plumbaginaceae > Limonium > Limonium bicolor. The sequence continues at coordinate 4,508,458 of CM041777.1, forward strand.
AGTGGTGTTGTTCCCATTCATTTCGTACCAATTATCATGTTGACCAGGGGAGCACGCACCCGAGACCCATAACGACGTCGTTTTGAACTGATTCCCAACAGCTTACTTTGACCAGTTCCGCGGGCGGTTCCGGTTCCACGGTTCTGAATTCGATGCGAATCCAGACGATTCTGGTTCCGGTTCTGGTCCTAGTTCAGTCCCGAATCTCAAAACTTGTATTTGGATTCGATTCGCAAGGGGGCAGTTCCGGTTCCGAAACGGTTCCCAGCCCGTTCCGGCCGATTCCGGTTCAATCGGTTCCGGGTAGATTCGGATTCGGTGGCCACCATTAATTTGAATACACAGGAGCAAGTAGTTTTCTGGGATGCCAGCACAACATAATTGTCTTCACTGATTTCTCAATTTGGTAAGTCCATGCAACCTCCCCTTTCTCTCATACAAATCATGCCATCCGCCGGTTTCTTATTTTTTTTTGCCATCCACAAACCATCTCCCTAAATTATCTTACTATACAGTATACACAATCAACTTACATCTTCACTTTTTATATTAGAGACATCCCCACGAATTAAATTCCATGGCCTTAGAAAGGCCGAAACAGTCATTGCAAAAACTATATTAAAAATAAACAATTGTAATTGTAGATAGATAAACTTGAAGAATTTTGAAAGCAACACATTGATATTTCCAGAAGACGTTGTCAAAGATCATCAATCTTGACTGCAAGGTCTTGATATCTCTGTGCTTTTTTCCTCAACAATGAAGGAATGTTTGAGTATTCTTCCTTGCTTATTAATTCAAGTGTTTAGTGATATTACTATCTATGATTTTCATTTTTTCTTTGAAGTGTATCAACTTTAATAGCTAGTAATGGATGTTTAGTGATATAAAAATCAGAAAGAGAGTATCAAATCAGAAAGAGGTCGACGACTATAAACATCATAAGTAGACAATCTGTTTGAGCTCAATCTGATTTGATTTGCAAATCGTAGTTTTTTTATAATTGGGCATAAAGCCATTTATTAGAATAATCCTGGAGAACCAGGTGAATGGGTTTGTTCGGGCCTCATTAAAACCTCCCCAAAAAAACCCAGTGGGAAAAATTCTGGGGAGGAAAAAAAGTACCCACCACATCCGATTACAAACCTATTATCCATCTAGATAAAACAAACAATGAACATGCTACAGATATTCTCGTAGGGATGTAATTCCTAAAAATGCACTATATGACAGAGGAAAGTATTTCCACCAAGTCTTCATCCATCGCCAAACCGCAAGTTTAATCTGTAATACAGTTTGCTCAACATTGCATGATTCTCCTCGGAAAATCACATTGTTACGGTGTAACCACACATAATACACTCCATAGCAAAATGTAGATTTCCACATTCGCTTGGCTTTACTTCTTAGGGGAACCGCTAACCAATCATTGTATATCTCGTATACCTCTTCTTTGAACACATAGGGTACATTCCACTACTCTAGAATTAGCACCCAAGTCCTCTTTATCTTCGCGTAGTGAAACAAAAACATGTTCCACATTTTCCATAACTCTATTGCACCAAGGACACATACTCCACCAATTGTCAAATATTTTTTTCTCAAAGGATCTCCCTGGTCATCAATTTCTCAGTAGTGTAAACCACAAGGTCATCACCACCACCCTAGGCTCACACAAGCCTTTCTAGATAGCTTTCATATCTATTTTCATCCGGTGCACCAGTAGCCCTCTACATTTGTAGCATTCAAAGAGACCGAGATATCTCTGACAATAGAGACCTTACCTCTACACGCCCATGTGCATTCATCCTCCTGAGTCAGTGATCGTGGTGTAACATTGAGCATAGGCAGCTTTGAGCAAGCATTTCCTCCTCGTATGCAAATAGTGGGAGTCACCACTGCAGCTCCCATCTCCAAGCGGCATTCTCCCACTTCCCCACCTGCGCTACGCTAAGCTCTCGCTACACGCTTATATGGAAGAGGCGCAGAAATTTACTCCGCAAAACATCCTGCATGGGACCAATTATCATACCAAAATAATATAGATTCACCGTTACTCACCGATATCTGCACCTTCTCTTCAAGGATACTTTTGAGTGTTGTGTTTGCATCAGTGGCTCGAACAATAGATGACCAGATTCCCTTTGCTTTTGACATCCGTTCATCCAGCTCACCCGTGTATATACCACTTCTCATGTTATAGATTGAAGACACTACTCTCTTCCATAAGGGAGACTTGTTTACAGCAAATTTGTACCTCCATTTAGATAAGAATGCCAGATTTTTTACCTGCAGGTCCGAAAAGACAAGCCCCCCATGCTCCTTTGGTCTAGCCATCTTCCTCCAAGATACTGAAGTCAAGAATCTCTTTGTTTTTGCCCTAAAAAAATTGTCGTTGGAGGGCTACTAATCTCTTTTGTACCTTCACCGGAATCATAAATAAGCTTGCATAGTAAAGACGAATAGCATCAAGAACTGACCTGAGGAGTATTGCGCACACGGCTTTGGATAAGCTTGAAGCTTTCCAAGTTGCGAGCTTGGACTTTATCTTCTGGACAATCGGCTCCCATGTGACTGATTTTCTCATATTTGCTCCCAATGGGCAGCCCAAGTATGTAGCTGGCAAAGTGCCCATCTGGCATTCAAATATTTCTTTTACCATTTGGGTTTCAGTCTCATTCATATTAAGACAGTAAGCCTTGGATTTCTTCATATTCAATCTCAGTCCACTCATTTCTGCAAATCCAAACATGATTCTGTGCAGGTGTACCAGCTCTTTCTTATTCACTTTACTAAAGAGCATATATCGTCAGCAAATTGAAGGTGTGTTACTCTTACTTCCCTTGTTCCTATTTTTAAACCAGAGAAGTGTTGCTGCTCGACTGCTCCTTGGATTAGCCAGTTCAATGCTTCTACTGCAATGACATGAACAACATGAGGGTGACAAGGGTCCCCTTCTTATCCTTATGCCACGACTAGGAGAAAATGGTCTAGTAGGGGAGCCATTGACTAGTATGGAGATTCTTGAAGTCGTAATACACTCCTCTAGCCAATTCCTCCAAGTAGTACCAAGCCCATATACTCCCATCATTCTATCGATGATTCCCAAGATATAAAGTCATAGGCCTTTTTCAAATCAACTTTTAGCACGACTCCCTTTGTTTGCTCTTCTTCAACCACGTTATTACCTCATTTGCAATAGGGGTCCTTCCAGGATATTTTTGCCTTTGACAAACCATATTGAGTCTCACCAATAAGCTGTGGCCACAAAGGGCTCAGTCGATTACTAGTAGCTTAGCAATTACCTTATACATACAACACACCATACTTATTAGCCTGTAATACTCTATGTGAGTTGCCTCCGGTTTCTTTGGAATTAAGGTCATCCAAGTGATGTTTGCTCTCCCTTTCCAACTTTGATGTTAGGAAGAATCGCCTCACATCCTCTCCTCTCCAATTCGGTACCAACAACATGCCACATCTTTTTGATAAATTTCATGTTATACCACGTCATATCCCGGGGCCTTAGAGCCATCACAACTGTAACATTGTTTGCTTGATCTCCAATAATGTAGGAATAGCCTCTAGTGTAGATGCTTGCTCTACAGATAGTGTATGGTAAGGAAAGAGGAAAGGAATCATACCTGATGATGGTATAGCTTGATAGAGGCTTCGATAATATTCGACAATATGTGCTTCAATCTCCGTTAGATTATCAATCACCCCATTCTCTGTGATCAGACACGT